>CM044005.1:30488354-30716360 GCA_024085815.1 Flaveria linearis
CATGGGTGCCCGAGCCGTTGGTGGACCCACCCGAGTTGGAGGGGGCTGAGGTCCACGTTCAGGCTGCCAACGAGCCGCTTGGTGGCGGGGAGGATCACCCCATTCCTCCGCCGCACGACCAGGAGCCGCCCCAGCATCCTCAGCGCGTGTACCATGCCGTGAGACTGCCTGCTCACGTTATCGATATGCTTCAGGACAACGAGCCAGGGTCACGAGGCTGGAGGATATGCTGGACTGGGTCATCCAGCACATGGTCGCCGACTATGCCGCCTCCGGTACGCCGTTGTTTTCACAGCCATCGAGGCGGTTAGGCCATGACGGTGCTAGCCCATCTGGCGCGGGCGGTTCTGGTCAGGGCAGCGATCCGGAGATGACGGATTAGATAGGTATTTTGTTTGTATTTTGTTTTTTTTGTATGTAAAAACTCGTTGTATATATATATATATATGCAGTTTCAGTTATGATGGCTTGTATATTTGGTTGTGTTGTTTGGTTGTGTTTCTTTGTTTGTTTGTTTGTTTTATATTGTAATGTTGATAATGTTAATTGAATATGTTTGAACAACTAATTTTTACGATTAGGTTAACCATTTGATAAAATAAAACCAACTTGTTTAATAAATAATTAAACACAAAAGTTACTTGTAATATGATAAATTAATAATAAACACAAAATACAAACTCGTATATTACTGTGACAACCCGGAAAAATATTGACAAAAAGAAGAAAAAAAAAACAAAAAAAAACAAAAACAAAATACATATATATATATATAAATGTATATATTTGATATAAATAATAATAATAATGATAATAATAATATTGTTATTATAATAATAATTTATAAAAGTTTATAAGTTAAGGGGGAAATTTTGAAATCTTTGAAACTTGATTTAAATACTTGCAGCATAAAATAATAACAATCAAAAAGTTCAGGGGCCAATGTGTAAATATGAAATTTCAACTGCCCTCTCTCTCCTCTCTCGCGTATTTCCGGCACCGAGCCGGCCGGCCTCCGGCGGCCCTCCGGCGAGACCAAAAGACAAGTTTTAGGCCACGGTTTCGACCCCACAATGCACCAAATTGAACGTGGGACAAAATGCAACAACCCCGTGAACTTAAATTATGGAAAAGTTTCGATAATGTCCACTAAACCCGACCATTTTGCTTTCGGTCGAACACCACTACACAAAACGCACTAGAATCAAATATAATCGAAATTGATTGCGCACTAACAAACTTTTCAACATTTAAAAACTTCCTTTGAGTTCATTTGATCTGTAAACACACAAACATATCGTTTTGATCGCTTCACTCGACCGCGACCTACAACTCACTGTTCTTCATCAATTCGAACTCGAAACAGGTAATTGAAACTACCTACATACTCGATTTTTCATAAGGAATAAAAGCCCTATGGTTTCAATCGATTATAACATCGATTAGGGCTTCAATTTGATCGAAACAGAATTAGGGTTCTTGGTGGATTGAGGGAAAGATTTGGGGTTGTGTTTAAAAGATTTGGAACCCTGGAATAATCGCGGCTTAAAGCCTTTGGTTCACTGGTTCCATGTTTCCATCTTAACATTGAGGTCCCGGTTCGACCCCGGGCCCTCATTTAATTTTTTTAAGGCTTTTTAAGCCTCTGAAAAATAAATAAAAATTCTTAAAAATTATAAAATAATTTTATAAACTCTTCTTATTTAAAAGGTTAAATAAATATTTCTGTAAATTTATTTTATTTAAAAACCTTAATAGTTTTTTATAAAATAATATTTATAAATATGATAAATAACTATGTTTATAAAAATGAACTAAATTATGGTTAATTATAAATAATTGAGAAATCATAGAAATTATACATCTTTTAATTTCACAATTAATTACCAACGCAATTATAGATTATATTTTTATACCTAATTAATTATTATTGGATTATGTGTAATCATAATCAATGTTAAATAATATTCATTTCAAAAGATTACAAAGATATAGATATATTTAATCATGTGCGTCAACCCAAACCGACTCGATCCAACCAATATATCTATTCACGTTGCGCATTCTTAAAGACGTACTTACAATTAATAATAGGTATTGCTCGTGTTTGATCATGCATTACCCTTTCTTTGAAGCTCTTGTTCATTTCATTACATCAATACTCTTTTGGGGGAGAGAAACATGCTGATTTCAAAAACGTTACATTACATTGGATTTTTGTAATACTGCATATACTTGAAATTTCAACTGCCCTCTCTCTCCTCTCTCCGTATTTCCGGCACCGGAGCCGGCCGGCCTCCGGCGGCCCTCCGGCGAGACCAAAAGACAAGTTTTAGGCCACGGTTTCGACCCCACAATGCACCAAATTGAACGTGGGACAAAATGCAACAACCCCGTGAACTTAAATTATGGAAAAGTTTCGATAATGTCCACTAAACCCGACCATTTTGCTTTCGGTCGAAGACCACTACACAAAAACGCACTAGAATCAAATAATAATCGAAATTGATTGCGCCTAACACTTTCAACATTTAAAAACTTCCTTGAGTTCATTTGATCTGTAAACACACAAACATATCGTTTTGATCGCTTCACTCGACCGCGACCTACAACTCACTGTTCTTCATCAATTCGAACTCGAAACAGGTAATTGAAACTACCTACATACTCGATTTTTCATAAGGAATAAAAGCCCTATGGTTTCAATCGATTATAACATCGATTAGGGCTTCATTTGATCGAAACAGAATTAGGGTTCTTGGTGATTGAGGGAAAGATTTGGGGTTGTGTTTAAAAGATTGGAACCGGGAATAATCGTGGCTTAAGCCTTTGGTTCACTGGTTCCATGTTTCCATCTTAACATTGAGGTCCCGGTTCGACCCCGGGCCACCTCATTTAATTTTTTTAAGGCTTTTTAAGCCTCTGAAAATAAATAAATTCTTAAAAATTATAAAAATAATTTTTATAAACTCTTCTTATTTAAAAGGTTAATAAATATTTCTGTAAATTTATTTTATTTTAAAAACCTTAATAGTTCTTTTATAAAATAATATTTATAATATGATAAATAACTATGTTTTAAAAATGAACTCTAAATATGGGTAATTATGAAATAATTGAGGAAATCATAGAAATTATACATCTTTTAATTTCACAATTAATTACCAACGCAATTATAGATTATATTTTTATTACCTAATTAAATTATTATGGATTATGTGTAATCATAATCAATGTTAATAATATTCATTTCAAAAGATTACAAAGAATATTGATATATTTAATCATGTGCTCAAACCCAAACCGACTCGAATCCAACCAAATATATCTATTCACGTTGCGCATACTTAAAGACGTAATTACAATAATACTAGGTATTGCTCGTGTTTGATCATGCATTACCCTTATTCTTTGAAGCTCTTGTTCATTTCATTACATCAATTAAAGGTGAGTTTTACAAGCCCCACTTTTACTTATATACTCTTTTGGGGGAGAGAACATGCTGATTTAAAAACGTTACATTATATTGGATTTTGTAATACTGCATATACTTGATACTATGGTGTATACTTGCCCAACGGACCGTTAATATGGACTTAACGAGGTAATTGTTAGTAGTACTACTGGATTGACATACCCCCCCGGCTAGTCGCGCTAGCACAACGTTCGTCAAACGGTTGAACGGTTTAGCCTAATTACAAGTGTTGTGGTGTGATCCACATCCGGGCCTGGTTTATTATTTGATTACAAGTCAGTTCGGCCGCGCCTTCATACACATAGTGATCATTATGACTAGCTACCCATTATATGCTTTAATTATAAATCCGGGAATTTCATTATACTTGACGGATTAATAAATCCGGGATTTCATTATACTTATCGGATTAATAAATCCGGAATTTCATTATACTTGACGGATTAATATCCGGGAATTTCATTATACTTATCGGATAGTAAATCCGGGATTTCATTACACTTATCGGATTAATAATCCGGGGATTTCATTATACTTATCGGATTATTAAATCCGGGGATTCATTATCTTATCGGATTACCAATCCGGGAAATTACATACTTAGGATTACATAATCCGGAATTACATACTTGACGGATTACATAATCCGGGAACTCATTACTGAATATTACTGTTTTCTGATAAACCTTGAACTCACCAGTCTTGTACTGAGATTTTTGCATGTTTTCTCTCAGGACATTGATGTGGCACGTTAGGAGCACAGCATCTACAGCATGTCATTCTGTATTCACCACAAACTGTTTTCAAGAGTTAATTTGCATTTACTTTACATAAACTGGACTGGACATGTGTTTGTGTTTCAAAACTATTGTTAAATATTTTACTGTATTCGCTTCCCATTACTAAACATATTGGTTTGTTCATTATTATTAAGAAATCTATATTTTTGTAATTATCGAGTCGTTTGGTGTAACTAATGCTTATCTGAGATCCTGGTTTGTCACACACGCCTACGGTAAAAACCCGTTAGCGGATTTTGAGGGTGTGACAGATTGTATCAGAGCATTAGTTTAGCGAACTAAAATGACTTTGCATCTCATCTGCTTGCATTTTAGACTATAGCTGGATTTGCATTAGTTACACACACTAGCTTACTAGCTATCCTACTACATTGGTTGCCTGGAAATTTTTGTTTTAACATATCCCTGTGAGCATATGGCTACCGGGATGGTGGCTCCGAGTTGCTGTGAGTCACGGGAGAGTTTATGTGCATTTGACATCGCCTAAATGTTCTTAATGATTTGTGTGACACATAGACACCTGTATTCTGGATTTCCTGGCAAAAACCCTCGGCTAAGGCAAGCATATCGCATAAATCTCATTGCGAGACCTGGGTATGCTTACCTGGGGATTTTGGTGATGATGATAACTATGGTCAATACACAGGTCTCTAAGGCAAATGGGTCCAATTACCTTGGCTGTTAATGATCCCAAACTATACTGATCCTTTCGTATACTTTGATTAATCACCCCGTATAGTACATACATACTTGGTCTTCTATCATTGATGACCACTGTACTTGACAAGATATGTTAGCCTGATAGGAGGAACCGGGGTGATCATGCAAAGCAATTACCATTACGGGTGCACACGTAATTGTAATTTGTCATGCATGCTAAATCCGGTAAGTCTAGTCAGGTGGTAACTTGGTCAGTATAAGTCATCATCCTACACGTTGAGCAAGAAAGTCTCGGTCGTCATAGAACATAGCCACTGATGTGGAAACTATCTATCAGTTCTACTTGTAGAATGCTCACCTTACCTTGAATTTAGACGAAATTCAAACCAAGACATTTGTGTTAATCCCTCAGATTCGGACTGATTCTCTAGCTTGTCTATTTCTTTAAATCCTTGAATTTCTCTTCCTTTTCATACCAAAACAAAAGGTCTATTTTCATATGACTGATAGCTTTGATTTTGGTAATGTAAGAATGTCTGGAAGAGGACGTGGACGCGGGAGAGGTAACATCTATGACGCCTGCAGAATTGGCAGCGCGATAATCAATCATAGTATCACCACAGCGTTGGCAAACCAACCCCCTCCACAGCAGAACCCTATTGGTCAACCGACTTGCACCTACAATCCTTTATGGACTGCAAACCTACCCGTTCAATGGACTGAGGGAGCGTGGGACTGCTCCGTTGTTCGAAAGCTAGAATCGGTGTTCGAATATGCAACTGCCCTGCTGGGAGTAGGGTAAAATATGCTGCTGGCACACTGGATGGTGCTGCTCTGAGCTGGTGGAACACACAAGTTCAGATGCTGGGCGTTGAAGCTGCAAACGCCACAACATGGGTAGAATTCAAGAATCTGCTGAAAGAGGAGTACTATTCACGAGATAAATACAAAAACTGGAAACCGAATTTTGGAACCTGAAGATGGTAGGTTCTGAAATTGAAGCTTACACAACTCGTTCTCATGATTTGGCTACTCTGTGCCCCTATGATTAACCCGGCTTACAAACGGGTTGAAAGATACATCGACGGACTGGTACCTGAAATCCAGAGCATGGTCACCACTGCTAGACCAGCTACCATTCAGGAAGCTGTTCAACTGGCCACACAAGTTGACTGACCAGGCTGTCGCGCAGGGTAAACTGCCCCCGCGAGGTGCTGCATCTGGTTTCCACAATAACAAGAGAAATGGGAACCATCTACCAGCGGAAAGCAATCTTCATCCTCCACTTATCAACCTCAACACAAGAAGTTTAATCCGTCCCAACCTTCTCATTCGGGCGGCTATCATGGAAATCTCCCAAAGTGCAACAAAGCTCATGAACCATGTCTGCAAACCTATTGGATAGTTTGTCATTGTCTTCATTGATGACATACTAATCTACTCCCGTAATAAGGAAGATCATGAGGGACATTTGAGACCATATGGACTTGCTAAGAGATGAACAGCTTTACGCAAAAGTTCTCAAAATGTGACTTCTGGATGCGTGAGTGCAATTGCTGGGCAGCGTGGTGAATGAAAAGGGTATAAATGTTGATCCTTCAAAGATTAAAGCAACAAGGATTGGCCGGCACCCAGGACGCCTACTGAGGTGCGACAATTCCTTGGTTTGGCAGGCTATTACCGGAGGTTTATCGAAGGATTTTCAAATTGACGCAACCTTTGACTGCCCTAAATCATAAGGGATAATTTATAAGTGGGGGTAGCAAAGAGGAAACAGCGTTTCAGGCGCTTAAAGACAAATCTGCAGCGCACCAATCCTAGCCTTACCAGAAGAATGATGACTTTGTTGTTTATGTGATGCATCCATCCAGGGTTTGGGTGTGTATTGATGCAACGTGACAAAGTCATAGCTTATGCATCTAGACAGCTCAAGGTGCATGAGAAGAACTATACAATGCATGATCTGGACTAGGAGCTGTAGTGTTTGCCTTGCAGATTGGAGGCACTACCTATACGGAACCAGTGGCACGATCTATACGATCATAAGAGCTCCAGCACATATTTAACCCAAGGAACTAAATATGCGGCAAACGACGATGGTTAGAATTACTCAATGATTATGACTGTGTGATCAAGTACCATCCGGGTAAGGCTAATGTGGTAGCCGATGCCCTTAGTCGTAGGAAACCCTAAGCCTCGTCGGGTGCGCGCATTACAAATGACTATCCACTCTGACCTACCAATGAAAATTAAAGCTGCTCATCTGAGGCCTTGAAGACAGAAATCTCAAAGCAGAATCCATGCGAGGGCATGGAGAAACAATTGGAGGTTAAAGCTGATGGAATCCGTTATTTTATGACACGGATCTGGTACCACAGTACGGGAACTGCGAGAGCTGATAATGGATAAGCTCATAAGTCACGTTACTCGATCCATCCAGGTTCAGACAAGATGTCCAGGACCTGAAAGAATTTTACTGGTGGCCGAAAATGAAGGCGGAGATAGCCCATACGTAAGCAAATGCCTCCTTTTTCCAAGGTAAAGGTGGAATACCAGAGACCATCCGGTTTACTCCAACAACCGAAATTCCAGTGTAAAATGGGAGCAGATCTCAATGGACTTCATATGAAGTTACCTAGACTCCCAGGGATGCCTATACCATTTGGGTTATAGTAGTTCGCTTAACGAAATCCGCATACTTTCTGGCAATCCGAGAGACGGATCGATGGAGAAGCTGACACGTATCTATTTAAGGAAATAGTCTCTCGGCATGGCGTACCGATATCTATCATTTCTGACCGTGATGCTCGGTTCCACTTCTCACTTCTGGCAATCATTACAACGATCATGGGAACGCGGCTGGATATGATACTGCATATCACCCGCAGACCGATGGTCAAAGTGAGCGTACAATCCAAACACTGGAGACATGTTGCGTGCCTGTGTGATCGATTTTGGCAGCAGTGGGAAACTCATCTACAATTAGTTGAGTTCTCCTATAATAACAGTTATCACACTTCGATCAAGGCAGCTCCATTTGAGGCATTGTATGGACGTAAGTGCCGATCACCTATCTGTTGGGCAGAAGTAGGAGAAAGCCAACTTACAGGACCTGAACTTGTGCACGAAACACTGAGAAGATCGTGCAAATTCGTAACCGTATGGCAGCAGCACGTGATCGACAAAGAGTTACGCTGACAAGCGTCGGAAGCCATTGGAGTTTCAGGTGGTGACAAAGTACTACTGAAGGTCTCACCCTGGAAGGGTGTAATACGCTTTGGAAGCGTGGGAAGTTAAGCCCAAGATACGTGGGGCCATTTGAGATTGTCAAACGGATTGGCTCAGTAGCCTATCAGTTGAATTTACCTGAAGAACTCAGGGGATACATGATGTGTTTCACGTATCCAATCTGAGGAAATGCCTGTCTGATGAATCATTGATCGTGCCTTTGGAAGAATTAAAGATAGATGATCAACTACATTTCATCGAAGAACCAGTGGAGATCATGGATCGAGAGGTCAAGACACTAAAGCGTAGCAAAATTCCCACTGTGCGCGTAAGATGGAACTCTAAACGAGGACCAGAATTTACATGGGAACGGGAGGATCAGATGAAGTATAAATATCCGCACTTGTTCGTGGATACACCTTCAGAACCTAACTTCAATGATTTCAGGACGAAACTTTCTCAACTGAGGGATACTGTGACATCTCACGATATCAAGCAAAGAACATTGTGGGTCTATTTTCACATTTGTTCTACCTCATAAAGTTTCACGTGCGTGTGATAGCTCAGATGATACAGATGGTTTCATGGTCACCTTCTGATGAACAAAAGTGCTAGAAACATTCAAGATATTCCCAAATCAGAAAGGAAACCTAAGATTCTTCTTGTTAAAGATCATGTGGTGAATGTAATGGTGTGTGACGTCTGTCACTAACCGGTACGTCAGTTAGCATTGAGCTCGTTAACTCACTGTGTGTATTAACTGTCCTCATGTATTTTCATAGTTTATTCATCGGTTGAACCGAACTCTCCGTATACTAGTTTTTTACCACAGTGTTCCAATTTTCGGGACGAAAATTCCTCTAACAGGGGGATGATGTGACAACCCGGAAAATATTGACAAAAAGAAGAAAAAAAAACGAAAAAAAAAACAAAAAAAAATACATATATATATATGTATATATTGATATAAATAATAATAATAATGATAATAATAATATTGTTATTAATAATAATAATTTATAAAAGTTTATAAGTTAAAGGGGGAAATTTTGAAATCTTTGAAACTTGATTTAATACTTGCAGCATAAAATAATAACAATCAAAAAGTTCAGGGGGCCAATGTGTAAATATGAAATTTCAACTGCCCTCTCTCTCCTCTCTCGCGTATTTCCGGCACCGGAGCCGCCGGCCTCCGGCGGCCTTCGGCGAGACCAAAAGACAAGTTTTAGGCCACGGTTTCGACCCCACAATGCACCAATTGAACGTGGGACAAAATGCAACAACCCCGTGAACTTAAATTATGGAAAAGTTTCGATAATGTCCACTAAACCTGACCATTTTGCTTTCGGTCGAACACCACTACACAAAAACGCACTAGAATCAAATAATAATCGAAATTGATTGCGCACTAACAAACTTTTCAACATTTAAAACTTCCTTTGAGTTCATTTGATCTGTAAACACACAAACATATCGTTTGATCGCTTCACTCGACCGCGACCTACAACTCACTGTTCTTCATCAATTCGAACTCGAAACAGGTAATTGAAACTACCTACATACTCGATTTTTCATAAGGAATAAAGCCCTATGGTTTCAATCGATTATAACATCGATTAGGGCTTCAATTTGATCGAAACCGAATTAGGGTTCTTGGTGGATTGAGGGAAAGATTTGGGGTTGTGTTTAAAGATTTGGAACCCGGGAATAATCGCGGCTTAAGCCTTTGGTTCACTGGTTCCATGTTCCATCTTATATTGAGGTCCCGGGTTCGACCCCGGGCCACCTCATTTAATTTTTTAAGGCTTTTTAAGCCTCTGAAAAATAAATAAAAATTCTTAAAAATTATAAAAATAATTTTTATAAACTCTTCTTATTTAAAAGGTTAAATAAATATTTCTGTAAATTTATTTATTAAAAAACCTTAATAGTTCTTTTATAAAATAATATTTATAAATATGATAATAACTATGTTTATAAAAATGAACTCTAAATTATGGGTAATTATGAAATAATTGAGGAAATCATAGAAATTATACATCTTTTAATTTCACAATTAATTACCAATGCAATTATAGATTATATTTTTATACCTAATTAAATTATTATTGGATTATGTGTAATCATAATCAATGTTAAATAATATTCATTTCAAAAGATTACAAAGAATATAGATATATTTAATCGTGTGCGTCAAACCCAAACCGACTCGAATCCAACCAAATATATCTATTCACGTTGCGCATATCTTAAAGACGTAATTACAATTAATAATAGGTATTGATCGTGTTTGATCGTGCATTACCCTTATTCTTTAAAGCTCTTGTTCATTCATTACATCAATTCAAGGTGAGTTTACAGCCCCACTTTACTTATATACTCTTTTGGGGGAGAGAAACATGCTGATTTCAAAAACGTACATTACATTGGATTTTTGTAATACTGCATATACTCGATACTATGGTGTATACTTGCCCAACGGACCGTTAATATGGACTTAAGGAGGTAATTGTTAGTAGTACTACTGGGATTGACATACCCCACCCGGCTAGTCGCGCTAGCACAACGTTCGTCAAACGGGTGAACGGTTAGCCTAATTACAAGTGTTGTGGTGTGATCCACATCCGGGCCTGGTTTATTATTTGATTACATGTCAGTTCGGCCGCGCCTTCATACACATAGTGATCATTATGGACTAGCTACCCATTATATGCTTTAATTATAAATCCGGGAATTTCATTATACTTGACGGATTAATACATCCGGGATTTCATTATACTTATCGGATTAATAAACCGGGAATTTCATTATACTTGACGGATTAATAAATCCGGGAATTTGATATACTTATCGGATTAGTAAATCCGGGATTTCATTACACTTATCGGATTAATAATCCGGGGATTCATTATACTTATCGGATTATTAAATCCGGGGATTTCATTATACTTATCGGATTACCAAATCTGGGAAATTACATACTTGACGGATTACATAATCCGGGAATTACATACTTGACGGATTACATAATCCGGGAACTTCATTACTGATAATTACTGTTTTCTGATAAACCTGTGAACTCACTAGTCTTGTACTGAGATTTTTGCATGTTTTCTCTCGGACATTGATGTGGCACGTTTGGAGCACAGCATCTACAGCATGTCATTCTGTATTCACCATAAACTGTTTTCAAGAGTTAATTTGCATTTACTTTACATAAACTGGACTGGACATGTGTTTGTGTGTTTCAAAACTATTGTTAAATATTTTACTGTATTCGCTTCCGCATTACTAAAACATAATTGGTTTGTTTCATTATTATTAAGAAATCTATATGTTTTGTAATTATCGAGTCGTTTGGTGTAACTAATGCTTATTTGAGATCCTGGTTATGTCACACGCCTGACGGTAAAAACCCCGTTAGCGGATTTTGAGGGTGTGACAATTACGATTAGGTTAACTGTGTGATAAAATAAAAATAAAAACAAACTAGTATGATTACTCAAATTTAGAAAATATATACAATATGTCTGTATAATTACAACCGATTTTACAAAGTCGTAAACAAATTAACACAAAACCGTCACATTAATAATAAATAAATACTTGTAATATGATAAATTATTAATAAACACAAACACAACTTGTGAGTTATGATTAGGTTAAACATGTGATAAAATTAAAATAAAAACAAACTGTTATGATTAAAAAAATATAAAAAATATATGCAATATGTCACGGTTTGGCCAAACCGTGACATATAGCCCACAAAACCCTAACCAATTCCCCATTAATTGCATACTCAATAATTGCAATGGATCCCCAGATTAGTCTGGGCTCTAACTGTCACGGTTAGGCCTCACCGTGACAGTTAGGTCTCACACCGTTTGAGTCGGTTTCCCCCAGAGAAAATGCGATGCGTGCAGAATTTCCCTAAATATAAGGTAATATGTTATGAGGTTTGATTAGGGCTTGTTCACATCTGGTCACGACCCACTAAACCTGACACCCTCAGTATGACCGGTGATGAAAATATTTGTTGGAAAACAATGATATGCCCATTATTTTTTAAAAAATCACCCCTATAAATATACACACATTTTAAACAGTTTTATAAACTCAAAATTAACAAAACATATACAAAAACTCTACAACTCTACGAAACTCTATTCCACGGTTCCAAACAACCCTTACTAAAACCTTTCGCGAATTGCTATATAATAAAATCTTAACCAGAACCCAACAACTCAAACAACCAAGACAACACTTTCTTCACATTTGAAATTGGTACCAACAAGGTTCTAATTTAATCCAATTCGAAATCGTGCCCCAAACCCAACCTGACCGGACGCTACTAGTTCAAAAAGGAGACACAAAGAAAAGATTCCCGAGAAAAAGGACAAAACTTAATAACACAAAATGCAGTGATGAGAAAGAGGTTGCCCTAGCCCAAACTCTTATTGACGTCTTGTAAATATTATTTTTAATTACTTAATATTATAGTTTAAATATTAAGAGATGGGAGATGATGGTGTCCATGTTGCGGTGATGGTCAGGCGGTGGACCCAACATAACAATGACGGGTTGGCTCGTGGTAAGACTAGCAAGGGAAACAGTGGTGATGATGGTGGGTGACGTTTGCAATGACTACGACTGGCCGAAGATTCCAAGTCCTTCAAAACTTGAAATAATTTAATTCCATTATATGAAGGAGTTTTAGTGAATTAATTAATGTTTAATTCATCTTCTCAACCAAACACACTAATAATAAAGTATAGAATTAAATTCTAGAGTAAATTACCGTTTGCATCCCTGAGGTTTGATGATTTTAACCATTTGCATCTCTACAGTTTAAAATCCCGTATAGCACCTAACGTTTTATTTTTGTTCCCATTTGCATTCAAATGACTAACGACGTTAAATAATCCAGTTAACATTTTATAAAATGACAAAATTACCCTTGACTCTAATTCCTTTTAACTTTATCTCTCTCTCCCTTCACACACACACTCCCATTCTTTCTCTCTACATCTCTCTCTCTACCTTCACGACCGGTGGTTTGGAAGAAGGTGGTGATGAGCTTGTCGGAGGGGGGAAGCGGCGGAGGTCGTTGAACGATAGGTACTGTAAGAGGACATGTAAATCAAAAAAGTAGTCACGTACATACCAATATACCATCCCAATCTAGTACTGATGATCTTATTTAGGGTTTAACTCCTTTATCATTTATTAACTTGTTATACAAGAAGGTTCAACAGCTTCGGTTCTTCTCCATCACTGCAATGAAAACTCATCAAACCTCGTGATGGGCTTGATGCCGGAACGCCGGAGAAACTCCGGTCATCGTCTCCGGCGGACGACACAACCGTGAGATTTGTCGGTGGAGGCAAGTTAACCAGACTGAACTTTCCTAAAGGCGTCTGATTCCGATCATCATCTCCGATAACTCTCCGGCAGCTTCAGAGACTCCAGAACTCCGTTCAGTCTCCGGCACCGGAGAACTGTTCACGAGAACCGTCGGCGTACCGCCGACGAGCACCGTCCGTACTCCGGCTTGACACAGGTGCCAGTTACCGAGGAAAGGAGTCCGATCGCTCCGTTCACAGGATTCACCGTTCGTCCGACCGCTTCAAACAACAGCGATTGAAACAACGCTGCGAAAATCGACAATCGAATGCACAAAAATGCAAAATTACAACATAATACGAAATCATGAGGAAATTGTGATGGATTATGATAATTAGGGTTTAGAATCGGAGATGTGACGTACGTACCGTTGCGTTGTGGATGAGGACGGAGGAGATGAAATTGAAGAGGTCACCGCGGCCGAAGAACTTGGTGACGAAGAGTGTGGCTCGAGCTTTGGCTTCTGGTGACTCGATCCAGTCACGGTGGAAGTGGTGATGGTGGTTGTGGTGGTGGAGTGGGTGGGGGTTGTGGGTTAAGGGTTAAGAGATAGAGAGAGAATAGATAAAGGGAGAAAGGACAATTTAGTCTTTTTACAAAAAGTTAACAGAATAAGTTAACGGTGTTAGTGTTTTGGATTCAAATGAGAACAAAAATGAAACGTTAGGGGGTATATGAGGATTTTTAAATTGTAGGGATGCAAATGGTCAAAATCACCAAACCTCAGGTATGCAAATGGTAATTTACTCTAAATTCTAATAAATTCTACAAACCAAACAATTTAGAAATAAAATTCAGATTATAATTCGATCTGTAACACAAACCGAATACGCCTTTACAATTATTCTAGCACCTCTTGAGGGATTTTGTAAAGTAACATACATTTGTAAGATACTTCCATGAAGACACGTTTGAGGATTCAATGATTTGAGAAATGTCTTAATACCTAAGAACATACTCAAAGCAAAAAGTCAATCGAAGACGCAACCTAGCTTAAAAGAAGATTTCATGTAAGCCCACCATGGCGAGGAGTAGTGAGTCTTCAAACCATATCATCATCATATATTAAGTGAACGTTGTAAACATTGCAACCCTTCATGGTGACAAGATGAAGATACATAATTTAAAAAAAGCAAGAATTGAGATCACATGGCAAAAAACAACTAATAACAAAGTAAATTGATTTATAAGACTCTTAGAATGACCACACCTTTCATGATCCACTATCACATGTCACGACCAGGCAAAATTCTTCGAATTCATAAGAATAGCCATATAACAATATTATACCCAAAATACGTCACACCAAACATCGATTGACAAGGAACCAAGGAGTACATGATGCACCATCCCCATGACCATCTCCATCCACCAGTCTTTAGGGATGCCTCTTATGTAAAAAAAGCAAAGAATGAGTTTCAAATGTATGCCCTAAGTCACCCTTCATTTTTATTTGATAAAAATCTTTCATTTATTCTCTACGCCTTTCATTTCTATCAATAGTCTTAGTCTTAGACCCGTGACTTTGATTCTAACTAAGATATATTTTTTCAATTTCAATCCACGCTTATCAATAATAGAAAAGGCTAAACTATTCATCAATCCATAAATTTCCCAGATATCACCACTATTATTTGCACGATAAAGTTACCTCTAAAATACCTTGACTAGTTTTGAACAAGCTATTTGTATACACATATGTACATAACAAAGTTTACAAACTCAACCTAACAATTAACAAGCCTAATGTTATTGCTATATTGAAGGTCAAAAACAAAGACATCTAGTTCATAAGGAGCACGTAGTCATCAAAGCTCATCGAGACATTGACCTCGATCCAACTAGTTTAGCCTAACGTGTAATGACGGTTTTAACGAATGCAATTGACTTGCTAGATATTAAATGACTCTAAACAATCAGAAGAGGACAATACTTACTTGACAAGTGCAAATCAAAGGGGCCCGATTGTCTTTGTATTTATTTTGGTCGAAAACAACATACAACCATAACGAACATATATATACATCTACAAAAACAACACCATCAATTTTCAACTAAATCATACTAATATAGTAATATGTTTGTAATCAACTTCGTATTTGTTCATGTTTGTAATCAAGTTCCCTATACATGTATTCATAAGATTAATGATGAAATAATATTAATAATTGATGAAAATGAAGGTCCATGATCACTCGTGCAAATTTGCGATTTCTTCCATTATGCATGCTGGGGTCCAAATATATAATTTTTAATTTTCATATTTTTTAATAAATAATATAAGCATGAGCACTTGAATGATATCTCATATAATTATTTAATAATTCTGATGAAAAGAAAATGCGTTCAGTTGTTATCAAAATTAATGATCGTATCTATGTATGACCACATCATAAAGCTACGTTAATGTGACATTTTTTTATGGCAAGTTGGTCTTCAATTTCATTAACGGCCATAAAATGTCCTGTAAATATCTAGAACACTTAAAAGTATTAATATTATTATTGAGTTAAAAATAAAATATTAGGGGCGTGTCACATGTTTAAAATATAAAATTTAATGTTGAAGCTAAAATGTGATTAAAGAAAGAAGAAAAACGAAAAGGGAGAATAATGTTCAATATAAATATTTTTTTATTAATAGTATTTGTTTTTTTTAGCGGGCCAAACAGAATTAATTAGAAAAGATAGACTAGCAAAATACTAGATATCAAAATACATGAGATAGGGATTACAACATGAAATTACTCCAAAAGCTCCACTCAAGATTCCCTATTCTTCCTTTTTTAATATTCATAGAAAATATTAAGTTTTGAATTCTCTCTATTGTTGCGTCTCATTGAGATTTGTTAAAGTATCTCATGCTTCTTGCATTCCAAATGCACCAAATACTTGTTAGGAAGATTGCTTAGATTGAGTATTTGTACCTGCTTGATTGGTCTAGAGTTGTATAAGAGAAGAATCTCTTTAACCGATAAAACCAAATCCCTTGGCAACTTACACAAATTAAAAAGTTTGCCCTTTACATTACTAGCAAACTCATAGTTGAGAAGTATATGGTGCGTCGATTTCTGTAGGTTACAACAAAAAGAGCATGTCACATAAGATGTAATACAATGCTTCAACAAAGTTTTAATGATAGGATTCTGTTAAAAGTAGTTTGTCGTCTGAATATATAGTGATTGAATAGCCTTGACCAAAGGTTTATGTGTTCTTCCTTGAATTTCCACAGCCATTTACAAATGCTATGTTTGTGGCTCGAAGTGAGCCTATGCCAACTCCTCCGGTCCTCCTTGCTTTATGGCAACCAACATTATATCCCAAAGAGTAAATTTCTGTTTTGGTCCCTGAGGTTTTGGGGAATTTACTAGTTCAGTCCAAAAAGGAATCTTTGATCAAATCATGCCCTATGGTTTATGTTTTATAACGAATTTGGTCCCTAACCCTAACGCCGTTCATAAAATCTGTTAAGTACATGCACGTGCCCCTCACGTGAGGGGCTTTTTCGTCTTTTCCAACCCTCTATGCATTTTAAAACCCCCAAATCGTACGTACGTTGATTTCATCTTCTTTTCCCTCCTGTGTTCGTTGTTGTTCACCATCACCACCATGGTGATCTGTAAATGTGGTGCGCCTACTACGATTCGCACCTCTTGGACGTCTGCAAACCCTGGTCGAAGGTTTCACTGTTGTTCACGCAAGGTAATTTATCTGTTTTTTAATTTTTTTTGTCTTGCCCTAACTCCCTTTCTGCAATTGCAGGTATGTGGTTTTGTAGCCTGGGCTGATCCTCCTGTGTGTGATAGTTGTAATGTTATTGTACCGGGGTTACTTAGAAAAATCAACCACAAGACTGCTGAAAATCGAAGGCTTAAGTTAGTGGTTTTCATAAGTTGGATGTTGTTTTTTATGTATTTCTTTTCCAATTGACCTTAATTGGTGTAAAGGTCAAGCTTTTGGTTGAATGATAACTATGTATTGTTACTTTTGTTGGTGTAATGGAAATGTATTTGACTTTTGGTTGAATGATAACTATGTATTGTTCTTTTCCATTGTATGTTACTTTGTTTGTTGAATGGGTAATATATTTATGTACTGTTAACATAGAAGTGCTTGTAATGATCATTTACAAATTATAGAATATAAAGTGAAATGAGTAGAGTACTGCTAATATTAATCCCAAAAGTAATGGTTCTAATGACCAGTTACAAACATTCCAACCACACATTGTTCAATACCAACAACTACAAACATCCTTAAACACTGGACCCTACACTTCTACAAACCAAATAACCAAGGCAAACACACACTACACTTTTGATTAAACACTGGACCCTGCATCTTGTGTTGTTGTTGAAGCAGTTTTCAATTTGCAACCCCTTTTGTTGTGACCCTTTTGATTACATAGTGTACAAGTAACAGGCTTACCCTTCTTGGTCATCTTCCCACCAGCACTTATTGTTTGTGACAACTCTTCAATTGATTTTTTTCTAGCTTTCTTGGGCCTTCCTATTTGGATGTGATGTTTGGGTGGTAACAATGAAGTAGGGCAAGCTGATGGAGTCCACATTTCTTTGCCATTGATTGGGTCAATGGTGTTCTCATAAACTTTCTTCCATGTGCTCAGCCAATATACCTCATCTACCCAAGACTCAGGTATTCCAACTTCTATCCCATTCACTCTCTTATCCCAGTTAACAGCTACAGCATGCTTGCAAGGCATGCCTGTTAATTCCCATTTTCTGCAAGAGCAAGTCTTGGCACTCACATCCACAACACACTGATCAGTCCAAGGTCCACTCACTTGATATTTGCTTTGCCCATTCCACATTACATTATACTGTGATGCTTCTGTTTTAATTTGGTTGAATGTCTTTGTTGCTGTGGGTGTCAATGGACCATCACACCTAGCAATCAACCTGTTCACCACCCCTATTCTTATCATCAGATACTCTCTTATGTACTCCAAGCAAGTAATGATGGTTTGTCTCTGCCTCCTATGAGCTGTTTGTTAAAAACCTCACACAAATTATTGAGTAGAACATCACACTTAGACCTCCCTGTCATTGAAACCAGTCATTAATCACTTGTACAAATAGTAGGAATTCAGTTCTTATAATAACATTAAACTTACCACTAAAATGGGATCTTGCCCAATGAATTGGTGGTATTTCTTGTAGCCATTTGTGTAATGATTGATCTTGGTTTCTGATATCATCCATGTGTTTGTTAAACTGTGGAATGGTTGATGCACTTGCTGTTTTCCATAGCATTTCTTTGAATAAGTTGCCTCTCCATTTTGTTTTCATATTCTCATGTATATGCCTAAGGCAATACCTATGCTCAGCACAAGGATACACCTTCTTGATAGCAGGTATGATGCCCTACAAAATAACAATAGCATTAAATTTCAAGTACCATAATTAAAATAAAAATAAGCTTTTAGTACCTTTTGTCTATCACTCAAGATGTGAAATTTGATTGCCTGCAAAGATCTAGGTCAGCACCAAGCAACTCTAAGAACCAAGTCCATGAACTGCATAATTCTGCTCAACTATTGCAAAAGCTACTGGATAGATCCCATTGTTAGCATCAACACCCACTGCTGTTAGAATCTGACCAGGGAAAGGCCCTTTCATGAAACAACCATCTAAACCTAACACCTCCCTCCCACATTGCTTAAAGCCTGCTTTAAGTGATGCATAACAAATGTATATTCTTTTAAATTGCCTACTTTCACTGGTAGGATTGAATTCCCTTTCAACTTCAATCTTAATTGTTGTCCCTGGATTGGATCTTAGCAGTTCATCATAGTAATCCCTTAAAAGTAAATATTGTTTTGTGAAGTCCCCTTGAACCTTCTCTGTAGCCATTACTTTTGCCCTAAAAACCTTCTGCAAGCTGATCTGCACTTGATATTTCTTTTGGACCAGATCTTGAAGAACTTTGATGGGTATTCCCGGGTTTGATTCAACTGTGGACTCTATCTCTTTAGCAACTGTACTCACAGTGTACAACTTCACTTCTCTGGTTTGTAAACATTTGTGATTCTCATTAAATGTCTTAACTACCCAAGCATCTACTACATTTTTTCTAGAAATGTGTAATGTCCAAGGACAATTCTGTCTTTCTACACCTTTACCTTTTTCAATTATTGAGGCACTAGCTGTTGACTGACTTGAAGTTTGGGTCCCATTTTCTTGTGTTGTGTTACAATTTTGACCTCCAATAAAAACAGGATTTACACCTGTACATATCACCCTAAACCTCAACTTATCATTTTTTATGATAGATAGTTGCCTCCTAGTGACTACAGCATGGTTTTTCACCAAAGTTTTTATATCCTCTTTGTTTTTGAAACACTGACCCACATAAAATGGAACTGCATCTACATTCTTGGATTTCTTCTTTCTCTTTCTAAACTTATTCACAGCAGTAATCAACAAATCTTCCTCATCTGTTCCACTATCAAAGTCATCTAGGTCAAATTCCTCATCCTCATCATCTCCCCCCTCATCAACATCATTCAATCCCTCATCAAAATTTGCTTTAAATGACCCCATGTCAACATTTACATGTTCAACCATGTTATCTGTGTCATGCATATCTTCATCATCTGGTTCAGCTTCATCATGCCATGCATCATCATCATTTGGTTCAGCTTCATCATTTGGTTCAGCTTCATCATTTGGTTCAGCTTCAACATCATTCAATCCCTCATCACTTTGTTCCATTCCATAGTTGAAATCCATAAAAAATTGTTCATTTGGACCCTCACCCTGCTCTGTAGTTGCTTCAACATCATTCAATCCCTCATCACTTTGACCCTCACCCTGCCCTGTAGTTGTTTCACCTTCACCCTGCTCATTCATAATTGGACCCTCACCCTGCTCTGTAGTTGTTTCACCTTCACCCTGCTCATTCATAATTGGACCCTCACCCTGCTCAACCTGATTTTGACCCTCACCCTGCTCATTCATATTTGGACCCTCACTTAATCCCCCATCTTGTACATTCACATTTGAACACACATTCTGCTCATTCACAATTGCACCCTCATTCAAAGTTAGAAGTGGTAGCTTTCTACAAGCTTTTCTTAAGGGTTTCAGTTTGGATGGTTTAGGCTGACTAGAAGTCGCATCAGTAGGTTCTAATTCACAAATTTTAACTTTACTAGGGGACTTGTGAAATACATTGAGTCTTGATACCCAATGTTCTATATACACCTCAATGATCTTAAACCGTTCAACATATTGCAACATAGATATGACATCTTGATCAGTTCCTAGTGCTCTAATACCAAATTCTAAGTTCATATCAGGAACCTTATAATGATAAAACATTATTTGATCTTTAGGATAACCTAACTCTTCGACCATTGCATTTACCTCGATAACAGAGAATTCATCAGCATCGATCATGTCCATATAGTTGATCTTACCATCCACATAAGTCGTAGCTGGTTCCGTGATGAAAACTCCCCCATGAAATATCTTCAAACTGAATAAAGTAGGGTTGTCTCCATACGTAGCGTAGGGATCAAATCGTTCACCTGTAGGTCGAAGAAACCAAAGTGTAAGCACCATTCTTGCATCAAATCGTTCGCCTTCACTGATTCTTCAATATTTACAGTCAAGCCTTCATGAAATCTCTGAGAGGATCAATGGGAGTGGAAGGGTTTTAAGTTCAAGGGGGTTTTAATGCATAGAGGGTTGGAAAAGACGAAAAAGCCCCTCACGTGAGGGGCACTTGCATGTACTTAACAGATTTTATGAACGGCGTTAGGGTTAGGGACCAAATTAGTTATAAAACATAAACCATAGGGCACGATTTGATCAAAGATTCCTTTTTGGACTGAACTAGTAAATTCCCCAAAACCTCAGGGATCAAAACAGAAATTTACTCTATCCCAAATGATCTAACAAATCTTTAAGGTTGATTCATTTGTATCCTAACCGAATCTACAACAAAGTATTTGTTAAAGATTATGTTATTATCTCTCTCTCACACACATTATTTTTACAGTTTTATATAATACTTAGAATGAATTTAAATTGAAGTTCAAGTTCAATATAGTTCATTTATTAGAGGTTTTTGCCTCTCCGAGAAGAGGTACTAAACTTAAATCTAGATATGAGTAGAATAGGTTGGAGTAGTTTAATAGTATGATTAGAATAGATTTATACTTAAAAATGATAATAAATATAATTTTAGTAAAGCTTACGAAAATGATAAAAAGAATTTTAACTATTACATTTCTGACTTTTATAAAATATGAATCAAATATCCATTAAGTATAATTTTTTAAGCTATCAACTCAATCTCTTTCTATATAATATAGGGTCCCTTTATTTAGACACCCCTTAATTTTAAATCAACACCCCTGTACCCTATACGCCGCGTATGGGTCCATACGCGGCGTATAGGGTACATTGTTGATTTAACGTTTTATACCCTATACGGCGCGTATGGGTCCATACGCGGCGTATAGGGTATGTTGTTGATTTGACGTTTTATACCATATACTCAGCGTATGGGACCATACGTGGCGTATAGGGTTTGACATTTTATACTCATACGTGACTTATGACCCATACGTGGAAGAGCTATACGCCGCGTATGGAACCATACGCGGCGTATAGCTTATATATTTATTTTTTTTTAATTTTTTGAGTTTTTATTTTAATATATACAATATGAATACAATAATAAAATTAAAATTAAAATATATAATTCGCATATTACAAATTATAAATTAAAATAAATTTATATAAGCCGGGGGTTCTCGGTTATTCTCTATTATTGCGTTGTATTCCGAGATACGAATCCTATACATAATCTCCCATTCTGCAGCACGTACGCTTCGGTTAAGAATCCAAAGATTACTTAATGTTGGCATCGGATAATCTCCTTCTAACTTAACGTGGACGAAATGATTGTTGTTGACATGAACAATCGACACGATATGATGAGGCATGACAGTTTTCGGATCAGCCCATAATGGGAAAAATGTTTGACAACCATTATTGCTTAGTAAATGAAGAATAACCCAAACTTTTGAGCAACCACTAATCCCGTATACGGCATTATCATCCAATGTTCTTCTGGTGCAGGTTCCACACTTTGCCAATCGATGGTGTGACGTAATTCGTTATACTGTCCGGGGTACAAAGTATCGAAAACTTCTCTGTACTCCAATTCATGTCTGTCCAACTCTTCTAAAAGCTGTGTCCGCACATACATCCACTTATTTTCGTCAAACCCTAAGCCTAAAGCTATTGATCGAAAACCACAATTCCCACCGGGTCGGACATCTCGTATACGTGAAATATACTGATGAAAGATTGACGGAATCCAATTTTTTAACCTGTTTATATTGTTTAATTGGTTATCTCCGACAATCGAAGAAAACTCATTAGTACCCCGTGATACTTTAGATGATGTTGAACGACTACGTTGCATGGCAGGCTTCTGGGGCTTTACAGCTGAACTTGTTCTTCCGGAAATGTGAGACGCAATAAACGAGCTATGTCTCGGCATGTCGCACGTACTTTGTTGAGTGTCGTACTTTTGTTGTTGAACCTTTAACGTTGGACGACCGCGAATATCTGTTTGAACAACAGGCGCTTTTTTGTTATTTTTCCATGGATACACAATTTTTTTTTTTTTTCCACCAAACTAAATTTTACAGCTGCGGGTTGTGTCATTATTTGTTGTTTCACCCATTCCATTTCTTCTTCAACATCAACTTTTTCATCCACCGTATATGATGGCTTAATGTTATCAAGCTTCGTCCAAAATACGTCAATTGCATCTAATGGAATTTTAGTGCCTGCATTATAAAGTATAAATTAATACATAATTTGTCACTTTAATAGAAAAATGATAATGATGGAGCGACTATTACCAGAATGTTCATATTTTTCCAGCCGACAAGCACAAGGCAAGCCACAACTAGTGAAAAGATGACAACCACATGTTGCATTTGCAGAGCGCATCACATGCAATTTAGTGTTTTCGGCAACTAATAAATCAAGAGCTATGTGTGAAACCTTGCCTCTTAAGTAATCAAATAGCGGAAGTTTATGATGATTCATGGTTTTAATTTTGCTTGTCTCAAAGCTTTCTTTTAAATTTACCTCTTGTGCGTTCACCAATTGATCTACAAACTCCACAAGTCTATCCAGTGAGCTATTTGTTGATTTAAGATATCTTTTTAAATTTGCATGTTGACTCTCCACCCTATTTGTTGTGCGTTGGCCAAAATTGCGGTTCAAGTTAGTCCAGGCTGATACAAACATTTCTTTGTAACTCTCTAACCAGTTTCTGTTTATATATGACAATACCTCTGAAAATATAATAAATCACGCTTAAATTATATATTGAAAATATAATAAAACATAATTAAAATATAATAAAAACTTACTTTCTCGATTCGCTTCAACTAATCGTTCGTAAGAAGGTTATAGTTATACTCGTAAATCTCCGCCGTGGGAGACTCACACAAACGTGCCCATGCATATTTAAACTTTCTCCAGTCATCTTTCGTAAAACTTGCTTTACAGTGTTTCGCGATATTTTCATCAATATGTCACCTGCATAAACACTTTGAAGCATTCGGAAACACTTTAACACATGCGTTCATTAAAGCGAGATCTCTGTCTGTTATTATGACGCGCGGCTCCATACACTTGCTTAACGTATCTTTCAATCTATTAAGCACCCATTCAAAATTATCTTCCCGTTCTTTGCTAATAAACGCATGAGCAACACAAAATGTCTTGTGTGTGGAGGTCACACCAACAATCTGAACAAACGGAAGCTTGTACATGTTTGTTTTATATGTAGCGTCTATCATCAGCACGTGCGGAAATGCACGCCAAGTGTCGTATGATTTAGGATGACAAAAAAATATATCTTCTACGACATTAGTATCGGGATCTTCTCGGGTGTAATAAACATACCTTTTAATTGAAAAAGGAAGGAAAATTGATGTTGTTAAGTGAGGATACAAATACAAGTTAGGCTTCATTTTAATTAAGTCTATTGAAAAAAAACTCGGGTGTAATAAACGTACCTTTTAATAGATAAAAGGTTTTCTAAGACTTGCATTGGTGTTTCACCGACTTTTCTTTCACTTCTTATCTTATATTGAGCGTTGTATACGTCTCTGGTTATTGATGCGTTATTAGGATTTTGCTTTTTAATAGCTGATAAGATGCTACGAGGCTCCATGTTCTGATCAGTAAGCTGCTCCACCAAATTGTATTCGTTTTGAGAAAACCTTCTTACAAAAGGATGCCCCTCCATATGTTGAGCAGGATCATGGTTATGTTCGTCACTTCGCACCTCTAATTTCCACGAACGACGTTTGTTGTCGTATATCCCTACCAATTTAAAAGGACATCCGATTTTTTTGCTACCAGATCGTCTAACTGTCGCTTTACTTTTGTGTTCGCCCGCACGATCACAGATAAGCCATACCTTTACGACCTGACCTTCTTTTTTCTTTGATCTTCGTGTAATAATAACGTAACCATTATCACGTCCTCTATTAACAGCCCAACAGACTAGCTCATCGAGAGATAAAAAATTTTGAGATGTTTCAAACGATACTTTTGTCGTTTGTTTTTCATCACTCGAGAGTATATTATTTTGTTGCGTGTCGTAAGTTGACTCTCGGCAAAACTCAACTTCATCATCGGGAACATACGATTGGTTTAAATCTGGCAGTCCTGTCTCGTAAGCAGATTGAACGTACGCATCATCTTGATTACTATCCACCACGAACGAATATTCATTTGAATATTCATTTGAATATTCACCAAACAAATAGTTACCGTCCCAAAACGACATACCGAACGAATAAAAAGTGTGATATTTTGAGAGAGAAATACGTTTGGGATTTACAGGAATCGAAAGCATATCGAAAGTGTTATCGAAATCGTTGTTATATAGGTGAAAACGAATCTTGGGTCATGTCATATTGAAATAATTTATACGTGGCGTATGGGTCCATACGCCACGTATAGGCTCCTATACGCAGCGTATGGGCCTATACGCTACGTATAGGCTTGCCACGTCTTCCACGTATGGCACCTATACGCTGCGTATATTCGTACATGGTACAAAAACGCTTTATAGTACGTCTGACAACTATACGTAGCGTATGGGTCTATACGCCACGTATAGCGTCCTATACGCAGCGTATGGTTCTATACTTTGCGTATAGTCTTGCCACGTTTGCCCCGTATGAGCCCATACGTTGCTTGTAATCGTACATGGTACAAAAAGTACATCTGACAGCACCTATACGTGGCGTATGGGCCATACGCCACGTATAGTACATGGTCGCATTAGCACTGTACGTGGTCGCACGAGCACTGGAGGAGCTATACGCCGCGTATGGGTCTATACGCGGCGTATAGTTTATATATGTATATTTTTTTTTAATTTTTTGAGTTTTAATATATATATAATTTGAATTAAAATTATTTATGTATGCATGTATGTATGTATGTATGTGTGTATGTCTGTATGTATGTATGTCTGTATGTCTGTATGTATGTATGTATGTATGTATGTCTGTATGTCTGTATGTCTGTATGTATGTATGTATGTATGTATGTATGTATGTATGTATGTATGTATGTATGTATGTATGTATGTATGTATGTATGTGTATGTATGTATGTATGTATGTATGTATGTATGTATGTATGTATGTATGTATGTATGTATGTATGTATGTATGTATGTATGTATGTATGTATGTATGTATGTATGTATGTATGTATGTATGTATGTATGTATGTATGTATGTATGTATGTCTGTATGTATGTATGTATGTATGTATGTATGTATGTATGTCTGTATGTCTGTATGTCTGTATGTATGTATGTATGTATGTATGTATGTATGTATGTCTGTATGTCTGTATATATTTACAAAGATAAACATAAACTGATAATAAACATAAAAGATAAACATAAACTGATAATATATTTACAAAGTTTTTAAATTACATAACAAAATAAAAATTACAATACAAAACTACGGGGAGTCAGGGTAATCTCGAGGCGGTGGCAACGGCGGAGGATCAGTACCAGAACGCCGCGCCATCTCTGACTGAACCTGCCACTCCATCAGATCCTCAACGCGATCGAGCCGTCGACTCTGCTGCCGTAAGCTCCTAGACATATCCTGCAACAATGTCTCCACACGTGCAGGCAGCCTCACCTCACTATAAATATGTCGTGGGATCTGAGGCTGAGGAGGCGACTGATGTGGCTGAGGAGGCGGCTGATCATGTGGCTGCTCGTCGGGTGGTGGCTGATCATGCGGCTGCCCGTGCTGCTGCAATGGATCGACAATGCCGAGCTGCTGAACTGGTGCCGGCTGCCAGATCTCCCCGGGTCGAAGAGAGAATCGTATGCCAACCGGAAACTGGCGTATAATACGCATGCCGAATAGCGTACGACGATCTAATCTCACCGGCTCGATCGGCGGAGACACGTCACCAAGATGCCGAGGAAGATAACCTAAAGATCGGGCAATCAACGTGATGTACGCGCCGCCGTACACCGCTCCTCGCTCCTGCCGATGATAATACGAAGCAAATACTCCGCCAAACACCTCGCCAGGTTACACCTGGTCCCCGTAATCAAACAGTATAAGTAAAATAAGTCGGGAATGGTACACCACTCCCGACTCTTGCCACGTCCCGTGATGGACGTGGCGATCATCCGATGCAGATAACGGATGAGAGGATCTCGAATGCCGGTGACCCTGCCCTTAGTCCTCTGAAACGGACCTCCGGCAATCTCAGGCCACCACTCTCTCAATGTGCCCTCCTCCATCTCAGTAATACCCTCAGTGAACAGAGGGGTAACAGTCTCCGGCTCATAATAAAGCCCAGAGACAACTGCAAACTGCTCAATGGACATCTGATGTGCATGTCCACAAAGCGTAAAAGATATCTCCGATCGCTCATCGTCCTCCACCATCTCATCTGGACGAATATATGTAAATGTGGATAAAAACTCCACTACCAGCTCACGGTGGGACGGTAAGAATGCGATCTCAAAAAGACGTCTCCACGGCGTATCGTCTCCGATAATAGCAGCAAGACGATCGCGCTCTCCCAACTCAGCCATCACCTCCCAATCTACGGCCTTTTGATGACCGATCTTCATCCGAATAAATTTTGAGCACTTAGCGTGCTCAACGGAACCGGCATCAAACTGCAGCCAAGGATGCTCGGCAATATGGTCAACAACGTCAGCCTCAATCTCAGAATCGGAAGACATATCTGCACAGGTGAACAAATAGGTCAAAAACAACGTATACGTATCTATATATATATACACATATACATATATATATGTATATGTATATGTATACGTATACGTATACGTATACGTATACGTATACGTATACGTATACGTATACGTATACGTATACGTATACGTATACGTATACGTATACGTATACGTATACGTATACGTATACGTATACGTATACGTATACGTATACGTATACGTATACGTATACGTATACGTATACGTATACGTATACGTATACGTATACTTATACGTATACGTATACGTATACGTATATGTATACACATATACATATACATGTTATATGTATATATGTACATATACATATATGTATATGTATATGTGTATATACATATATGTATATGTATATGTATATGTATATGTATAGGTATATGTATATGTATATGTATATGTATATGTATATGTATATGTATATGTATATGTATATGTATATGTATATGTATATGCGTATATACATATATATGTATTTGTATATATATATTTACCCTATACGCCGCGTATAGGGCTATACGCCGCGTATAGGGTAGCAGCGTATGGGTCACAGGGCAACGTATAGGTCGAACCGACCCTATACGCCGCGTATAGGACTATACGCGGCGTATAGGGGACCCACGTATGGCCCCCAAGTCGCGTATTGCAATACCCTATACGCCGCGTATATATCTATACGCCGCGTATAGGGTACACACCATTGTGTCTTCGTCCCCAACCAAAGAACTATACGCTGCGTATAGCCCTATACGCGGGGCTGTACCGGCGTATAGTTCTTTAATCCAGTTTTAAATCACGCATTTTGGGGCATAAAACACTACTTTAACGTTTAAATCAATGAACGATTAACATAATAATGATGTATGAACAATAATACGTACCTGGATGTTGAAAAAATCGAAGATCAATACGTGTAGTATAGTGCTATACGAGAGTGTTTTTTTTTGAAGTGTGTGTAAAAATAGAAAATTTGAAAGATATAGTAAGCCGAGGATCTATACGCCGCGTATGGGACCATACGCGGCGTATAGCTTATATTCTTTTTTAAATCGACACCGACCTATACGTGGCGTATGGACCTATACGCCCCGTATAGGTGAAGTGATGTGACGTCGGTTGTCAGTTATTAATGTCGCATTAATGGTCGTACCCTATACGCCGGGTATGGGCCGCGTATGGACCCATACGCGGCGTATAGGGGGGTGTCGATTTAAAAAAGTGGGTTTCTATTTATTAGGACCCATAATATAATACTCAAATATACTTTGTACTATTTGAACTCGTGGCCTTACTTTAATAAAAGAAATATGCGTATTCAATAAATAGTACTAGTGGCACTTTTCCCTGTTTGTAACCTTATTCAATAAATTAAGTTATTATAAAAAAAATTATGTCTAGAAAGTAATGGGAAAAAAATGATAGGATAAGAATTTTAATATATGCAATTATATTAAAAATGAAAAAACATCTTAATTATATTCCCTAGTTGAAACAAAAAAAAGACGCTAAAAACATGTTAAGATTTATAATTTAAATAAAATTTGAAAGCTGAGAGACTTAATTATAATATTTTTAAACTTGAGTTACTTAATTGAAATAATTATTATTTTATAAAGTTATCCCCTTTATTAACCAATGAATAAACACATACACTAATTTAAATTGATTCTATAGATAATAAATTCAAGATCTACTATACACCATTCACTAATCGTCAATTCACGATAATTTATTAAAAATATATATTACGTAGCTAGTGATTATAGTTCATAATATTACAAGACTAACAAATATTGTAATTTATAGTATTGCAACAAATATTATTTGTGAATAAAATGATTCATATTAATTTAATGGTTCTTATTTGAATTCATCTAACTTTATGTGTATGTTAGAATCTTAACATTTTTTACATGAATGCCATTTAGATCTTTACAGATCTTTACAGATCTTTACATAATTTTACATGAATCAATCTTGCTATTTAAATCTGTCGCATAATCTCTTCATAGGATGTCTGTGTATGCATGGCATAGTCACAATAAACTTATCGTTTATAAAAGTTTCTAACTTTACAAAAGTAATTTAAATTGCAGTTTTCAATTCTAAGAATACAAATGAAAATCAATCATATTAATCATTATGAATAAATTTTCATTTAATATGATAATGGATCTTAGCGATCGAAATATTGGTTTTTAAATGATGGGTGAGGATATCTACAAATTGTATTTTTGCTACAAAGTGTGAGAATACATAATGAGGCTAAAAAAGTCAAAAAAAAAAATACATCTCACAATCTAAATCGAATTTCAAAAAGTACTTTGAGTCTCTGTTTCTCTCGTCATCCTATTTCAGAAAAATAAATAAAATAAAAATAAATTTCATTGTGTCTTTTTACGACGCAATGACGTTATTGTGTCTTTCATAATAACACAATGACGTTATTGTGTCTTTCATAATGACACAATGACGTCATTGTGTCTTTCATAAATGACACAATAAAAAAACGTTAATTTTTTTTATTTTTCGTTTATTTTTTCTTAGTGATGACGGCTTGAGCAACAAAAGTTCGGAATTACTTTTTTGAAATTCGATTTAGATTGTGAGATATAATTTTTTTGTGACTTTTTTGACTAATTGTGTCTTCTCATACTTTGTAACAAAAATACACTTTGTACAACGTTTTGACGCTCGGATCGGACCTGCCGGTCCGACCGGTTCGACCGCGAATCGGGGCCTGGTCCGGTCCGGTTAGGGGTGGTTCGTTTTGGTTGCTTTGAACCGGCCGGTTGAAACCGAACCGGCGGTTGGACCGGCGAACCGGGCCGGTTCCGACCGGTATCGACCGTCTCGCCTTCGCCTAAGCTCCTGAAGCCATCGGTCCGCCATCGGTGACTAACGTCGGAGATCTAAACAAAAAAGGCCAGATCTGCTGCGATAACACGGGATCTACTGTAGTAACGTCGGATCTTCTGCAACAACTTTGGACGTCGAAGTTGTGCAACAATCGTGAACATCCAAATTGCTGCAACAATGGCGGAAATACTTCAGTAGTGTATTCCTTAGCGAAGGAAAAAGAAAAGAAATAACTTGATGGCATCTCCGGTGAAGGCATCTGCAGTAGGGTAGTTCGGAGTTTTTTTTTTTTAATTTCGACGATGGCGGTGCAAGTTCATTGTGAAGAAGAAGAAGAGGAGAAGACAGGCATCCGAGCATTTCATATCTTCTTATTATTTTTTTAATATATTTTTAAATATGTGTTTAGCTAGTGATAGGCACACCTGTCAAACCATCACATTGAGCTATGTGCTCAATAAATTAGAATTTGATTGATTTAAAATTATATTATTGTATTGATTTGTTGAATTTGATTTATTTGAAAGGGATCTTATATATATTTTATATATAACTATAAAATATATGTATAAATTATATATAAATTACTTATATTTAATTACATATATAAATATAATTAAAATATAGTTAAATCCGATCCAACCGGTCCGACCGGTCCGACCGGTCCGACCACCAAACCAGTAAGGCGTCCGGTTCGACGTCCGATCCGGTTCTGAAAACATTGACTTTGTAGCAAAATACATTTTGTATTTAATCATATTTCTTAAATGATCACAACTCTTTTAACATTTAAATATCATATAATTTAATATGATAATGATTTTTAAATTGAGATATTGATAATGATATTTTAAATAAATAAAATTTTAAACCTTACTAAATATGATAATGACATTTGAATCATAAACCTTTTTAAACCCGATTATACAAGTTTTATTCTAATCTCTATTATTTTAAAAGTATTAAATATGGGATTCATTAAAGTATAAATTATATTTATTTATTAAAATTACGTAAAATTTTAAAATTCTGAAAAGCAACTTTATAAATTGAAATATTAACATTAATAATAATTCAATTTAATCAAAATTTTGAGTCTGATCAATAAATAGGTAAACTTATAGTAAAAATAATATTTCATCTAAAAAGATTAAGAAAGATTGGGAGCTTGACACGTGTCAAATATCAGTTCTTTGTCTTATCAATTTTACATCATTTGTTATTTGTATTAATCTTTGTGTTTTATGTTTTAAATCATTTTGTGTTAGTTTTCTTATTGTCTTATCTTTAATATTATGAGGTATAAAAAATACATTTATGAAATAATATTATTATGTACTTCTAATTGTAAAACACATGATAGATAACAATATATTTATATAATCTATAAAAAATAATGACAAAAAATAATAACAAAATAACTCATTTTATTATCTTGAACACTATTAATTTTAAAAAATATATTTGTGAAATAACATCATTATGTACTTTTCTTGTAAAACACAATGATATGCAACAAGTTTATATATCCTATGAAAATATAACAAAATAACATAAAATAATTTAAAACGTAAAACATACTAGTGAATACATATAACAAATGATAAAAAAATTATGAAACTATAAACTGATATTTGATACAATAAACTGATGTATTTGACACAAAAATCAAAATGTCATCTCCTTTAAAATAATAGAATGATATATGTTAAGCTTACGATTCTTCTTAATCTTTTTAAATTAAATATTATTTTTTTATTATACCATACCCTAATGTAATTTAAGGTCTTTCTGATTTTTTATGATAGTGATTGTTTATCTTGTGGACGCATAAAATTTGATATACATTGATATTTGTTTTATGTTTGTTTTCACATACTACTGATATTTAATATAGTTAGATTATATTATAAATGTTTTTTTTCTTGACATTGTATCATTTATTCAACCTATGAATTAGATCATATAATAAACGTTTTTTTTTATTTGGCATTTTATCTTATTTAATGTGTAGGAAAAGAGTCACTAATCTAGTCTATTGATGTTCACTCCTTAGTTCATCTATCGGCCAATTGTGTATTCTGATTTGGTGTGACCATGAGGACGATATACATTAACACATACATAGGTTTTATGTTTTGATTTTTTTATGTCCCGCTGATACTTATATTCTTATCTGATGTTGGGTTGCATTGCGACTTGTGTTGATATTTGGGTGACGATATAGTTTATGGTTGATCTTGTGCGACCAGCTCTATAGTACATTTAAAAAGTTAAAGCTTTAGGTAAAAAACTAGAATGATCGTTTAAATTTATAGACTCTAATTTCTATAAAAAAGATTTTGTTTTTTTTTATTTTAAGTCTCAGAAAGGTCAATCTTTTGTCTGGTGGAGTATAATTGCTCTGAAAATTTGTTAATATTATTGGGTGTACTGTTATTAGAGTTAATTTTGAATCTCTAGCGGGGCTATGGTTTTATGTCATGTGCCTGCGGTTTGCAAAAGGTTTGTATTATTGTGATTGACTTTATGTATTGTGGAAGTGTTGTTTTGTTTTCTTGTAAGATAATTAGGTCTAATATTTATGCTATCAATTGTTTTGGTTAATAATTGTGTGTTGCTTGTTACTTGCATGTGCTTACAATTTTCAAAGTTGAACCATTTACCGTATAGAGAGTGCTATGATTTCCTTGTTATTGATTGTAAACATGCATATAAATTGTAATTCCATGCATATCTTTAGGATTTTTCATGGTATTATAATTCCATGTGCATGTGCATGATGCATTCTTTCTTTTAGAAGAAGTAGAATGTACATATGTGTGTTTTGTTGTGTTTCTTTGTTTAGAGTTTAGTTGAATATAAATGTATTTTAGTAGTACTTCAAAATGTTTAATCGAATAAGACAAAGGTGATCAAAACTAGCCTACAAATATTTACCTCGTTTTACTTGGTAAGTGTTATTCCTAAGCAGAAGAAGAAACGAAACAGTATAGAGAGAAATCAGTTATATATTCCTAATTATAGTCTCTTTATTTATTTTTAAATTATATAACTAGGCTAAAGAACCATGTAACACACAGGTTCAATCCAAAAATATTATTGCTATTAAAAAAGTTTGTATGTTATATTGTTGTTGATAATACTTTGTATATCGACTTTATATATATTTTAAAATTACCTACATCTAATATTAGTAGGTTTCTTTATTATACATCTAAAGAGTGTATAATATGGAATGAAATAAACTTATAAATAAGAACTTTAAGTAATAAATAAATTAAATTGAACATGAAAAACAATATTTCAAATTCATAAACATCCGAAAATTTATTTGTATACAATGCTTGATGTTTTGTTGGTGATTTTTTCATCATTATCTAATATTAATAGTTTTAATCTCTATCTATTTTTAACTCAAGATAATGCAACATAGAGCTAGCCATGATCCTTGTTTAAAAACAAACCAACTTTAGATAGTGATTGTCCTTGGCTCTTGTTTATTGTCATTGCAAAACACACTTCTAACAGGAGCTGTCTTCTTTGAAATTTAAAAGAAATCCTTTTATTTGAAAGAGTTAAAGTCAACCGTTTAATAAAAGTGTGATTTTCAATATTACTTCTAAATACATCAAAACAATTTGCACATATATCAAACGAATTCCAATCCAACATAATAATAATATATCAGTACACATAAAAAATAAAGAAGTTTAAAAGTAGAACCATGTAATACCTCTTCACAGATGGATTGTTAAAGTAGATCACCTTCAAATAAAAATGTAAAAGTAAATAATATTAATCCAAAAACATAATTGTAGACAATGATAGGTTAATTCATAATCGTAAAGGATAAAAGCTCAATACAACAAAAAACAATACATTTTGTTGAAAAAACTTGATGAAACCGAAGACAAAATGAAAACTTAATGAAACCGAAGGTGATATCATCAGACTTTATAAAGACAAGTACGATGGTCGTAAAGCTAGGATGGTTGAGAAATATTTTAAAATCGGGTATGGTTTTGTCACATCCCAGCGGAAGCGTGAAGCGATAATTGGATGTGACTTGTTTGTTCAGACGCAATTAATTACAAGAAATTTAAATCACATAATATGAAAACATAAAACACATACTTCATATATATATCATAATTTTGATTACATCATTACATATAAGTCAAATTTAATATAACCCTTATTACAACATATTATTTAGCTAACATCTTCAGGTACGATGAAAATGCGCATCCACTATGACGCTGTCATCGTAGATATTAACTGTTAGACTAACACATACTCGTCCCGCAACTTCACCCCATCCATTGTAAACATCAAAGGAAAAGTCTATATTATTAGTCATTTTCACCTGAGAAAGCATACTCAAATAGTCAACATAAAGTTGGTGAGATTATAGGTTTATATTCAGACAAAACATTTTATTGATGCACCAATTACAACCAAACCTACTCACACACATAATCATACTGTCACGAAATGATTCACAAGATCAGATAATATTACATCTCAACCCTCATTCAGCAAGTGCAGGAAAATAGCATCACAACACTCATCCTGTTGGTGTAAATATTCTCCTAAGTAGCGCTACTAATATTATCAGACGGTTCCTCATTAGAATTAATGGTTGTATCACAAATGTTAGTAAGTCTCAAAATATTTTCAAAAATAATGCATCAACATAATTATTATGCTTTATCCCCCAAAACTTTACAAAATATCAAAATGGGGCTATGAGTCTCACCGTTTCTCCAAATTGTAACCTATAAAATAATTCATAAGTTAGATAAAAAATTTTTAAAATTTTTAGAACTTTAGATATAACAGTTCTAGAAATTTAGCTGTAAAATAATCAGCTAACATCACCATAAAATTCTCATTTTCACTTTACAATATATAAATTGTTATAATTATTTTAAAGTCTCAATAAATCACACAAAATAGCTACTGCTATCCAAAAATTCCTAAAAATTTACAGAACATTATTAAAGTAGTTTACATTATCCCATAAAATTTTTGATATCCAATTCACAACAGATTGTTTTCTGTAATTCGTATAATATTCCCAAAATTCATTAAAAATAGTTATATAATTCCAAAAATTATGAAATTTATACCATCTATTGAATATGATTTATCATAGCTTCAGTAAATTTTACACGATTTATGGTACTAGTTAAATATTTATTTAGATTTTTCTACTACAGATCACTTAAAAATTCATTTTTCAAACATAATAAGGAAATAAAATACCAAATAAGTCCTGGAGATTTTATATCTAAAAATAGTCATTTTGTGATTTTTTCCAGAATTTTCCCGAATTTATTTGTATTCTTGAGTATTTTCTTTATTTTTAAATAATTTGTATAAATTATTTTACTTAATATATTTTTACTAAAATTCACAGAATAATGAGTTAATATTTTCTAAAGATTTTCCAATGTTTATTCCCACAATCACAATTTATTTAGTATTTTTACTAGATTTTTCTTAATATTTCAAGATTAATTCCATTAAATTCCAAATATTCTTTTTGTCACAAGATTTCAAATTTTATTAATGTAATTTGATGAAATTCAAAGTTTTCTAGACCTCTTGAGATTAATTTTGGTGTATATGTACCAAAACTAATTTATATATGTGTTTATAACACATATGTAACCTTTTGGTATTTTTAAATACTTAGAAAGACTTTTAACCTTGTAAAATGAGAAGAGGAGGGTGTCTTGAGTTCTTGGATGCTTGTCTTGCTTGTAAAACCGAGAGGTAGAGAAAGCAAAGTGGTGGATGGATGATAATGGTGTTGGTTACGGGTGATGGTGGTAGTGTTAGGTTACGGGGGTGATGTTGGAGATGGTTGTGGTGTGTGGTTGTTGTTGGTTGTATGAGGTGTCCCAAGGAACCCGATGACTAGAGAACAATGGTGGTGGTGCTCGCGGTTTTTATGCGGAGCCGAGAGTGTATGTGATTGGTTTGTGGTGTTCAAGAGATGAAATGATGTGCTATGGGAGTGTTTGGCCGAGATGTAGATATAATATGGAGGTGATCATTAGGTCTAGTAGTATAGGTAGCATTAGTTGGCATGTAGGTGCTAGGTGGAGTCCTTAGCTTAGGCTTGGTGTCAAGATGAAAATAGGTGGCGAGTAAAGAAGCTAGCAAGTCACTATTGTTATCATTGCAATCCTATTCTTAATCAGGTGTTTAATTGTTTCAATGAACCGAGAGTTTGAGGTGGGTTTGTGGCGGTTTTGGTGCTTAATGGCTTGATTAGTCTTTCAACCGAAAGGTTTAGATGTTATGTTATCTTAATAACTCGAGTTTGGTACTTTCAGTTAATGTTTTGAATGTTTTAGTTTTACTTTGTTTTGTTTGATGTCAACTTTGTGTTGTGATGTTTTGTTAGGTTATCATATTGTTTTTATTCATATTGATATAAGGGGTGTAGAATGGCGTTTATCATGGTTAAAGTGTTAACTTTAATGTATTTAATGCGTTTAATATGGATTATCATGATGATTTAACGTGATTTGGATTATGTGGAATAAGTTAACTACGATGATTTGGTGTTTTGTAGGTTAAACATGATGATTTAACGTGATTTGAGAATACATATGGATGATAAGTGAAGATCATGATAGATGAGATGAAAGAGAATTCAGTAACGAGAATGTGGCCGCAAACGGGGAGGAAACGGAGTTCGAACGAAGAAGTTACGAAGAAAATAAGAATCGGACAAAGTTGGTCGACCATGACCTACGGCGGAAACATGACTTACGGTGCAACAGTTCAAGACAAAACAGAATGGGCCTGGCGTGACTTACGGCAGAAAGCTGACCTACGGTACTGGACACGCTGAAATTACTTATAAGTCACGAAAAGTAGGGTTTTTGAGATATCTTTCATTCTAAGTCGTCCCCAAGTGTGAGATTCGTCCCCAAGGCTTCCCAAAGGCTCCCGGAGGCGATTTCAACGCTTTTCAAGTGTTTCTAATCATTCGGTTTGATTGTTTAACGTTAGATACAATGTTTACTTTTGATTTTGAGTTGTTTTTCATTGCCATGTCCGGCTAATCCACCCGTGATCTTCTCTTGGTGATTAGGGTTTACACTATGACTTGTTCTTGATGGTTTTTGGTTGAGTTAATGTTTGAACACGGCAAGTTAAGTCGAGTAACATTATTTATTGTTTAAAGATTCTAAAATACGTGTGTTGCCTTCAATTCAATTGTTCCGGTGTTGATTGTTTTAGATTTCTTTTCATCTGTAAACGTCAATTTTGGATGGGATTGGGTAATACAAGCGTAGGATATGATTCGAGTAGTTCTTTAACAGCGGTCTCATTCAATCTATTGTCTTTAATCAAATCAACCCGGTTATGTCTATGTAACCGTTTTTAACAATCAAAGCAAATCTAAGTTGTAAACGTTAACCCGGAGGGGATTCCTCTTGTTCATCATTGTTTGCAATCAAATTACTTATCAAGTTCGTTACTTTTTCTAATTAGTCATTTTTACTAAGCTTCTTGTAATCAAGCAATAATCTTTTGAATTTAAACTACACTTTCCACATATTCCCTGTGGATCGACCCGACTTACCCTAGCTATCTTAGGTGAGTTTGGAACCTTATAAATTGTTTTTGATTAGGCTTGACAGACCGATATCAAAATGGCGCCGTTGCCGGGGATCGAACCCGGGTCACCCGCGTGACAGGCGGAATACTTACCACTATACTACAAAACCCACCATCACCACCAAATCAAAATGGCGCCGTTGCCGGGGAATTAGTGCGCAAAGTGTCAAGTTTAAATTTTTATTTGTTTTGCTTATTTTATTTACTATTTTTTCTTTGTTACGCTCGGTGTGCTTATGTGTGCAGGTGACAGCTCCGTGCATGCATACCAGGTACGCAAGGAACAAGTCTCCGTTAATTTTTGATCCAGAAGTTGAAAAGACCGCTCGAAGAAATCGAGCACAATCCCGTGCAAAAACTCAATCATCAAGTGCAGTCAAAGAGTGCAAGATGGAACACAACCCACCACCACCACCATTTAACCAAAATCCACCCAATGACCAACCGCCAAATCCACCAATTGATCAACATCCACCAAACCAACCAAATGACCCATTACCATACCCAAATTTACAGCCACAAGCACAAAACCCAATTGGCCCCAACCTACCACCTTAAAGACCAAATCCTTATCCTCAACCAAGGCAGAACCCCTTCCAACATGGACCCCCAAGACAGAATCTAAGACAACAAAAGGGGGGTAATAGGTTCGAGGAAGAAGTGGACAGATTTGACAGGCTAAGTATCCATACTTGGGATGATGACATAGATGGACGAAGTGATGGGAATGAAGATGAGTATGTTGAGGAGGATGTGCAATACAATGAACTTAATAACAACCAAGGCCGATACAAACAGAATGAACAACCAAGGCAATATAGGCAGAATCAGGGCCAAGTTCAAGGTAGAAGGCAAGGATTTCCTTAGGCAAATCGGAACCCCGGGCTTCAACCCTACCAAGCCATGTGCAATACAATGAAGAAGTGATGTTAGTGCTATTCCAGTTCACATTGAAAGGAAATGCGAAGAAGTAGTTCCATTCCTTACCTGCTGCCAGCATTTACACTTGAGAGCAAATGCAGCAAGCGTTCCTAGAGGAATACTATACACCACAGAAGACAAGTGAAGCCAGAATTGCAATTCGTACCTTCAGTCAGCAACACGATGAGCCATTTCATGAGGCTTGGACAAGATTCAAGGAGTTATTGAGAACCTGTCCACATCATGACATTCCTCAATGGGAATTGATTTCTTCATTTTATGATGGATTATCTGTGAAGATGTGAGAGATGTGAATTCAACAAGTGCAGGAACCTTTATGACTAATACTGAGGATGATGATTGGGAATTACTGGAACGGATGAGTATACATTTAAAAAGACAAGCTCAGTCTCGGAGGAAATCACGGAATGTGGTTGATGATTCAGATAGAAGAACTTCCAGGTTGGGTCAGTGAGTAGGTAAGGCTATAGTAAAGGCTACAAGTTCTTTTACTATATGTCAGGGATGTGGTGAAGCTGGACACATTGCTAGAGATTGTCCGGAGCTTGATGAGGGGTTGGAAGAGATGAATTATGTACAGGGGGATAGGCGGCCATACAACAATACTAATAACAATACTTATCATCCCGGTTTGAAGAATCACCCTAATTTTAGGTATGGTAACCCAGACAACCAGTTGAATCCAAATTTTCAAGGTCCTTCACATCAGCAATATCAGAATATATCAATGGGTCAGGGTAATAAATACAATCAAGGAAGTTACAACAGGGGTGGTCAAAGGAATTATGAGCATAACCAGGATTAGAGTGGATCAGGAGGAAATGCAGAGCCAACAAATAGGGAATTGTTGGAGTTCATGAAGGAGATGAAGAAATCCAACAAAGTTAGAGACAAGAGTGTTGAAGCTTTATCCAAACAAGTGGGGCAGTTGGCTGAGGAAGTTGCAATTCTGAAGAAAGCTCTAGGGAAACTTCCTAGTGATACTCAAAGAAACCCAACTCACAGCTCCTCTAATGCAGGACCATCAAGTAGCAGACACCCTTCATTTAGCCAGGTAAGTATTCTTCGCTCAGGTAAGGTTTATGATAATAAAGTTGAACCTTCAGCATAATTCATTGAAGGAGTGGTGGCGGATGTCAATGAGGATGAGGATAGTGATTGTGAGATTGAACCTGTCACACCTAAATCACCCAAGAAAGTAACTTTTTCAAATAAAATTGATCGGGTGATGGGACAAAAGTAAACTAGTGTCCAGGAAAAGGGTGTGGAGGCTAATACCATCCCATTTCCTAGGGCATTAATTGACCCAGGCAAAAAGGTTCCATCGGGTAAAAGAGGCCCGCAACATGATGAGATGTGGGAAGTTTTTCAACAAGTAAAAGTCAATATCCCATTGCTTGAGGTAATTAAACAAGTGCCCGCGTATGCAAAGTTTTTAAAAGATCTGTGTACTCAAAAGAGAAATGCTAAAATACCCAAGAAAATTGAAGTGTCTAATAATGTGAGTGCCATATTAGCAGGACAACCTGTTCCACCCAAGCTTCCAGATCCAGGAGAGCCGGTGATATCCATTCAGGTGGGTGATTTTCACATATCACGGGCTTTGTAAGATCTGGGAGCTAGTGTGAGCATTCTCCCAGGCAGTTTATATGACCAATACGATTTTGGTCCGTTGCATAAAGCTCACACCACCGTGGTGTTAGCTGACAGAACACCCCGACTGCCTAGGGGAATGATCTTCGATGTTATAGTTAGGGTGGAAGACTTTTACTACCCGGTTGATTTCTTAGTTCTTGATTATGTGTCGAAGAATCAAATGATCAACAAACAGTTATACTGGGTCGTCCATTTTTGGCTACTTCCAACTCACTAATCAATTGTAGAACCGGGGTAGTTGATATGACTTTTGGAGTCAAAGGAAGTTAATAAACTCTTTTTCCCATACATCTAATGCTCCGGTCCATAGTGAATGCTCTGTTGTAGACACTATGGACAGGTGTGGTCTTCATGTCAATGAGGACAACATAGCAGAGGCGTGTGCTTATTGTGACAGGGATCAGGTGGAACTAACCAGTGAATTGGAGAAGGTTGAGCAAGAGATGGAGGTGATGGCAGTCAAGGAAAGTAGACCTACTTGGACCCATCAAGTGGAACGCTTACCCTAGCATATAGAAACAAAGCTACAACCATCACTAACGTCTCCTCCTAAGTTGGAATTGAAAGAGCTTCCTAAGCACTTGAAGTATGCGTTTGTTGGAGACAACAACACCCTTCCGGTGATTATTGCCTCTAACTTATCCGAGGCACATGAGAAAGCTTTGATGGAGGTATTAGTAAAGCATCAGGCTGCAATAGGATGGACCATTGCTGATTTGAGAGGGATTAGTCCATCCATTGTCATGCATAAGATCATCACTGACGAGGGAGCAAAACCGGCTCGCGATGCTCAAAGGCGATTGAACCCAAACATGAGGGAGGTAGTGAAGAAAGAGGTGTTGAAATGGTTGTATGCAGGTATTATCTTTCCTATCTCTGGTAGTGAATGGGTCAACCCAACCCAAATAGTACCAAAGAAAGCTGGCATCCAGATTGTTCAAGGCGCGGATGGTACGGAGGTAGCCACCCGGCCGGTAACCGGGTGGCGGATTTGCATCGATTACAAGAAGTTGAATGCTGCAACTTCTAAGGACCATTTCCCGTTACCTTTCATTGACCAAATTATAGAAAAATTAGCGGGTCAGAAATATTATTGTTTTCAAGATGGCTATTCAAGTTATAACCAAATCGCAATCCATCCAGATGATCAACATAAGACAACCTTCATTTGTCCGTATGGTACTTTCGCATTTAGGAGAATGCCATTGGCTTGTGCAATGATGAGTATCTTTTTAGATATGGTGGGGGATTCAATGGAGATCTTCATGGATGACTTTTCAATATTTTCAACATCTTTTGAATCATGTTTAAATCAATTACAAAAAGCGTTAAAAAGATGTGTTGACTCGAACTTGGTCCTTAGTTGGGAAAGAGCCACTTTATGGTTCAAGAAGGTATCGTGTTGGGACACGTTATCTCAAGCAGGGGGATAGAGGTCGATAAGGCAAAAGTGCAAATCATATCCACTTTGCCACCACCAACTAATATTAAAGGCATTAGATCATTTTTAGGACATGCAGGCTTTTACAGGCGTTTTATTAAAAATTTTAGTGTGATAACAAAACCCTTGTGTAACTTGCTTCTAAAAGATGTACCTTTCAACTTTGATGATAAGTGTTTACAATCATTTAACATTTTAAAAGAAAAGTTGGTGGAAGCCCCAATTTTGCAATCACCGGATTGGTCACTTCCTTTTGAAATCATGTGTGACGCCAGTGATTTCGCAGTTGGGGCTGTGTTGGGTCAAAGAGTAGATAAGAAGCCGGTCGCTATTTACTATGAAAGTAAAACTCTTTCTAATGCTCAATTAAATTACACAACTACTGAAAAAGAGTTACTTGCGGTTGTCTATGCCTTAGATAAGTTTCGGTCGTATATTTGGGGTAGTAAGATTACTGTCTATTCTGATCATTCTGCTGTCAGGTATTTGATGGATAAAAAGGATGCCAAGCCTCAATTGATTAGGAGGATACTGTTATTGCAAGAGTTTGACTTGGAGATAAGGGATAAGAAAGGAAAAGAAAACGTGGTAGCCGACCATCTATCAAGAATCATCCATAATATGGATGAACACGACTTAGAAATCAATGAAACCTTCCCTGATGAGCATTTACTGTCAGTTTCTACATCTACTGATCCGTGGTATGCTGACTTTGTCAATTATTGTGTTGCAGGTGCAATTCCCGAACATTGGTCAAAGTCGAAGAAGAAACATTTTGTGTCACGAGCAAAGCAATACTTTTGGGAAGATTCAGACTTGTTCAAGATAGGGGCTGACCAACTGGTCAGACGATGTGTTCCAGATTCAGAGATACTGGACGTATTGCGTTTGGCACATGCATCTGCATGTGGTGGCCATTTCAGTGGCCAGAAAAAAGGGCATCGAGTGCTACAATGCGGCCTATATTGGCCTACTATTTTTAAGGATGCCTTTGAGTTTACAAAAACATGTACAAATTGCCAAAAGATGGGTAGTATCACAAAACGTAATGAGATGCCCATGCAACCAATCCTAGTGATTGACATCTTTGATGTTTGGGGGATTGATTTCATGGGACCCTTCCCCAACTCGTTTGGCAATTTATACATCCTATTAGCGGTTGATTATGTGTCAAAATGGGTCGAAGCCATTGCCACAAAGACCAATGACCATAGTGTCGTGTGCAAATTTGTTCAAACCAACATTTTCTGTCTATTTGGGGTGCCCGTGTGATCATAAGTGATGGGGGATCACATTTCAAAAATTTTAATTTTGGTAAATTGCTTAAGAGATATGGTGTTGATAATAGGATTGCCACACCTTATCATCCACAAACAAGTGGCCAGGTGGAGGTGTCAAATCGACAAATCAAGGAGATTCTACAAAAGACAGTACGACCTGACCGTAAGGATTGGTCTAACAAATTGAATGACGTCTTGTGGGCATATCGCACTGCCTACAAAACACCGATTGGCACCACCCCTTACCGATTGGTTTACGGGAAGGGCTGCCACTTGCCTTTAGAATTAGCTCATCGTGCATTATGGGCCATTAAAGAGGCTAACATCGATTATGACACTGCAGGTAAACAGAGACGGATGAGTTTAACAGAGTTAGAGGAGTTAAGGGAGGAAGCGTACGAGAACGCCTCCATCTACAAAGACAAAATAAAACGCGTGCATGATGCAAAATTAAGGCTAAAAAACTTTGAAGTAGGAAGTTTGGTGTGGTCATACAATTCCCGCTTAAAGTTGTTCCCAGGTAAGTTAAACAGCAAGTGGACAGGTCCTTATAAAATCATACGGATAGGGAACTCGGGAGACATCGAGATCGAAGATTTCGACGACCACATCCGACAAGTGGTGAACGGCCATAGGTTAAAACCATATTTGCGACCAAACGATTTGAACGGGCCAGATAAGCAGACCGACGAGCTTTTATCGGTCACTATCCGGGTTTCTAACCCAGTCTGAGGCTGGAAGGAAGGATGAGTCGAGCTATAGCCTCTTAAACGTAGCGCTTCCGGGAGGCAACCCGTGTTTGTGAGTTTTTAGTTATTTTTATTCATTTTCGTTACATTTCCGTCGTTTCATGTGTTTTGTTTTGTTTTGTTTTATTTCGTTAAGCGCTCGTAGCTCTTTATCCTCACTCAATCAGGTACATTCCCTTTTACAAAACCGTGAGTCGAGGACGACTCAATTCAAAACGTGGGGGGTGGTGGTTTAAAGAAAATTCTACGATAGCTTAAACGATAACTTTAGTATAGGGTTATGATTAATTTAACATAAGTTTAAGTTAGTTTTGGGTTTGTTAAAATTGTTATTGTTACGTAAAATATATATATATATATATATATATATATATATATATATATATATATATTTTCTACCGACCGTAGGTCCCACAGCCACCGTAACCTACGGTTGTAAGGAGACAGTTAAAGCAGGAAGCCCCCACCGTAACCTACGGTGGGGATGTATCTTACGGCGGATGAAACTCGAGAAAAAACAGCAAGGGCCCACCGTAACCTACGGTGGGCGGGTGTCTTACGGCGGCATCGGGAAAGAAACGGGCAGAACCGCCCCACCGTAACCTACGGTGGGGTGCCACCTTACGGCAGGTGCGAAAAAGCAAAACAGAATGGCCCCACCGTGACTTACGGTGGGGAGGGGTCTTACGGTGGCTATCGAGAGAAAAGAAAGACGAAAAGGGAAACTAGGAGGGGGTTTCTTGAACGTTTTCCAAACTTTTTTCTCAAATTTATAACCCACATAAGATCTAACACCATTCTCTTCACTTTTCTTCATCTTCTTCACCAAAGCCTCCCAAAGACACATTGTGGTTGGTGTTTGATGTCTGAACTCTTTATGTCATGTTTTTAGGAAAGAAGTAGCTTGTTGATATTCATGTTTGTTTTTCATGGTGAGTCAAGTTAAAGAACCTCGATAATGTTGATGGGAAAGTCTAAAGGAGGTCGAAATGGTTGAAATCCGTAGAAAACACCATACATTGGGGACAATGTATCCCAAGTGTGGGGATGGGGGATTCATTGGTAGACACATTGTGGTTGGAGAAATGGAAGTTTGAAAAAAAATTTAGCATGTGTCTCTAAAAAAATACTAATCATTGGTTAAGGTTCTTGGTCATGGTTAATTCCCCAAAAGGTTTCAACCCGGTCGGTTAATGGAAGTTGGAAAGGGAATACCTAGCTAGGGGTGGTAAACCTTGGGTGTAGTAAACTTGCACATATCATGTTGGTAGCCCAATCCCACCGTTTCCATATGTGAGAAGCTTATTCGTTGGTAGTATTAGATCTATGTGCTTGTTGAGTGTGCAATGATACGTTCTAATAGTAGAACTTGTGGAACGCGTGCATATTGAAGCTTGAAACCGGGATTCCCATTAAAATGATTGAGGCATTAGGATTAACCATAGGATAGCCCCATAGGTCCCACCTATTTAACGTTTATCCGTAGTAGCCAATTTTTGAGCCTTTTCCCATTCATTTGTTTCACCAAACTCCTTGACCCGCTTGCCTTTTGTGTAGCCTATTCACTTGTTTACCCATGTGATGAAACTTGAGTTAATTAGTGGTATTAGTGTTAAGTTTGAACTGATATAATGTCTCGAAGTTGTAGTTGGGTATGGTTAAGCCTAGTAAATCCCATTGTGTTTTGTTAAGTTATATTCTTAAAAAAAATTGTGCTTTGAAGTAAAGTGTAGTTAAAGGGTTTGAAGTCGTTGACTAAAGTAGTTAACTCAAGTTTTTCATCACTTTAGTCACTTATACCCTAAATTATCCCTACCCGAACCTAAGCCTAACATTACAACTTTTGAAAAGCCCTCATGATTGGTGTGCAACCTCGTGTTAGTAAGTGGAGAATTGAGTGCTTCACAAGCCTATGCTCACTGGTTTGTATTATTGCTTGAGTGCTTCATAAATACCGGCACATCTTGGGCCGGGCCAGAAATTACACCGAGTGGAGAGTTTTATTGTGAGGGGTATGATATGTGCAAGGGAACCGCCTAGAGTTTGAGAATCTTAGTTAGGCAGTCCAGCGGGTTAGAGGTTTATGGTTGTTAACGGGTCATAATTGCTAGCTTGGGAATTAGGTATGCCCTTGAACCTTAGTCGAGTTTAGTATGTGTGCTTCTATGTGTTCACCCATTTTTTTACTTGAATTCTTGATTCTTAAAAGCAACCTCGCTTGAGGGTAAGCGAGAAACAAGTGTGGGGATGTGATGTAAGGGGTGTAGAATGGCGTTTATCATGGTTAAAGTGTTAACTTTAATGTATTTAATGCGTTTAAGTATAAGGGTTATGTGGAATAAGTTAACTACGATGATTTGGTGTTTTGTAGGTTAAACATGATGATTTAACGTGATTTGGAGAATGCATATGAATGATAAGTGAAGACCATGATAGATGAGATGAAAGAGAATTCAATTAAGAGAATGTGGCCGCAAACGGGGAGGAAAACGGAGTTCGAACGAAGAAGTTACGAAGAAAACAAGAATCGGACAAAATTGGTCGACCATGACCTACGGCGGAAACATGACCTACGGTGCAACAGTTCAAGACAAAACAGAATGGGCCTGGCGTGACTTAAGGCAGAAAGCTGACCTACGGTACTGGACGCGCTGAAATTACTTATAGGTCGCGAAAAGTAGGGTTTTTGAGATATCTTTCATTCTAAGTCGTCCCCAAGTGTCAGATTCGTCCCCAAGGCTTCCCAAAGGCTCCCGGAGGTGATTTCAACGCTTTTCAAGTGTTTCTAATCATTCGGTTTGATTCTTTAACGTTAGATACGATGTTTACTTTTGATTTTGGGTTGTTTTTCGTTGCCATGTCCGACTAATCCACCCGTGATCTTCTCCAGGTGATTAGGGTTTACACTATGACTTGTTCTTGATGGTTTTTGGTTGAGTTAATGTTTGAACACGGCAAGTTAAGTCGAGTAACATTATCTATTGTTTAAAGATTCTAAAATACGTGTGTTGCCTTCAATTCAATTGTTCCGGTGTTGATTGTTTTAGATTTCTTTTCATCTGTAAACGTCAATTTTGGATGGGATTGGGTAATACAAACGTAGGATATGATTCGAGTAGTTCTTTAACAACAGTCTCATTAAATCTATTGTCTTTAATCAAATCAACCTGGTTATGTCTATGTAATCGTTTTTAACTATCAAAGCAAATCTATGTTGTAAACCTGAATCTGGAGAGGATTACCTTTTCACATTATTGTTTGCAACTCAATTACTCATAAAGTTCGTTACTTTTCGCAATTAGTCATTTTAGTTAAGTTTTTATAATCAAGCTCCAAACTTTTGGATTTAAACTACACTTTCCACATATTCCCTATGGATCGACCCGACTTACCCTAGCTATCTTAGGTGAGTTTGGAACTTTATAAATTGTTTTTGATTAGGATTGACAACCCGATATCACATATCATACATGTTTAGTAATATAGATAACCATTACTTTAAATCATGTGTATATGTACACGCACGCAAAATATATATATTTATATGCGTGCATAAGTAGAGAGTATATATGTACATGAAAAAATATAAACATGAAATGCTTAAATTCTATACATGCATGTAAACATGCATACGTAAATTTCATATATATATATGTATGTACACGTAAATTTTATATATGTATACATGCATGCAAACATGCATACATAAATTCTATATATATACATGTATGCAACATGTATACATATGACATTCATGAACTAATATTGAAATTTTACTAAATAATTTTCATAAGACATTTAGTCGTAATATAAAATTGTTTATTTATTTTTAGAGTTGTCACATTCTCCCCTGTTAAAAGAATTTCGTCCCGAAATTCCTTGTGATTTCTTAAATTTCAGAAAAATTTATCTGATCATTACCTCTGAATAAGTGGGGGTATTCTATCTTGTTCTCATCTTCTCTTTCCCATGTGTATTCTGGTCCTCTCTTTGCATTCCACTTAACTTTCACTATAGAGATTCTATTCCTTCTTAACTGCTTTACTTCTTTTCCTACAATTGCTACTGGTTCTTCCATAAAATGAAGTTTTCTATCTACTTTGACTTCTTGAATTGGTACCTCTAAGGTTTCATTGGCTAGACATTTCTTGAGGTTTGACACATGAAAAGTGTTATGTACTTCACTTAATTCTTGAGGTAATTCCAACTTATACGCCACGGGGCCAATTCTATCAATGATTTTAAATGGATCAACATACCTAGGGTTTAGTTTACTTGGTTTTCCAAACCGGAAGATTCCTTTTGAGGGAGATATCTTTAGATAAACCCTGTCTCCAACTTGAAATTCCAATGGTTTTCTTCGTTTGTCTGCATAAATTTTCTGTCGATCACGATCGGCTTTCAATCAATTTTAATTTCAGTGATCTTGTCCGTGGTTTCTTGGATTAATTCAGGACCTGTGAGTTGTCTATCACCTATTTCATTCTAACACAAGGGTGATCTACACTTTCTTCCGTATAAAGCTTCAAATGGAGCTAACCCAATACTAGAGTGATAACTGTTATTGTATGAAAATTCTATTAATGGTAAGTGACTGTCCTAATTTCCACCAAAATCTATAGCATAAGCTCTTAACATATCTTCTAGGGTTTGTATTGTTCTCTTACTCTGTCCATCAGTCTGTGGATGATAGGCTGTACTTAAATTCACTTGGGTTCCTAAGGCTTTTTGTAATGTCTGCCAGAATCTAGAAGTAAATCTACTATCTCTATCTGATATAATGGATACAGGTATTCCATGTCTGGACACGATCTCTTTTATGTAAATTCTTGCTAGTCTCTCAATCTTATAATCTTCTCGTATGGGTAAGAAATGAGCTGACTTAGTCAATCTATTTACTATAACTCAAATTATGTCGTATCCATTTCTGGTTCTTGGTATTTTAGTTATGAAGTCCATTGTAATTTGATCCCATTTCCATTCTGGAATCTCTGGTTGCTGTAGGTATCCTGAAGGTTTTTGATATTCAGCCTTTATTCTTGAACAAATATCATATTGTTCCATAAATTCTCCGACTGATCTTTTCATTCCTGGCCACCAGTATTGGCTTTTCAGATCCTTGTACATTTATTATTTCCTGGATGTACAGAATATTTTGACTTATGAGCTTCTTGTAGGACAATTGTTCTAATCATGCTATTGTCAGGTACCCAAATTCTTCCTTTAAATCTCAGAATTCCATCTGTTTCTTCTTTCATGTCCTTTAATTGTCCTTTTAGTTTCAACACATCTTCTTGTTGGGCTTCCTGGATTTGTCTTAACAATTCTGAACATAGTTCCATTCTCATAGCACGTACTCGTAATGGCTTAATTCTTTCTTTCCTACTTAGAGCATCAGCAACTATGTTTGCTTTACCAGGATGATACTTGATTTCACAGTCGTAATCACTTAATAATTCTACCCATCTTCTCTGCCTCATATTTAACATCTTCTGATCAAAGATGTGTTACAGACTTTTATGATCCGTATATATTATACACTTAGTCCCACATAGATAATGTCTCTAAATTTTTAGTGCAAATACTACCGGTCCTAATTCTAGATTGTGGGTGGTATAATTTTTTTCACTACCCCTAAGTTGTCTGGATGCATATGCTATTACTTTATCCTTTTGCATTAAAACACATCCAAAACCTTGACGTGATGCATCACAATATTCTATAAAGTTATCTGTTTCTTCTGGCAAAGCTAAAACGGGTGCACTACACAACTAATTTTTGAGGAGTTCAAAAGCTTCATTTTGTTTTTCTTCCCATATATATCTTCTAACTTTTTGGGTCAATTCTGTCAAAGGCTGAGCTATTCTTGAAAAATTTTCTATAAATCTTCGGTAATATCCTGCTAAACCTAAGAATTGCCATATTTCAGTTGGGGTTTTAGAACTTCCTATTTCTTGATTGCTTCAATCTTTGCTGGATCAACTTGAATCCCATTCTGATTAACTATGTGTCCTAGGAATTGTACTTCTCTTTTCCAAAATTCACATTTTGAGAATTTTGCATACAACTTTTCCTTTCGTAATAATCCCAAAGTTAACCTCTGGTGTTATTCGTGGTCTTCCTTATTCTTAGAGTAAATCAGTATGTCATCTATGAAGACTATAACGAATTTATCTAAATAGGGTTTGCACACTCTATTCATTAAATCCATAAACACTGCTAGAGCATTGGTTAATCCAAATGGCATTACAAGAAATTCATAGTGTCCATACCTAGTTCTGAATGCAGTTTTTGATATATCGTCATCCTGCATTCTTAACTGATGATATCCAGATCTTAAATCTATTTTAGAAAAATAACTAGATCCTTGTATTTGATCAAATAAATCATCAATCCTAGGAAGAGGATATCTATTCTTTATAGTAACCTTATTGAGTTCTCTATAATCAATACACATTCTAAAAGTTCCATCTTTCTTTTTGACAAACAGAACTGGTGCTCCCCAAGGTGATACACTAGGACGTATAAATCCTTTATCTAATAGTTCTTGTAATTGGGTCATGAGTTCCTTCATTTCAGTTGGTGCTAAACGATATGGTGCTTTAGCAATAGGGGCTGTTCCTGGTATCAATTCTATTTTAAACTCTACTTGACGAGGGGGTGGTAATACAGGTAATTCATCAGGAAAAACTTCAGAGTATTCATTAATAATAGGAACACTTTCCAAATTCCCTTTATCAAGCTTTGCATCAACTATATGAGCTAAGAAAGTTAAACATTTCTTATTTAAGCATTTTTGTGCTTTTTCACAGGAAATCAATTTCATAATACCATTTGGTCTGTCACCGTATATACAGAGAGTTTTATCTTCCTTAATCAAAGAAATTTTTATCATTTTCTTATCATATATAATTTCAGCATGGTTCTTACTCAACCAATCCATACCTACCACAATATCAAATCCTCCTAATTTAATAGGAATCAGATCTATATCAAAACAATATTCATCTAAATTTAAAATACAGTTAGGAATAATTTCACCAGCTTCTATTATTTTACCATTAGCTAATTCTATCACATATTTATGTCTTAGTTTCTCAGAGGTTAAACTAAGTGATGGTTAAAAGGTATTTGAAATAAAACTACGAGTTGCTCCTGTATCAAACAATACTTTTACGTACTGGTTATTGATAAGGAACGTACCTGTTACCACTTCTGGTTCATGACGAGCTTCTTCAGCTTGTATTACGAAAGCTCTTCCACGGGGGTTGTTTTGGTTAACTGGGGCTTTGCCTTTCGTTGTGGGCATTCATTACGAAAATGATTCTCGTTTCCACACTAAAAGCAGACTGGTTTAGGGTTGGTAGGTTTTTGCAATCTCGAGAGATGTGTCCTTTCGTTTTGCAGTTATAACAAACCACTGTCATGCAATTTCCTGAATGATATCTTTGGCAAATATTGCATTGTGGTTGTTTATCAATCTTCTTTCCCTGGGCTGCTCCGGGTTATCCTTTTCTGAGGATTTTCTCCAAGTCTTCTTCCTGAGTGGTTTTCATTCCACTTTCTTTTCTCCCCTATTTGTGGATGGCTTAATGATCCATTTCTGATCATTTCATCTGTCAGACTCCCTGACAGGATTACTGCTTCTTGAAAGGTTTTGGTTCTTGCGGATTTCACTAACCCTCTTATTTGTGGTACTAGCCCCAGATATATCTCCCTATCCTTTTGATTCAGGGGTTATCAGATGTGGTACTAACCTGGACAGTTCATTATACCTGTCAGTATATTCCCGGTGTGCAGCTCCTTTCATTTCTAGTGCTAAGAATTCAGCCTCTAATATTTCTATTTCATTATAAGGGCAATATTTTTCTATCACTAGATTTCTAAAATCTTCCCAACTTATCTTATTCATAACATGCCTACCTCTAGTGTGTACCTCCATTTTTCACCAGGATTGTGCCTCTCCTTTTAGTGAATACGAAGCAAACAGTGTCTTGTAATTTTCAGCACAGTTACTGATTTCCAAGACTCCTTCCATTTCATCTAACCATCGTAAGGCTTGCACAGCTCCTCCCTTTTCATCGAATTCCCGGGGTCTGCAGGACATGAAGGTTTTGTAATAACATCCTTTCGAGACTCCATTCAGGATTTCTTCTTCCTGTCGCTCCTCTGTATTAATATTTTCAGGTCTTTCTGGTGGGTGTGAGGTGGTTCCAAAATTCAGATTCTGTTGTAGTTGAGTTATCAGGGTAGGTAAGGTAGCTTTTATTTGTTGGGCTACTATTTGATAAATTCTGTCATTCTCATTTGTGTCAGTATTCATAGGTGTTTCTTCCCCAAGTCGGGTTCTAGGTCGTCCCACTCGAGCTGTTCTTCGTACAGGCTGAGTGTTTCTTTTTGGCGGCATGATTAACTATAGTGAATTATAACATTAGTATCATAAATAGATATTCTAACACAAAATCATTTAACATATATCAAATAAATATTTCAACATAAGGATACATATATTTATATCAATTAAGTTCTTATTTCTCTATTATGATAACTTAGACTATAGTCTTCTAACTCTTGCGAATCCAATTCCATATCTTTGTGAAGATATTCTTCTTGGGTGTTTTGAGTTTCTTGATGTCCTTCTGGATTCTCCAGATTCCTAGTTGTATTTTCTTAAGTTTTCTAAGAGTCCGCCGAGATGTCTTACTTGATCCAACTCTTGTCTTTTAGTTATCTTATCTTCATTTCTGGGGGGATCAGAATGTTGTATTTCTATATCCTCAGCTTGCTTAGTCATAAACATGTTCCCATGTTGTATCTTTTTCCTAGGGGTCTTAATTGTATATCCTCCAATGTGTACCGGTGCACGTCGAACATAGAATTTTGGCTTATGTTCCTCTTCCAGTCGAGGGATTTCCATAGCATGTGAGGTTCTAGTTCAGGTGTTATTTCCTTAGAGTTGCTATGGTCTGGGCACTCGGAAGGATCGGTCTCATTATGGTAACTATCTGAATTCATAACTGCACGAACTTCTTTATAATGTTTCACAAGATGGTTAGTCACATATTATTATAATTATTAAGCATGAAATCATAGAATCACAGAATTTCACACAAAAGAAAATTATATCACACAAGTGCATATATATTTACCATTATTTGAGCTTATGGTTATAGTCTAAGTATTTTCATTGTACCTAATTCTCTATAACCAATGGCTCTGATACCAACCTGTCACATCCCAGCGGAAGCGTGAAGCGATAATTGGATGTGACTTGTTTGTTCAGACGCAATTGATTACAAGAAATTTAAATCACAATAATATGAAAACATAAAACACATACTTCATATATATATATATATCATAATTTGGATTACATTATTACATATAAGTCAAAATTTAATATAACCCTTATTACAATATATTATTTAGCTAACATCTTCAGGTACGATGAAAATGCGCATCCACTATGATACTGCCATCGTAGATATTAACTGTTAGACTAACACATACTCGTCCCGCAACTTCACCCCATCCATTGTAAACATCAAAGGAAAAGTCTATATTATTAGTCATTTTCACCTGAAAAAGCATACTCAAATAGTCAACATAAAGTTGGTGAGATCATAGATTTATATCCAGACAAAACATTTTATTGATGCATCAATTACAACCAAACCTACTCACACACATAATCATACTGTCACGAAATAATTCAGAAGATCAGATAATATTACATCTCATGTCACACCCCAACCTTGACGGCGAAAACGTCGAGGTGTGAGAGTTAAGATCGTTCACAGCCACATAACGCTATTAATAATCCCAAATATATATTAATCATAAATTACAATAGTACTATTACAATCATAAGGTTCAAGGAAGTTTAAAATAAACATAGCAAGTCGTTTATTCCATATATTTATCTAGGTCCATTCCTATATGTGTAAGCTTCGAAGAGTAGAATTTAAGCTTGGGTATTTCCTGAAACATGTTAAAAATAAAAGGTCAACAATAATGTTGGTGAGTTTTCCATAGTTTAAATACATAAATATATATAAAAGATGGCAATTCATGTTGTAAATTAGAAGACAAAGTAACTAGGGATGTAAGACAGAATGCACAATCAAACCTTGACAAAGTTTTACAAGTATCAAACGACGTTAATATTTCATTAACGTTAAAAGTATATACGATTAGCTAAGTGTACTTGAATCAACCAAGCAGTAAATTGCCATAAGTTTACAAGAATCGAACGTGTTTACAAGTGTAATGTTTGTAATGTAACATGTTTCACCCAAAAGTGTGAAAGTAATAAAATGGGTATAGAAATACTCACTTGACGTATAGGTGTATAAGGTGATAATAAGTATTAAACGACGTTCCAATGTAAACCTTCACGAGATACCTAAGAATATATATTTATTGACGAGATTTAAGTTTAATTATATTAAGCTTAACGTTTTTAACGGGAACTAGGGTTTTAGGTGGAATTTGGGGTTTTTATAAATATAATTAGTTATCAAAATCATATATATTTTGATAAAAGAAAGCTTAATTAATCCATTTTATAATAATTTATAAGAAATTAAATTCCTATAAAATAATTAAATTTATAAAATGTAAATAAAATTTTATAATTGACATAATTAAAGACTACGAATTGACTAATAATAACGTAGTGATTTCAACTATTTAAAGTTTATTTTAAAAATAAACTAATTATAATGTTTATCTAAACTATTTAATAAAATATTAAAGTATTTTGTTATATAGATTTATAGAAAATAGTATGGTGTCTAAGAATATTTAAAGTTTACAAAAACTATTTTTATATTTATTTTTTTTCTAGAATTTTCTATAATTATTAAAAAAATATTACAGAAGGTAATTTATTGATTTAAAAATAAACATGTTTATAAAAATGATTTTTATAATTTTTTAGGAAATTTTCTGTAATTTTTGAAGGCTTAAAAAGCATTTTAAAAAAATAGTGTAGGTGTCCGGGTTCGAACCCGGGACCTCAATAAAAAGCATTTTAAAAAAATAGTGTAGGTGCCCGGGTTCGAACCCGGGACCTCAAGGTTTGAAAGCATGTACAGAACCAGTGAACCAAAGGCCTCAGCCGTGGTATGAAACGGTTTTTAATACTTAAAAACACAAGTTCCAGTAATCCCCAATTTTGAATGAAACCTTAGATTGATTTGATCCAAATTAAAGATCAAATTGATAATGTTAATTCAAATGATCATGGGGCTTTTGATCCCCATCAAAAATCGAGCATCTGGATGCTCTTAATTACCTGATTGGAGACTCAAGTGGTCAAGAACAGATCAAGAACAGTCGCAGCTCGAATGCAACTCTTGAATCGACGTGTGTGTGTGTGTTGATTAAATTGGAGTTTCAGTGAGTTTGAGTGGATGTAGAGGAGTGTTTGCCCTCTATTTATAGGGGTAATTTGATTGTACGAGCTCAATTCGAATTTGATTTTAAACGGGATGAGCGGGTTCGGTGATTGCACGCGTAAACGAGATGATTTTTCAAATTAAATGGGTCCATATGTTCGAATCTTGGTCGTGGGCCTGTCGGAAGCTTTAATTTTGAATAAAACCGCCTAATTTTGGGCGTTTGACCTCGCCGGAGCTCGCCGGCAAGGTGGCCGGAATTTTGGGTTGGAAAAACGAGGGAGAGGAGAGAGAAGGCAGTGGTGTTTTGCAGAATTACAAAAATGGTCCCTGTGGTTTATGTTTTGATATTTTAGACTCAAAACTGGTTTTAAAGTTTTAAAATTTGCATAATATCCCCCTGTACTTTATTATTATGATTATTATTATTGTTTTTATTACTATTATTATTATTATTATTATTATTATTATTATTAATAATATTATTATTATCATTAACATTATTATTATTATTATTATTTTTATTACTATTATTACTATTATTATTATTATTATTATTATTATTATTATTATTATTAACGCGTCGTGAAATACGAGATATTACAGTCTCCCCTACTTTAGGAAATTTCGTCCCGAAATTTGTTCACAAGGAGACCGAAATGAAAAGACGAGGATACTTGGATTTCATTTGGTCCTTACGTTTCTAGGTGAATCAGAAAATGAGCATGAAGCCACAGATAGATCATAGTGATTCTCTTTTTCTTTCTTGATGCAGTTTGTGTTTCATTTTTTTTTTCTGAGGTACACTTTGAAGAACTTTTTCAGATTCTGATGAGGTATTAAAGAAGAAAATTCATCATCGATTAAGCTGACCGCTTTAGTATTTACTTTATGTGCAATGGCAGAGCCATTAGAGGTAAAAAGAGAGCCTAAATTGATTTACTAATTTAAAGTTTTAAAACTTTATTATTATTATTGATATTATTGTGATTAATATATTATTATTAATATTATTATTATCATTGATATTATTGTGATTAATTATTATAAAAATACAAGATGTTACCGTCTCCCCTACTTTAAAGAATTTCGTTCCGAAATTAAGAATGAACTTAGATGAACAAAGGAATTATGATGCAAGGTACGTGTACAACGAACAGTGTTTGACGTTTGATACCGATGGAACGCTTCATTTTATGGCATCTTACAAGATTCTTGACATAATATATGCCAACTTGAACTCTTCCAGTGAAATGCGAGACTCTTTGAGATTTAGCGTTGGAAGCGATGTCGAGTTACCGTGGCATGTTAGACTTATAATCCATAACTTCTAGAATATAATTTCATAGTAAAATGATGTCTAGAAATCAATAGAAGACCAATCAATGGTAAGAAAGGTTAACCGTCGGGATTTAAGAATTCCAAACGCCGCCATATGAAACGACCTTAACGCATATCTTGTGAATATGTATTTCTCCTTTGACCAACCATCGGTCTAAGAATAATACGCTATGCGAAGATCTTGGAATAAGTTCACAATGATGGTTAAGAATATTATTAAAAATAGAAAATGAATCAATCGTTCAAAATAACCACCGATGTTTTAACACCATTCCACGGTATACGAACATTTGAAACAGTTATAGGTCAATTTCTCTACGTTGTGAGATAATGGGTCGAATTGAATTTCTAGCCAATCGGTCTATAATACATCAATTGTCATCATGACATTTAATATAAGAAGCATTTAGTGAATGAAAAGTTAAATAGGAGATCCATAGGATCACGAAGGCTCGGTTTTGTCATATGTGAAGGTAAGACGCTTGGACACATTCCAAGTTATGTCTTTTCCCATGACTACAAGTTACGAAGGTTATGAACCATTATATCCACATCGTAATGAGGATAATAACGAGTCTTCTTGATCGAAATCAACTAGAGTTCTAAAGATTTCCAAGATTACGGGTTCGAAAGTGATTCAAGAAGTGACACAGTCAATAAGAAAGGTATTTGTAACCATGTTTTACAAGGTAACAAATTTTCAAATGCAGATTGCATACGAAATTCGTCAAACAATAAGATAGGTATTTGATAATATCTTTATTTGACAAAAGATTGTTTAGGAAGACTATCATCACGTAATCAGGTGTTGATGATATCTCAAAATGAAAGTTGATAAGTAAGGAATAAATGGTTCGATGTAGCTAGATCGAGTCAAAACATGAAGATAAAAGGGAAAGAAATCGATTTAAGAAATTACATGCTCCAAGCTTGGAATCAAAATCAACCTAAAACGATCGGGTCTTCTTTCAAGTTCAGAGATCATGCTTTGGCTTGATAGGTCGAATCACCACCATTGATTCACCATTCAAGTTATTACATGCTTCTCGTCACTTGATTACAACCATGGTAAGTTAAAGATCAAGAAATGAGAATAGTCATCAAGGTATGGTTTTCGCCCCTAACTTGATGGTGTACTCTCAAGGTATGACCACTAACCTTCCAAACAAAAGTTCGATCCCAACTCATTGTTGAGGATCCACAGAAATAAGACGAGGTAACTCACCATTAAGGTAAGGGAAAATCACTCCTATCTTAATGATGAAGTTTTACAAAAACAAAATATAACAGGATGAACTTCTTCATCAAAATCCAGAATTCACTCCTACTTTGACGAGGTCGTTTTATTTGAGAAAATACAATTCATAAAAATAAAATTATCATCAAGGTATGAAATTTACGTCTATCTTGATGATTGAGCTTCATAATAACAAGATAACAATCAAAGATTAACATTTGTCACCAAAGTACGGGTTTTAATCCTATTTTGGTGAGATCATGTCATTTGTGATGTGTAAGTTCCAATAAGAATAATTGAAGTCAATCCCCAAGATATGGAAATCACCCTAATCCAGAGGATGAAATTTCATAAAACACACAATTTGAAACCATTTATCGAAACGAATAGAGATTCATCAAAGTAAGGGAATCACCCCTGTTTTGATGAGATAGAATCATTTAGGTGATACGAGTGTTCTTAGTCATAGGTTGACTTGGAAACTCTTGCATCTCCCATGGTGCAGACGGTTCAAGGTTTGACTTAACAACGAAAGGAAAAAGTATATCAATTAGAAATTCGAAAAATTTCAAGTTACATCAATGTAACCAAAAGGAAAATCATGCTTATAGAATTTATGGTCAAAGTTTGAGATAACAGAATTTGTTATGATGGTGTTCAAATCTTGAATAATTTAAATCAGGGAGACAAAATCAAGAACAAGAATGATTCGACACCATGATGAGATGTGAACATTCGATTCACAATCGAAAGGAAAATACAAGGAATTCTCAAGATATGAGGTGAACCATAGCCTTATTGAAGACACGCGTACTTATAAGTGATCAATCATCACAAGGATTTCGAGTCAAGTAAACGGATTCAATGATCGAATCAGATCACCATTTACACTTTGCCTAGACAAAGTATCCCTAGATGTAGGAATTTCATCTACAGCATTGCATGTTCTTAGTTATGGGACACCTCCTTAAGAGGATTTGAGAACCATAAGTAATGGTTTAAAGTTTTAAAGACCATACGGTTTAGATTCCCAATATCTTTGGGTATATTAAGATCCATGTTCACGTTGGTCAAGGTATAGAAATAGTTACATGGAACGCTGAGTTCAATACCGTTACACGTTACACGTTGAGCGTTTAAACGTAAGAGTTGTAAAGGAGGATGGGTTCAATATTGAAAGGAACATTATGTAGGTTAAGAATGAGAAGATATTTAAACTTTGGTGATAAACCAGTTCAAGGATTCAAGGATTTTTAAGATACAAAAAGGATAGTTCCATTTGGTAACGCATTACCATTTGGAAACGTTGACATGTCAAGGTAAATTGACCCATTTACCTTAGAAACTTGTGTACGTTGACCATAGTTTATCACTCATCCCAGAAATCCCCAGGTAAGCATAATTGGTTTCGCAATGAGATTTATACGATATGCTCGCCTTAGCCCGAAGGCCTTTTTGCTAGGAAATCTAGAAATACAGGTGTCTATGTGTCACACAAATTTCTTTGGTTCATAGAATCAAACCTTGATAAGATTTTCATAGACTAGACATAAAGTCTAAGGAATTGAACCCACGATGATAAGTGTAGATTCCACATGTCGTTGAGAATAGGTTTAGGAAGTTCATTTGTCAGGGAGAGTCAAAAGTTAAGTTTAGGGAGACAAGTAACTAAGTTTAAGCATGCATAAGGCAATCCTATGCTAAGGCATCAATTTGCACGTAAGAAGGCATAGCATTATGTAGCATGCAAACATTATGTAAGCACAAAAGTATAAGGATCTTTCTATGAGGTTCATGCAACTATAGTCTAGGTCACCATTTCTAATAACCTAAATCCCTATAGTTATGGGCTCTGATACCAATCTGTCACACCCCAACCTTGACGGCGGAAACGTCGAGGTGTGAGAGTTAAGATCGTTCACAGCCACATAACGCTATTAATAATCCCAAATATATATCAATCATAAATTCCAATAGTACTATTACAATCATAAGGTTCAAGGAAGTTTAAAATAAACATAGCAAGTCGTTTATTCCATATATTTATCTAGGTCCAAAGGCCTCAGCCGCGGTATGAAACGGTTTTTAATACTTAAAAACACAAGTTCCGGTAATCCCCAATTTCGAATGAATAGATTGATTTGATCCAAATTGAAGATCAAATTGATGATGTTAATTCAAATGATCATGGGGCTTTTGATCCCCATCAAAAATCGAGCATGTGGATGCTCTTAATTACCTGATTGGAGACTCAAGTGGTCAAGAACAGATCAAGAACAGTCGCGGCTCGAATGCAACTCTTGAATCGACGTGTGTGTGTGTTTGATTAAATTGGAGTTTCAGTGAGTTTGAGTGGATGTAGAGGAGTGTTTGCCCTCTATTTATAGGGGGTAATTTGATCGTACGAGCTCAATTCGAATTTGATTTTAAACGGGATGAGCGGGTTCGGTGATTGCACGCGTAAACGAGATGATTTTTCAAATTAAATGGGTCCATATGTTCGAATCTTGGTCGTGGGCCTGTCGGAAGCTTTAATTTGAATAAAACCGCCTAATTTTGGGCGTTTGACCTCGCCGGAGCTCACCGGCAAGGTGGCCAGAATTTTGGGTCGGAAAAACGAGGGAGAGGAGAGAGAAGGCAGTGGTGTTTTGCAGAATTACAAAAATGTTCCCTGTGGTTTATGTTTTGATATTTTAGACTCAAAACTGGTTTTAAAGTTTTAAAATTTGCATAATATCCCCCTGTACTTTATTATTGTGATTATTATTATTGTTTTTATTACTATTATTATTATTAGTATTAGTATTATTATTATTATTATTATTATTATTATTATTATTATTATTATTAATATTATTATTATTATCATTAACATTATTATTATTATTATTACTATTATTACTATTATTATTATTATTATTATTATTATTATTAACGCATCGTGAAATACGAGATGTTACATCTCAACCCTCGTTCAGCAGGTGCAGGAAAATAGCATCACAACACTCATCCTGTTGGTGCAAATATTCTCCTAAGTAGCGCTACTAATATTATCAGACGGTTCCTCATTCGAATTAATGGTTGTATCACAAATGACAGTAAGTCTCAAAATATTTTCAAAAATAATGCATCAACATAATTAGTATGTTTTTCCCCCAAAACTTTACAAAATATCAAAATCGGGCTATAAGTCTCACCGTTTCTCCAAATTGTAACCTATAAAATACTTCATAAGTTAGATAAAAATTTCTTTAAAATTTTTAGAACTTCAGATATAACAAGTTCCAGAAATTTAGCTGTAAAATAATCAGCTAACATCACCATAAAGTTCTCAATTTTCACTTTACTATATATAAATTGTTATTATTATTTTAAAGTCTCCATAAATCACAAAAAATAGCTACTGCTATCCAAAAATTCCCAAAAAATTATAAACATTATTTCATCAGTTTACATTATCCCATAAAATTTATGATGTCCAATTCACAACAGATTGTTTTCTGTAATTCCTATAATATTTCCAAAATTCATTAAAAATAGTTATATAATTCTAAAAATGATGAAATTTATACCAACTATTGAATCTGATTGATAATAGATTCAGTGAATTTTTCACGATTTATAGTACTAGTTAAATATTTATTTAGATTTTTGTACTACAAATCACTTAAAAATTCATTTTTCAAACATAATACTGAAATAAAATACCAAATAATTCCTTGAGCTTTTATATATCAAAAGAGTCATTCTGTGATTTTTCCAGAATTTTACCGAATTTATTTATATTTTTGAGTATTTTCTTTTTTTAAATAATTTGTATAAATTATTTTACTTAATATATTTTTACTAAAATTCACAGAATAATAAGTTAATATTTTCTAAAGATTTTTCAATGTTTATTCCTACAATCACAATTTATTTAGTATTTTTACTAGATTTTTCTTAATATTTCAAGATTAATTTCCATTAAATTCCTAAATATTCTTTTTGTCACAAGATTTCAAATTTTATTACAGTAATTTGATGAAATTTAACGTTTTCATGACCTCTTGAGATTAGTTTTGGTATATATGTACCAAACCTAATTTATATATGTGTTTATAACACATATGTAACCTTTTGGTATTTTTAAATACTTAGAAAGACTTTTAACCTTGTAAAATGAGAAGAGGAGGGTGTCTGAGTTCTTGGATGCTTGTCTTGCTTGTAAAACCGAGAGGTAGAGAAAGCAAAGTGGTGGATGGATGATAATGGTGTTGGTTACGGGTGATGGTGGTAGTGTTGGGTTACGGGGGTGATGTTGGAGATGGTTGTGGTGTGTGGTTGTTGTTGGTTGTATGAGGTGTCCCAAGGAACCCGATGACTAGAGAACAATGGTGGTGGTGCTCGCGGTTTTTGTGTAGAGCCAAGAGTGTATGTGATTGGTTTGTGGTGTTCAAGAGATGAAATGATGTGCTATGGGAGTGTTTGGCCGAGAGGTAGATATAATATGGAGGTGATCATTAGGTCTAGTAGTATAGGTAACATTAGTTGGCATGTAGGTGCTAGGTGGAGTCCTTAGCTTGGGCTTGGTGTCAAGATGAAGATAGGTGGCGAGTAAAAAAGCTAGCAAGTCACTATTGTTATCATTGCAATCCTATTCTTAATTGGGTGTTTAATTATTTCAATGAACCGAGAGTTTGAGGTGGGTTTGTGGCGGTTTTGGTGCTTAATGGTGTGACAACCCGGAAAAAAATTTTGTTGACAAAAAGAAGTAAAAACAAAATACATATATATATATATATATATAAATGTATATTTGATATAAATAATAATAATGATGATAATAATAATATTGTTATTAATAATAATAATTTATAAAAGTTTATAAGTTAAGGGGGAAATTCTGTAATTTTTGAAACTTGATTTAAATACTTGCAGCATAAAATAATAACAATCAAAAATTTCAGGGGGGTCAATGTGTAAATATAAAAATTACAACTACTCTCTCTCTCCTCTCTCGCGTTTTTCCGGCACCGGAGCCGGCCGGCCTCCGGCGGCCCTCCGGCGAGACCAAAAGACGGGTTTTAGGCCAAGGTTTCGACCCCACAATGCACCAAATCGAACGTGGGACAAAATGCAACAATCACGTGAACTTAAATTATGGAAAAGTTTTGATAATGGTCCACTAAACCCGACCATTTTGCTTTCGGTCGAACACCACTACAAAAACGCACTAAAATCAAATAATAATCGAAATTGATTGCGCACTAACAAACTTTTCAATATTTAAAAACTTCCTTTGAGTTCATTTGGTCTGTAAACATACAAACATATCGTTTTGATCACTTCACTCGACCGCGACCTGCAACTCACTGTTCTTCATCAATTCGAACTCGAAACAGGTAATTGAAACTACCTACATACTCGATTTCTCATAAGGAATAAAAGCCCTATGTTTTCAATTGATTATAACATCGATTTGGGCTTCAATTTGATCGAAACAGAATTAGGGTTCTTGGTGGATTGGGGAAAGACTTTGGGTTGTGTTTAAAAGATTTGGAACCCGGGGATAATCGCGGCTTAGGCCTTTGTTCCACTGGTTCCTGCGCTCTATCTCAAACAGAAGGTCCCGGGTTCGAACCGGGCAACCTTCATATATTTTTTAAAGAGTTTTAGCCCAAATTAATTTTTCAGAAAATTCTTAATAAATATATAAAAATTGTTTTTATAAACTTTTAATATTTTGGACCACCAAATAATTTTCTGGATTTTTCTATTTTAAATAATTGTTCTAAAAACATTTTAAAAATATTATTCTCGGTTAAATCCTATTAAAAATAGGTTTCAACTAATAAATTTATTCCGGTTCAAATGTTATTCTTTTAAAATCATAGTTATCTTAAAATGTTTATTTAAAATTTGTATTTAAACCTTATGCATTGATACAAATAGGTTCTTTTAAAATAACTAGATAATTATCTATATAAATCGAACTTGAAACAATAAAATCTTTATAATAATAATATGTATTAATAATTAAAGTCATTTACAAAAATGATTACGTTAAAAACATATCACTTATAAAAACCTCAAATTCTTATCGAAACCTTAGTTCGCGTATAATCACTAAACCTTATTAATAACCTAAATCTTAAAATATATATACATCTTTAGGTACTTCGTGAAGGCGTTCGTTGGAACATCAATTATTATTCTATTCAATCATCGTATATACATACGCCAAGTGAGTTTACAGCCCCACTTTTACTTATATACTCTTTTGGGGGAGAGAAACATGCTGTTTTCATAAACGTTACATTACATTGGATTTTTGTAATACTGCATATACTTGATACTATGGTGTTATACTTGCCTAACGGACCGTTAATATGGACTTAGCGAGGTAATTGTTAGTAGTACTACTGGGATTGACATACCCCACCCGGGCTAGTCGCGCTAGCACAACGTTCGTCAAACGGATGAACGGTTAGCCTAATTACAAGTGTTGTGGTGTGTGATCCACATCCGGGCCTATTTTATTATTTGATTACATGTAAGCTCGACCGCGACTTCATACACATAGTGATCATTATGGACTAGCTACCCATTATATGCTTTAATTACTAATCTGGGAATTTCATTATACTTATCGGATTACATAATCCGGGGATTTCATTATACTTATCGGATTACATAATCCGGGGATTTCATTATACATATCGGATTACATAATCCGGGGATTTCATTATACTTATCGGATTACATAATCCGGGGATTTCATTATACTTGACGGATTACATAATCCGGCGATTTCATTACTGATACTTAACGGATTACATAATCCGGGAATTACATACTTGACGGATTACATAATCCGGGGATTTCATTACTGATACTTATCGGATTACATAATCCGGGAATTACATACTTGACGGATTACATAATCCGGGAACTTCATTACTGATATTTATTGTTTTCTGATAAACCTGTGAACTCACCAGTCTTGTACTGAGATTTTTGCATGTTTTCTCTCAGGACATTGATATGGCACGTTTAGGAGCACAGCATCTACCGCATGTCATCCAGCATTCATCACAAACTGTTTTCAAGACTTAATTCGCATTTACTTTACATAAACTGGATTGTACACGTGTTTGTGTGTTCCAAAACGTTGTTAAAAAGTTATCTTGTTTACGCTTCCACAATACTTCAATATAACTAGATTGTTTCATTAAAATTATGCAACTTATATGATTTGTAATTAACGAGTCGTTTGGTGTAACTGATGCTTATCTGAGATCCTTGTTATGTCACACGCCTGACGGTAAACCCCGTTAGCGGATTTTGAGGGTGTGACAGATTGGTATCAGAGCATTAGTTATAGCGAACTAAAATGAACTTTGCATCTCATCTGCATTGCATTTTAGACTATAGCTGGATGCATTAGTTACACACACATAGATTACTAAGCTATGCCTACTAAATTGGTTGCCTGAGAATTTTTGCTTTAACATATCCCTGTGAGCATATGGCCACCGGGATGGTGGCTCCGAGTTGCTGTGAGTCATGGGAGAGTTTGTGTGCATTTGACATCGCCTAAATGTTCTTAATGATTTGTGTGACACATAGACACCTGTATTCTGGATTTCCTGGCAAAAGGCCCTCGGGCTAAGGCAAGCATATCGCATAAATCTCATTACGAGACCTGGTATGCTTACCTGGGGATTTCTGGGATGAGTGATAAACTATGGTCAATACACAGGTCTCTAAGGCAAATGGGTCAAATTACCTTGGCGTGTCAATGATTCCCAAACTCTACTGATCCTTTCGTATACTTTGATTGATCGACCCCAATATAATACATACATATTTGGTACTTCTATCATTGATGACCACTATACTTGACAAGATATGTTAACCTGATAGGAGGAACCGGGGTGATCATGCAAAGCAAATTACCATTACGGGTGCACACGTAACTGTAATTTGTCGTGCATGCTAAGTCCGGTAAGTCTAGTCAGGTGGTAACATTATAGTCAGTATAAGTCAACATTCCTACACTTTGAGCAAGAAAGTCTTGGTTTTCATAGAACATAGCCACTGATATGGAAACTATCTATTAGTTCTACTTGTAGGAATGCTCACCCTTACCTTGAATTTGGACGAAATTCAAACCATGACATTTGTGTTAATCCCTCGGATTCGAACTGATTCTCTAGCTTGTCTATTTCTTTAAATCTTTGAATTTCTCTTCCTTTTCATTCCAAGACAAAAGGACTATTTTCATATGACTGATAGCTTTTGATATTTGGTAATGTAAAGAATGTCTGGAAGAGGACGTGGACGTGGAAGAGGTAACATCTCACTGACGCCTGCAGAATTGGCAGCAATAATCAATCATAGTATTACCGCAGCGTTGGCAAACCAACCCCCTCCACAGCAGAATCCTATTGGACAACCGACTTGCACCTACAAGTCCTTTATGGACTGCAAACCTAACCCGTTCAATGGAACTGAGGGAGCGGTGGGACTGCTCCGTTGGTTCGAAAAGCTAGAGTCGGTGTTCGAAATCTGCAACTGCCCTGCTGGGAATAGGGTAAAATATGCTGCTGGCACACTGGATGGTGCTGCTCTGAGCTGGTGGAACACACAAGTTCAGATGCTGGGCGTTGAAGCTGCAAACGCCACAACATGGGTAGAATTCAAGAATCTGCTGAAAGAGGAGTACTGTTCACGGGATGAAATACAAAAACTGGAAACTGAATTTTGGAACCTGAAGATGGTAGGTTCTGAAATCGAAGCCTACACAACTCGTTCTCACGAGTTGGCTACTCTGTGCCCTACTATGATTAACCGGCTTACAAACGGGTTGAAAGATACATCGACGGACTGGTACCTAAAATCCAGAGCATGGTCACCAATGCTAGACCAGCTACCATTCAGGAAGCTGTTCAACTGGCCCACAAGTTGACTGACCAGGCTGTCGTGCAGGGTAAACTGCCCCCGCGAGGTGCTGCATCTGGTTTCCACAATAACAAGAGGAAATGGGAACCATCTACCAGCGGAAAGCAATCTTCATCCTCCACTTATCAACCTCAACACAAGAAGTTTAATCCGTCCCAACCTTCTCATTCGGGCGGCTATCATGGAAATCTCCCAAAGTGCAACAAATGTCAGCTCCATCATACTGGGCAGTGCACAAGGGGCATGTGTGAGAGGTGCGGGAAGTTCGGGCATGTTGCCAAGTATTTCCGGGTGAACCTCTCGGGAAAAGCACCTCAACAACAGCAGAACCACAATCAGACTGTGTGTTATGAATGTGGTCAACCCGGATACTTTAAAAGGGATTGCCCGAGACGGAAAAAGAATGGTGACAATGGTGCTGCTGATAAGCCTAAAGACAACAACAATGGTGGTGGCGGTGGCAGAGGCAGAGTCTTCATCATGGGCTCAGGTGAGGCTCGAAACGACCCTACTGTAGTATCCGGTAGATTCTCTATTAATGGGTGTTATGCCTCTGTTTTATTTGACTCTGGTGCCGATAAGAGTTATGTGTCCACCAAGTTTAGTAAAACACTAGGGATGGTGCCCACTGACTTGAGTTCTAAGTATGCCATAGAAATAGCCGATGGTAGGACGATAACAGCAACACAAGTGTTTAAAAACTGTAAGCTAGGCTTAACCGGACACACTTTCAGCATAGACCTTATTCCCATCACACTAGGAAGCTTTGATGTAGTAGTCGGGATGGATTGGTTATCCCAAAATAGTGCTGAGATCGTTTGCAAGGAAAAGCTGATCAAGTTACCTATTTCGGGCGATGAAATTCTTACAGTGGAAGGTGAAAAGGTGGGTGCGGTGGTCGGCATCATATCATATTTGAAGGCACAGAAATGTCTCAGAAAAGGACACCTTGCCTTGTTGGCACTTGTTACTGAAACGAAGGCGGATGAAAGGCGAGTTGAAGATATTCCTGTTGTTAGAGACTTTCCTGAGGTATTTCCCGAAGACCTACCTGGCCTTCCTCCATACAAACAGGTAGAATTTCAAATTGAACTAGCACTAGGAGAAACTCCGATCGCTCGGGCGCCGTACCGTCTAGCACCGAACGAACTACAAGAGCTGTCTAAGCAATAGCAAGAGTTGTTAGACAAAGGATTCATACGTCCCAGCTCTTCACCTTAGGGAGCTCCAGTGCTTTTCGTTAAAAAGAAAGATGGAACCTTCAGGATGTGTATTGACTACCGCGAACTGAACAAGGTGACAATCAAGAATAGGTATCCACTTCCACGCATTGATGATTTGTTCGACCAATTGCAAGGATCTAGCTACTATTCCAAGATTGACTTGAGATCAGGTTATCATCAGTTGAGGGTTCAAGAGGAATACATCTTCAAGACTGCGTTTCGAACACGCTATGGGCACTACGAGTTCACTGTAATGCCTTTTGGGCTGACCAATGCCCCAGCAGTTTTCATGGACCTCATGAACCGTGTCTGCAAACCTTATCTGGATAAGTTTGTCATTGTCTTCATTGATGACATACTAATCTACTCCCGTAATAAGGAAGATCATGAGGGACATTTAAGAACCATACTGGAATTGCTAAGAGATGAACAGCTTTACGCAAAGTTCTCAAAATGTGACTTCTGGATGCGTGAAGTGCAATTCCTCGGGCACGTGGTGAATGAAAAGGGTATACATGTTGATCCTTCAAAGATTAAAGCAATCAAGGATTGGCCGGCACCAAAGACGCCTACTGAGGTGCGACAATTCCTTGGTTTGGCAGGCTATTACTGGAGGTTTATCGAAGGTTTTTCTAAATTGGCACAACCTTTGACTGCCCTAACTCATAAGGGAATAATTTATAAGTGGGGCAGCAAAGAGGAAACAGCGTTTCAGGCGCTTAAAGACAAACTCTGCAGCGCACCAATCCTAGCCTTACCAGAAGGAACTGATGACTTTGTTGTTTACTATGATGCATCCATCCAAGGTTTGGGGTGTGTATTGATGCAACGTGACAAAGTCATAGCTTATGCATCTAGGCAGCTCAAGGTGCATGAAAAGAACGACACAACGCATGATCTGGAACTAGGAGCTGTAGTGTTTGCCTTGAAGATCTGGAGGCACTACTTATATGGAACCAGATGCACGATCTATACAGATCATAAGAGCCTCCAGCACATATTTGATCAGAAAGAATTGAATATGCGGCAACGACGGTGGTTAGAGTTACTCAATGATTATGACTGTGTGATCAAGTATCATCCGGGTAAGGCTAATGTGGTAGCCGATGCCCTTAGTCGTAAGGAAGTCCTAAAGCCTCGTCGGGTGCGCGCATTACAAATGACTATCCACTCTGACTTACCAGTGCAAATCAAAGCTGCTCAATCTGAGGACTTGAAAACGGAGAATCTCAAAGCAGAATCCATGCGAGGCATGGAGAAGCAATTGGAGGTTAAAGCTGACGGAATCTGTTATTTATGAAACGGATCTGGGTACCACAGTACGGGAATTTGCGAGAGCTGATAATGGATGAAGCTCATAAGTCACGTTACTCAATCCATCCAGGTTCAGACAAGATGTATCGGGACCTGAAAGAATTTTACTGGTGGCCGAAAATGAAAGCAGAGATAGCCACATACGTAAGCAGATGCCTAACTTGTTCCAAGGTTAAGGTAGAATACCAGAGACCATCCGGTTTACTCTAACAACCGGAAATTCCAGTGTGGAAATGGGAGCAGATCTCAATGGACTTCATCACGAAGTTACCTAGGACTCCCAGCGGATGCGATACCATTTGGGTTATAGTAGATCGCTTAAAGAAATCCGCACACTTTCTGGCAATCCGAGAGACTGATCAAATGGAGAAGCTGACACGTATCTATTTAAGGGAAATAGTCTCTCGACATGGCGTACCGATATCTATCATTTCTGACCGTGATGCTCGGTTCACTTCTCACTTCTGGCAATCATTACAACGGTCATTAGGAACGCGGCTGGATATGAGTACCGCATATCACCCGCAGACCGATGGTCAAAGTGAGCGTACAATCCAAACACTGGAAGACATGTTGCGTGCCTGTGTGATCGATTTTGGCAGCAGTTAGGAGACTCATCTACCATTAGTTGAGTTCTCCTATAATAACAGTTATCACACTTCGATCAAGGCAGCTCCATTTGAGGCATTGTATGGACGTAAGTGCCGATCACCTATCTGTTGGGCAGAAGTAGGAGAAAGCCAACTTACAGGACCTGAACTTGTGCACGAAACGACTGAGAAGATCGTGCAAATTCGTAACCGTATGGCAGCAGCACGTGATCGACAAAAGAGTTACGCTGACAAGCGTCGTAAGCCATTGGAGTTTCAGGTTGGTGAAAAAGTACTGCTGAAATTCTCACCCTGGAAAGGTGTAATACGCTTTGGAAAACGGGGGAAACTAAACCCTAGGTACGTGGGGCCGTTTGAGATTGTCAAACGGATTGGCCCGGTGGCTTATCAACTGAACCTACCTGAAGAACTCAGGGGGATACATGATGTGTTTCATGTATCCAATCTGAGGAAATGTCTGTCTGATGAATCATTGATCGTGCCTTTAGAGGAACTAAAGATAGATGATCAACTACATTTCATCGAAGAACCAGTGGAGATCATGGATCGAGAAGTCGAGACACTAAAGCGTAAAAATTCCCATTGTGCGCGTAAGATGGAACTCCAAACGGGGACCAGAGTTTACGTGGGAACGGGAGGATCAGATGAAGTCTAAATATCCGCACTTGTTCGTGGGTACAACTTCAGAACCTAACTCCAACTGAATTTCAGCATGAAATCCTCTCAACTGAGGGATACTGTGATATCTCACGATATCAAGCAAAGAACATTGTGGGTCTACTTTCACATTTGTTCTACCTGATAAAGTTTCACATGCGTGTGATAGCTCAGATGATACAGATGGATTTAATGATATAACTGACAACGAGTCATCAGATGATGGCATCAATTCTTCAAAGTTACCTCAGAAAGTGAAAACGCAAACCGCATCAAGAAAGAAAAAGAGAATCACTATGATCTACCTATGGTTTCATGGCCACCTTCTGATGAACAAAAGTGCTAGAAACATTCAAGATATTCCCAAATCAGAAAGGAAACCTAAGATTCTTCTTGTTGAAGATCATGTGGTGAATGCGAGTGACATCTGGCACTAACCAGTACGTCAGTTAGCATTAAGTTCGTTAACTCACTGTGTGTATTAACTGTCCTCATGTATTTTCATAGTTTATTTATCGGTTTAACCGAATTCTCCGTATACTTGTTTATTAACCTTAGTGTTCCAATTTTCGGAACGAAAATTCCTCTAACAGGGGGATGATATGACAACCCGGAAAAAAATTTTGTTGACAAAAAGAAGAAAAAACAAAATACATATATATATATATATATAAATGTATATATTTGATATAAATAATAATAATAATAATGATAATAATAATATTGTTATTAATAATAATAATTTATAAAAGTTTATAAGTTAAGGGGGAAATTCTGTAATTTTTGAAACTTGATTTAAATACTTGCAGCATAAAATAATAACAATCAAAAATTTCAGGGGGTCAATGTGTAAATATAAAAATTACAACTGCTCTCTCTCTCCTCTCTCGCGTTTTTCCGGCACCGGAGCCGGCCGGCCTCCGGCGGCCCTCCGGCGAGACCAAAAGACGGGTTTTAGGCCACGGTTTCGACCCCACAATGCACCAAATCGAACGTGGGACAAAATGCAACAATCACGTGAACTTAAATTATGGAAAAGTTTCGATAATGGTCCACTAAACCCGACCATTTTGCTTTCGGTCGAACACCACTACAAAAACGCACTAAAATCAAATAATAATCGAAATTGATTGCGCACTAACAAACTTTTCAACATTTAAAAACTTCCTTTGAGTTCATTTGGTCTGTAAACATACAAACATATCGTTTTGATCACTTCACTCGACCGCGACCTACAACTCACTGTTCTTCATCAATTCGAACTCGAAAGAGGTAATTGAAACTACCTACATACTCGATTTCTCATAAGGAATAAAAGCCCTATGGTTTCAATCGATTATAACATCGATTTGGGCTTCAATTTGATCGAAACAGAATTAGGGTTCTTGGTGGATTGGGGAAAGACTTTGGGTTGTGTTTAAAAGATTTAGAACCCGGGGATAATCGCGGCTTAGGCCTTTGTTCCACTGGTTCCTGCGCTCTATCTCAAACAGAAGGTCCCGGGTTCGAACCGGGCAACCTTCATATATTTTTTTAAAGAGTTTTAGCCCAAATTAATTTTCATAAAATTCTTAATAAATATATAAAAATTGTTTTTATAAACTTTTAATATTTTTGGACCACCAAATAATTTTCTGGATTTTTCTATTTTAAATAATTGTTCTAAAAACATTTTAAAAATATTATTCTCGGTTAAATCCTATTAAAAATAGGTTTCAACTAATAAATTTATTTCGGTTCAAATGTTATTCTTTTAAAATCATAGTTATCTTAAAATGTTTATTTAAAATTTGTATTTAAACCATATGTATTGATACAAATAGGTTCTTTTAAAATAACTAGATAATTATCTATGTAAAATCGAACTTGAAACAATAAAATCTTTATAATAATAATATGTATTAATAATTAAAGTCATTTACATAAATGATTACGTTAAAAACATATCACTTATAAAAACCTCAAATTCTTATCGAAACCTTAGTTCGCGTATAATCATTAAACCTTATTAATAACCTAAATCTTAAAATATATATACATATTTAGGTACTTCGTGAAGGCGTTCGTTGGAACATCAATTATTATCATATTCAATCATCGTATATACATACGCCAAGTGAGTTTACAGCCCCACTTTTACTTATATACTCTTTTGGGGGAGAGAAACATGCTGTTTTCATAAACGTTACATTACATTGGATTTTTGTAATACTGCATATACTTGATACTATGGTGTTATACTTGCCCAACGGACCGTTAATATGGACTTAGCGAGGTAATTGTTAGTAGTACTACTGGGATTGACATACCCCACCCGGGCTAGTCGCGCTAGCACAACGTTCGTCAAACGGGTGAACGGTTAGCCTAATTACAAGTGTTGTGGTGTGCGATCCACATCCGGGCCTATTTTATTATTTGATTACATGTCAGTCTGTTCCATATAAGAAACGAAGTGTATCGACAGAAGCTAGAAGTGGCCTGTATTGCAGATAAAATACGAGAGGGAAGATTAAGATGGTTTGGGCATGTCAAGAGGAGACCAATAGCGGCACCAGTTAGAGCAGTAGAGAACATCATCTTAGAGGGTAGGAGGAGTAGAGGAAGACCTAGATTGACTTGGGATGAGGTAATTAGGCGACATATGATACACCTACACCTCTCTGAGCACATGATCGAGGATAGGACTGAGTGGAGGCGTAGAATTAAAATTAAGGACTTCTAGTGTGACCTATAGGCAGGAAGGGTATTTGAAGTCTGTTTTCGGGGCCTGATGTCTAAGTAGCCCATATCTGCCCTTTAACGGTGATTCTACATGCACCTAGGATTTATGTATGCTATGTGTTGTATGATTTGTTGTGTACTGTAGGATATGTGTTGTATGATTTATTGTATGATGTCCTGCTGCCGATATGGCTTTTTGTATACTGTATGCTATGTGCTGTATGATTTGTTGTATGTTGTCTTGCTAAACAGTATGGCTTTTGCTATCGAGTCGGGGGTCTCATTGGAAGCGGTCTCTCTACCTAACAAGATAGAGGAAAGACTCGCCTACACCTACCCTCCCCAGACCCTGCTCTTGAGTGGGATATACTGGGTTTGTTTGTTTGTTTGTTTTATGTCAGCTCGGCCGCGACTTCATACACATAGTGATCATTATGGACTAGCTACCCATTATATGCTTTAATTACTAATCCGGGAATTTCATTATACTTATCGGATTACATAATCCGGGGATTTCATTATACTTATCGGATTACATAATCCGGGGATTTCATTATACTTATCGGATTACATAATCCGGGGATTCATTATACTTATCGGATTACATAATCCGGGGATTTCATTATACTTGACGGATTACATAATCCGGGGATTTCATTACTGATACTTAACGGATTACATAATCCGGGAATTACATACTTGACGGATTACATAATCCGGGGATTTCATTACTGATACTTATCGGATTACATAATCCGGGAATTACATACTTGACGGATTACATAATCCGGGAACTTCATTACTGATATTTACTGTTTTCTGATAAACCTATGAACTCACCAGTCTTGTACTGAGATTTTTGCATGTTTTCTCTCAGGACATTGATATGGCACGTTTAGGAGAACAGCATCTACCGCATGTCATCCAGCATTCATCACAAACTGTTTTCAAGACTTAATTTGCATTTACTTTACATAAACTGGATTGTACACGTGTTTGCGTGTTCCAAAACCGTTGTTAAATAGTTATCTTGTTTACGCTTCCGCAATACTTCAATATAACTGGATTGTTTCATTAAAATTATGCAACTTATATGATTTGTAATTAACGAGTCGTTTGGTGTAACTGATGCTTATTTGAGATCCTGGTTATGTCACACGCCTGACGGTAAAACCCCGTTAGCGGATTTTGAGGGTGTGACAAATGGCTTGATTAATCTTTCAACCGAAAGGTTTAGATGTTATGTTATCTTAATAACTCGAGTTTGGTACTTTAAGTTAATGTTTTGAATGTTTTAGTTTTACTTTGTTTTGTTTTCATGTCAACTTTGTGTTGTGATGTTTTGTTAGGTTATCATATTGTTTTTATACATATCACACATGTTTAGTAATATAGATAACCATTACTTTAAATCATGTGTATATGTACACGCCTACAAAATATATATATTTACATGCACGCATAAGTAGAGAGTATATATGTACATACAAAAATATAAACATGAAATGCTTAAATTCTATACATGCATGTAAACATGCATACGTAAATTTCATATATATACATGTATGTACGCGTAAATTTTATATATGTATACATGCATGCAAACATGCATACATAAATTCTATATATATACATGTATGCAACATGTATACATATGACATTCATGAACTAATATTGAAATTTTACTAAATAATTTTCATAAGACATTTAGTCGTAGTATGAAATTGTTTATTTATTTTTAGGGTTGTCACTGGTTTCATTCCCCAAAAAGATACCCATGAATTCTTTTAAATTGGAGATGAGTCAATGAAAAAATCCCGTAACTTTTGTCAAGATTGGAATATAAACCGAGTATTTAATGGAAACACACAACCAAGGAATCGATTTCAGAGATGAAGAAAATCGTCAATGATTTCTACAGTTTTTGTTGATGAAATATTTGAAAAAAGAAAAAATATCAGGTATGATTTAATTTTTTAAAAAAGATATGATCTAATTTAGAGTTAAATTTTTAAATTTTTCCTAAATATCTCTTATATCAGAAGTTGAATTTTAGTCAAATGAACCTAGACTAACACTAATAACAGATACATATTTAGGTGGGAATTAAGAAAGTAGAGGCTTAAGATAATGTCATGTGACATTAAAATTATTATTTTAATAATAAGTATAGATAAGATAATAAATGATCTATGTTGATTTATAGAATTTTATAGAATTTTGATTCTCAACTAAAATTCTCCTTTATATTCAAGTCTTTATTCATATGAATTTATAGCTTATTCATACGTGATTACTTTATTTCTAACTTCCCCCCCCCCTATTTTATGTGGAAAAAATTGTGTCATGCTAATGTGAAATTAAAATTTGCATTTCATAACAATTTATTAATTTCATATTCTATCATTAATGAATTATATTAGTTAGAAAGACTGTAACTTTTTATGTATTTTTTATTTGATTATAATATATTTTACATTTCTTAAGTTACTGAAAGTCGAAGTTGTTATGTAAACAGAAATTTAGTTAATTCTTTTGTTCTTTTATTTTTATCAATTACAAGTTAGATTTAAATAACATCATAAAATAGCAACTATTAATTATTAATTGAGTAAATTACTATTTTGGTCCCTTTAATTTGATCATTTAACCATTTAAGTCTAAAATAAATTTTCTAACAAATTAAGACCCATGGTTTATATTTTATAATTCTTTTAGTTCAATACACTAATAAATTTAGATTTTTCACTTAGTTTATAATAAAATGAGCAAAATACCCTTAAACTGAAATGATTATTTTTAAACCTCAGGGACCAAAAACGTAATTTACTCCCTCACAGATAATATACACACACACACGGAATGTTTTTATTTTTATTTTTCAAAGTTTTTTAAAATTTAATTTTCAATGTTCGGTTTCAAACGTCGTATTTAAACCATTCATCTTATTTAACAGAAAATTTAAAACCGTTTGGCTTACAAACTTCTTATTAAACTGTTAGGCTTACTTAAACGTCCTTTTAATCTATTTTTTTATTCAAATCGTAAAAGTCTTTTTAACAGTTAATTTATTTAAACGTCTTTTTTTAACGTTCAATTCTATTAGGTGGCTTTTTTAATTTTTTGCTTTATTTATACATGTTTCTTAACCATTCGGCTCATTTAAACGTAATTTTATGACGTTCTTTTATTTGAACGTCTTTTTATCATTCGTTATTTAAAAAGCTTTCTTTTTAAATCATTCATTTTATTAAAACAATGTTTTTTCTCTTTTCGATTTTTTTATCGAACCACAGGGACCAAAATAGTAATTTAATCTTATTAATTTCATATTATGAAACTTCTATTTTTCAAAATTGTTTTCAATTTGATTCTAAAAGTCTCGTAATCCCAAAGTAACCCTAGTTTCAAGCTCATAAACAAATCTTGTTTACATTACAAATTATGTTTATCTAGTGTATTATTCATTATGAGCTATTTTTAAAGTTCGAGTTGACATCACCTAAAAGAGTTGAATATGCTTTCTAGTTTTGAAGATGCAACTTAAGTTCATGACACGACCTTTAACTTGGTTTTCAACAAAAACATATAAACAGTTAAACCGACTAAACCGACCAATCCAAAGCAAATCAATCGGTTAAGCCGTTATGATGCACTTATAATTTGGTCCATAGGTTGGTTTTAGCGGTTTCACAATCTAACTATGTAGCTAATTGTCTAAATTTGAAATCAGCTTTGTAAATCGAACAAGTCATTTGAATTTTTAACTTTTTACTTTTCAAAAATCTATACTATATTATAATACACGAAGGAAGGTTTCCGCCATAATTTAAGAGTTTTGAAATTTTAATGCACATTGTACAACTCAACATTTCATAAATTCAGGGGTATTAATGTCATTTTAACCTTCCTAAATTCCGGGATTTTTACACTTACACCCTTGTGTTTATAAATCTATTGATTTTCATCCTGTTTGTTACAAATTGCTAAAAAAAAGGAATCATGGATGTATTATTTTAAAAAAAAGTAGCATTCTTTAATAACAAAATTCGAAATGAACTTTCAGTTTTTAAATATGAACTCTATATTCCTCAAAAAAATAAAAGCACATACCATTATAAAACTTGAACCATCTATCTTGATACTGTCATGAAAAATGGAAATCCTTAATTATGTACCAGTATTCGCCTAATAGTAAGGAGCAGTTTGACGTTTACAAATGTTTTTAAAATATTTTCCAGTAGTTACACTAAATCTATTAAATTTGTTCCTGTTTGTTACAAATTGATTAAAAAGGAATAATGGCTGTATAATTTAAAAAATTAACTCTATATTCCTCAGAATAAAAAAAACACATACCATTATAAATCTTGACCCATCTAAGTTGATAGTATCCTGAAAAATGGAAACAAACATAAGTCAATCAACAAAAAATTTCCTTATACTAATAATTGAACTGTTTCATATTTGTAAAATGTTAAATTGATAACAAGTTTATTAAACCTGAAAAACATAAGCAGAAAAAATCGAATAACCAACATATATCCAAACATTAAAGTTTTACCTATTTTTCCGTAATTGACTAATTTCTACTGATTTAAATCACAAAACACAACAGAACCTGCTTTATTTTCTGCCAAAAAAATAGGTAAGTTGTTGCAAAAAAATAGTATATGCTCGGTGTTTCGCCTCTATATAAACCGATTTAATTGAGTTATTTTTCTTTGCATCTCCCTCGTGAAAGGTACTTTACATGTACATTATTTCATAGCAAATTCAGGATATCTTTAATAAAACTTGGCATTTGATTACTTGATGCAAATCTATGAGTTTTTTTTATTTATTCAGGTAGGTTGGTTTGATCAGGTGATCTCGAATCAAGTATCATACCCACAGGTATGTTTTTTTATCAATATCTGATTATATGGTATGTTCTAATATACTTATTAAGTAGCAATAAAAAATAACTCATACAATTGGATTTGAGGTTTGGAAGAACATACATAGAATGATGAATACGATAGATGGGATCATATTGGAAGAACAAACACAGAATGCTGAATACGATATAGTTACTAATTCTGATCAGAAGGAAAAAAAGTACATAATTTAAATGATTCTATATACAATTGGATTTTCTTCTGTCACAACTATGATTATAACTTGTTTATATTAAAATCAAACACATAATGCTGAATACGATATAGTTACTAAGTTTACTGTTAATTTTGTTACAAATGTTATTATATTAAAATCAAAGTTGTTACTTAAAATAATTGATATATGGCTTTAACATACCTGTGGATTTCAGGATGATTTTGATAGTAGTATTGAGATTATATGTTGTGGCACAATGTTTAGTCCCTACAAATCCGACCTTCAACGAGAATTTAGCCCGGAGGTAATATTTTTAAATTTATAATTTTTCGGATGAGTTATATATTAACTATTTTCTTTTTTAAGGATCACATGTTTGAAGCCAAGGCTAGAAAATTGGAAAATAAAAAAAAGAATCAAGAGGCTAGATAAATGGAAATGGAGTGATGTCATTGAATTAGATGGCCCAGATGATATTGACAAAGATGATGAACTACAAGACACTGCATGTTCAAGCAAGAAACCAGAAAAAAAATTAATATTCCTCGTGTGACGGTGCAGAAGCGAACTAGACCTCATCTTGTTTGATTTTATTAAAAAAATGCTTTTGTTATGTTTATGAATTATTTCAATTTTCTATTTTTAGTATAATAAAACATGTGGTTTTGTTTTTTTATGAATATCTAATGTAGATTTGCTTCGGATCTTTTTTTGGGTTATAATAATACAAGTTATTTGTTTGATATGCAAATCTTATGAAAATTAGGTTTGCTTTTTGTAAATGGATCTTTTATGTTTCATGCTATATGAGCGATTAAAATCATAAAACTTCAACACAACAGAAACAATTACATAACATAATTAGCTAATGGACTTTGGTGAGTATTTTGTAAGAAATAATATATAAGTTAAAAATTAAAATTAGAAAACCGAGATATACATTGATATTTACAATGAAAAATAGAAAACAAAATCACTTACATAATGAAATTTTTTTAAAGGGAAATTACAAAACTCTGTACACACTCAACATATAAACATATATATATTGATTTTATTGAAATGTTTAATTTAATAACTCAATTTTTGAACATAAATTTTCAAACTACATAGGTTGCATTTTATGAAACGAGTTTATATTATACGCATTTATCTATATTAAAATATATGTATTTTTAAGGTGCCAATCAGTTAAAAATAATACATGTTACTTTTACTGATACTTAAACTTTAAAAATATCTAGAATATCTCAATTTAATTTTTATGATATTTTAAATGTCAAGAATCAATGAATAAGTCAAACTTATTACTTTTGGTGTTATCAAAACACTCACATTTAGAATTTTAAGATTTATCCGGAATAACTGTTTATGCGATTTTAAAAATCAAAATTCAAATGATTTAGATAAAACATTCATTAAATCAAACTGCAATGACTCTATATTTTCTGCAATTTTACAAGGAATGAATATTGTTTGATTTGTAAAATAGCATAAACAGTTAATCCGGATAAAACTTTAAAATTTTAAACTTGAGTGTTTTGAAAACACCAAAAAAAATAAATCTTACTTATTCATTGAATCTTGAAATTTAAAGTCTCATATATATTAAGCCGAGACATTCTAGATATTTTAAAAGATACTTTATCATTAAAAGAAACATATATTAGTTTTTAACAAATTGGTTTATTATAATAAACAATAAAAAACATGAAGCAAATAGTTTAATTTAAATTTGCATTTATGAATCTTAATACTTTTATTAACTACAAATGTTTTGTTTTTAATTTATACAACCATGAATAATTGTTATAAGCTATTTGTAACAAACATGATAAAAATATGTATATGTCTATAATAAATTTGTTATTCTAGGAGTTATTTGTAAAATAAAAAGCTTAAATTAGTTCGAAATTTTTAGATAAAACATTCATTAAATCGAACTTCAAATTCTCTACATGTTTCGCAATTTTTCAGGGAATTTTTAAGATATAGTTTGTTGCATAAAAATAGGAACCACTAGAAAAAAGAAATTACTTCAAATGTTTTCGATAAAACATTCATTAATTCGAACTACAAATGTCTCTATTTTTTCTGCAATTTCTCAGGGAATGTTTAAGGTTTATTTTGTTGCAATTTCTCACGGAATTTTTCACAGCTATATAAACTGTTTTAAACCGAACTGCAATTGCCATCACACATCCCTGGCAAACAAATCAATTCTATCTGCTGAAAGATAATTTACTTCAATACTTTTTTATACTGTTGTATTAGAATTTGGAATTCATATTCAGAATTTGTTTAATAGCACTTTGGCATTTTCATTCGTTTATGAGATTATAATATAAGCTGATTTCAACTTCTTTCAGTTGGGTGGTTGAACAAGTGTTTTTGCTTCGACTTTTATATACACAGGTATGTATATAAAAATTTGTTGTTATGTTATGTGTTTATATGAATAAGGTTTATATTGATTGTTGTAATGTGATTAGTTAATGCTAATATAATATAAGTTGACTTTTACATCTTCAGTTGGATTGGTTGATCAAGTGTTTTTTCTTCGACTTTTATATATAAAGGTATGTGAATTTTCGAAAACCTGATTACATATTTAGTTTGTTATATTTATTTTTTTGTTCTGTGTTCATATGAAGTATATTTATAGTATTTGTTGTAATGTACTTATGTAATATTAACATGAACTTTTTAAACAAATAACACCCAAAAACTAGGTGATTAAACATATTAAGTAGCACTAAAAACAGTTTACAAAATTCATACAAGTTATTACAAAAATTAAGTATAATAACCAGGTGATTAAACATATAAAGTAGCACTAAAAAATAACTCATGCACATGCTTACAAACCAATCATACTAACATTTAACCAACCACATCTAGGGAGTTAATAAATCAGTATGATTGATCTGTAGAGTAACCATATACATTAGGCACAACTAACTACCTATTACTATGTAATAACTTAATATAAAATAGCATAGCTCTATAAAATAGCATAGCTCTATATAGTTATTGATCTGTAGAGTAACCATATACATTAGGCATAACTAACTACCTATTACTATGTAATAACTTAATATACAAAGCACTCAAAATTGGAGAATGTACAAAGTATGGTGATTAGCAGTCGTTATATTTAAGCCTTTAGATGCAACTGATGTTGGTAATCAAATTCGTAAATCCTATTGTACAATAGTTACAGCTTCTAGATATCAAATAAACCCCATGTCCCCAAATATGTTATATTAAACCTTTTAATATTTAGAGGTGTTTTTTATTAGGAATTTGAATCTCCATTTATGTAGCAAATCCTACTGATCAATGCATTACATATAGTTGTTTGCTTTCCATGTTAAGGAAATGATGAACTGAGTATGCTTATTTGACCCATTTGACATCATATATGATTTTTTCATATCCTAGAAACCAACACTTAAAACCCTAAACATAAGAACTAATCAAACAGAACCCCTATTTTAACGTTGAACATTATGACACATAAATCATGCAGAATTTATCCAAAAACCCAAATCATACGATCCCTAAAAATATGAAGTCAATATCGAAAAGAACTACTTAAACATCTAATAGATCGTACAATGTATACTAACCTGAAACGTTCTGGTGTTCCCTTTGATGCGCGAGACGGCGATATCCGAACTCCCAACAATGAAAACCCTAACACATATGAACAAATCAATCAGTAACCTATTTAACGATGAACATTATGACACAAGATTCGTACTGATTTTATCCATAAACCAAAACAGAGAAACCCTAAAATTAGGAAGTGAAGATCGAAAAAAGCTACTTAAACATCTTATAGATCGCACACTGTATACTAACCTGAAACGATTTGGTGTTCCCTTTGATGCGTGAAAAGACGATAGCCGAAATCCCTAAATCTTGACCTCCGAATGACCACGTCATTTGTCGATTATGATGACACGAAAAGGGTTAATCAGAGTCGATTTTCAGAAATGGGTTCTTGATTTCATTGATCCGTGGAGAAATGTATTAGGTTGAAAGGGATGGATCTGCAATTTCCGATCGGTTATGTATCGTTTGTGGTGGCGTGAGTGTTTTCATCTTGTGGAAACCCTAAGACAAATTTATCTATTAACAATGTCTGAATTCTATCATAGTATTAATTATACCTAATTACCCAATTACCCACCAGCCCAACTCAACCTTACAACCCAATAATACAACAAATTTAAAAGCCCAATTACCCACCAGCCCAACTCAACCTTATAATTATATGCATCTCTCTTTAACCCAACAATTTAAAAATTAATAAAATAAAAAATATTTTTTAATACAAAATAATAAATGGGTGTGTATTAAAGATTTTAATATTTAATATAATACTAAAATTTTATCTATGAAAACATTCACATATAAATTATGTTAGATATTTAACATATTTACTTTTAGTAAATTACTTTCATATTTTTTGATATTTTAAATATTTTTCTTATACTTTTCATTTTAGAAAAAAAGCGACTATGCCTCCTCAGTTGTTTTTAATTCTTATGCTGGAGATAATTGCACGACTTCCTCCAAAAGTTCTGGTTAAATGCAAGTGTGTTTGCAAATAATGGTTAACGTACATGTCGACCTCCGATTTTTTAAAAACATACTCCCAACACATGCGAGAATCTCTGGATCAGAAAATCCTAACAACAAGTCGTATGCCGACATGCGTTTCTAGATCGTTAAATTATCATGACAGTGATTACTTAGTCAGTAAGAACGTTACTCCCCCGCTTGGTTTTCAACCCAAAAACCTAATGTTCTTATCAAGCCTGGATGGGATGCTTTGTGTTAGCCTTCGAGACACGTGGGATTTGCTTGTGTGGAATCCAGTAACTGGTGCCGCCAAAATGTTGTCCAACTCTAATAAACAGGGATTCTTTAACGCAAGAAAAGATGCAATTGGTTTCTATGTTGACGCCACATTTGATTACAACATTATCCACATAAAACGTCGGCGAGGTACTCTTGCAGTTTTCGTGTATTCATTGCGTAGGGGCTCGTGGAATCTACACCCTTTCTAAAAAAAGACCGTGCCATGGTGATACCTACTGGTGGTGTTCAGGAACATTCTGTGGAGATGTTGTGTACTTCCCAGTCAAGGAATATTGGCTTGCAAGTAACAGGCGAGTTATTCGCTTTGACGTTAACATACATCAATTTTCAGAATTACCGTATCCGAATGTCGGGGGTCTTGGTCCTAATGGTTCATTTGTCAGTATACGATCAAAACTTCATATGTATTGTTCCAGCGGTTACTACGAAAGGCCGTTGGAGTTATGGAAGCTATATAATGGTACGTGGATAAAGATATTTACATATCCTTACAGGGTGTGCCTTCCATTACTAACAATTACATCTTTGACACATTACAACCTAAGTGGGTCAACTCTTGTGATCACGGAGTGGGGGCAGGTTTTTGAAATCGATCTCATGTTCAATGTGGCAGGATTTATACACCCTACCCTTTTTGGTGGTATTATACACGGTGCAATCTACACAGAAACAATATTGTCACCTGGATTTTAGATTCTACATCATTCTATCGTTTATTTCCTTTTTGTCAGACACTTGGTTTGTTTCTCTATTAGATGATTTTTCAAGTACATTATCTACTTTGGCAATAATGAAACAATTGTTATTTAAATTAAGTGTTATGCTTTATTTTAAAGATTATATAGTAATATGTTTTATTTTTAAATGAAGGACAACTTCATTATGGAATTGCATGCCATTGTTGATGATTTTTCATCAGTCACACAAAACTGTATTTGCTATACAGTGAGTTTTGTATGGGTTGACTTCGTTTTGAAATTCGAGTCTGAAAAGAAACTGTTGGTGGTTTTTCTCGACCAACACGTAAGATCTAAATTTAATAGTTTAAAATTTTATAAAATATAAAAATAGATATTATATCTAAAGCACTATCTTAATTCCTTTGTAGAGAAAAAAATTAGTTGGATTTATACCAGCAATTTCATGGAAGGTTACAAAGAGGTTGATCTGATGGGCAGCATGATTATTCTAAGCCGTTTCAGGATAGAGAAATTTGAATACCAAGAGTGGCCAAAACATGATAACTACCTTTTAGTATGGAGTGATTTCAAGATTGTATTTAACGAGTTCACTAAAATTATAAGAATATCAATACACATACCAAGAGGGTTTCGTGTTTATCCGTTTGTGCCTTCTATTAAAATGCTTTTAGACGACAACAATTATGAAAAAATAATTACCGGTACGTATAACTTATCCAATACCCACTTATCTTTAAATAGTATTCAACATTTTTAGTAAATAAAATGAAGATCAAATTATTTGGTTGTAGATGTCGTCGGTAGAATTGTCAATGGTGAGCGGCGATTTGGACATTTTTTGATGTTTTTCGAGATTTTACGTAAGGCATTCTTTCAATTCGAATTTATATATTTTTCAGATATAGGTAAATTTACTATTGTTTTTCTAATGATATATATTATATGTGATAGCGGTCACATAATACAATTAACGTTATATGACTCACGGGAGATTCACACGCTTCAAACTTTCCGTTCAATTTTAGACAAATCTATTATCTATGTATCACGAGTGAAGTTGGTTCGTTTGCCATACAGTATGTGCTACTCTACATTTTATACCTACATACATTAAATGAATTTTGTTGTATTTTATAGCTTATACGAATTTTATGTTTCGTTTATAGGAAATATTTTACGATCAACTAATTACACTCGAGTTATTGTTGAACCCAAGATTCCAGAGGCCCGTTATATTTAAAAGTTATTTCTTTATTATATTCTACGTTTGTTCATACTCAAGTTTGAATTTCCTTTATATTTTTTTTACTATAGATGTTAGATGTGTTTTAAATTATAATGTTTTTTGGATGGTTTGATAATTTATCATTTTCAATTGTTTCTTTATTATGGGGTGGATAATCTTATGTTCTTATACCTTGCAACCCTATACATAATTCAACCCTATTGTATATCTATACTATATAATAGAACATGCTGCATGTGAATTAACAAATTGTACATATCGTTTAACCAATAAACATTTATTGACAAACAACTAAGAACTGCATTACTAAATTAAACAAATTTCATACAAATAGGTTATCTAAGTTATATTATTTTATTTCAAAACATGTTATTTAATTGTTATATTATAGTATCTGTAGTGGTTACTCTAATACCCAATATTAATCATAATGTTATTATGTTATAAACAAGGTTTTTTAATAACTTTCCGATGAGCAACGGTCAAGAAAAGGATCCTAACGATTTTATGTCCTCAAGCGCATCTAATTTAGCTTTGAAGCGAAAAAATTATAATAGACGATACTATTTGCAAAAGGAGAATGGGAAAACAGCAAAGGTAATGAATGGAAGTACGCCTCATGTCATTTCATCGGGATCAATTGGTACTAATCACTCACGACAAAGGATGCCTTTAACTACTTTACAAGATAATAGCAATCACGTAGCACGATCGAGGAATGATAGTAGATGTCGTAATCCAATTGTGAGGCAAATTCCACTGAGCACAGTCCAGTCTCAACCGCCCCTGCAACATCATAACACACAAGAGGATCCATATGATTATGTTTTTTCTGGTATACCTAGGGATTCTCTTAGCTTAAAAGGACAGAGTCCTTGTATGTTTTGCGGAGCAAAAAGATTTCAATCCGAATTTTCGACATTTTGTTGCATTTCTGGGAAAACAAAATTAGCACCTTGTGAAATACCGGCTGCGTTGTACCTATTATTCACGTCACAAGATGATATTGGAAAGATGTTTAGGACTAACATACGAGCGTATAACACAAATTTTTCTTTCGCGTCAATGGGTGTTTCTTTGGATGATACACTGACCAACATGAGAGATGGTGTATATACGTTTCGTGCACATAAGGGTATCTATCATAAGATCGACCAATTGGTTTCAAGAGATGGAACACCAAGATACTTACAATTGTATTTTTATGATCCTGATACGGAGTTACAGCATAGACTGCAATGGCCTAACCTTGATAAGAATATAACTGAGACGTTAACCAGAGTTCTGTCGACAAACCCTTATGTCACGACGTTTAGAAGTCTTGCAGAGCTGGGACCTCTAGACAACTATAAAGTCACTCTTAACGCTTCAGTTGAACTTGACCAGAGGGTATACAACCGTCCAACCACGTCTGAGGTTATAAGAAAATTATTACTTCATTTAAAGTTTAAATAGAAATAATAATTCATATAAATATCACTTAATTATATTCGTGTTTACGTAGGTTGCTGGTATTTGGGTTGAAGGAAATGATAATATCACAGCTTATAAAAGAAGTATTGTAGTCTATGGTACGTCTTAATACAGTCAAACTATTCAGCCGTACTATGGATGTTATGATCCGCTATGTTATCCTCCGTTTTTCCCAAATGGTGAGTCGGGGTGGCATCCTAACATACCACAAGTAGGGGAATCAATCAACGAAGTTCGTAATGATAACGAGCCAGTGAATGACGAAGTTGGAGGTACCATTTTCTTTAATGTGTTTTAAGTCACAACACGTTTTACCTTACGGTCATGCACGATTTCTAGCCTTATAACGTAATGTACAAAATGCATTTTCATACAGAGGCTAACCCACGGAGTAATAGAAGTACTGTGGCGATGTGTGAGTACTACTGCTACAGGTTCCAAATTCGGTCTTATGACAACCTACTTCTCTTTGGAGGACGATTGTTATAGCAATTTGTGGTGGATGTGTACATAAAGCTTGAAACGTCAAGATTACAGTATTGTGAACACAACCAAGCTAGGATAAGAGCTGATTTGTACCAAGGTATTATGGATTGTGTCCATGCTGGAGAAGTTAATCCAAATAGAGTTGGACAACGAATTGTATTGCCTGCATCTTTCATTGGAGGACCTCGTGATATGCGCCGTCGTTTTCTGGACGCCATGACTTTAGTTCAGGATGACGAAAAACCAGATCTATTCCTTACAATGACGTGTAATCCTCAATGGCCTGAGATATGTGACAATTTAATGCCTGGTCAAACCGCACAAGATCGTCCGGATCTTGTGGCTAGGGTGTTTCGTGCTAGACTCGAGCATCTGAAGGAAGTTCTTTTCAAAAAACATATACTAGGTGAGGTTAAGGCTTACGTTTACGTCATCGAGTTTCAAAAGCGTGGATTGCCACATGCACATTTCCTCCTTATCATGCACGGGCAACATAAAATCAGTAATCCAGACCATTATGATAAAGTTGTTTGTGCGGAGATTCCAGACAGACTCAAATACCCAAGACTACATGAGATAGTTGTGAAGCACATGATTCATGGTCCTTGCGGGGTTTTACGAAAAAATAGTCCATGTATGCAGGGTGATCCACCGGTCTGTCGATTTCGTTATCCTAGACAATTTAATGACCAAACAACACAAGGAGAAGATTCATATCCTATATACAGAAGAAGAAACAACGGAATAAATGGTGACGTACGAGGAACAATTCTTGACAATAGATGGGTTGTCCCATATAACCCAAGGCTTTTGATGATGTTCAACTGCCATATGAATGTCGAGGTCTGCTCAAGTATAAAGTCGGTGAAATATCTTTTCAAATATGTTTACAAGGGACATGACAAACAGGTTATTCAAATCGCTGAAGCCGAACCAGGTGTTGCTATTAATGAGATAAAAAGATATCAGGACGCACGTTATGTATCACCACCAGAGGCGATGTGGCGTATCTTCTCATTCCCACTTTCTCACATACATCCTGCAGTCTTGGCCTTACAACTTCATCTCCCTAATAAGCAGATGGTTAGATTTAGAGAGGATGATATCATGTCTGAAATTGTTGATAGGGAAGGAGATAAGAGAACCATGCTTACTGCGTTTTTTGATACAAATAGAATGGATGTAACGGCAAGACGATATTTATATAAAGATTTCCCAAAACACTTTACATGGAATTCTACCAATCGACGTTGGAATCATCGTTAGCTAGGCCCCAAAGAGGTCGTATTGTTTCTGCTAATCCAGCCGAAGGAGAGAGGTACTACTTACGACTACTGTTGTCAAATATCAAAGACCTACTTCTTATGATGATCTTTGCACGATTAATGGTGTAAAACATGCCACATTTAGGAAAGCAGCACTTGAGTTTGGGTTAATAGAAAATGATGATAGTTTATCACAATGTCTCGAAGAGGCGTCATTATTTCAGTTTCCCAACTCTCTCAGAAGGTTGTTCGCAACAATAATGATATTTTGCGAACCTGGTGACATTCGTAGGCTTTGAAATGAACACTTCGATTCACTTTCTGAAGATTATCAGTTACAATATCAAAGTGTTCAACGAGTTCAGAATATGGTTCTTTCAGAATCAGGGTGTTCTTACAATCCATAGGTAGGAATATAAACGATTTTGATCTTCCGGACATAACAGATGAAGGCACCGAGTACACATGTTCTCGTGAGGTAGTTGAGGAGTACGCGATAGTTGTTGAGCCTGAACACTTAGGTGCAAAGGATAACCTTAATTTAGACCAAAAAAAGGTGTTTGATGAAATAATGACACATGTGGATAACGATCGTCCAGGCGTGTTCTTTATAGATGGACCAGGTGGTACTGGCAAAACATTTTTGTACAAAGCATTGTTGGCTCAAGTTCGTTCACGTGGTTGTATCGCTCTAGCCACCGCTTCATCGGGTGCGGCGGCTAATAATATGCCAGGTGGTAGAACGGCTCACTCGAGGTTCAAGATTCCAGTTTCTCTTAATAATAATTCGATGTGCAATATTAAAAAACAAAGCGGGGCAGCGGAAATTATTAGGTTATCCAAACTAATCATATGGGATGAGGCCTCGATGGCAAAGCGCCAGGCAATAGAGGCAGTTGACCGAACACTACAGGATATTATAGGCGTCAGTCTCCCATTTGGTGGAAAAATAATGGTAATGGGTGGTAATTTTAGACAGGTATTGCCGGTCATTAAACGAAGAACGCGTGCGCAAATCGTAGACTCCAGCCTACGAATGTCACCTCTGTGGTCTGTTACCAAAAAAATGAGATTGACCTTAAACATGAGAGCGTTGAACGATCCGTGGTTTTCCGAGTTTCTTTTAAGAGTCAGTGATGGAACCGAAGAGACTATCGAAGGAAACTATATACGCATACCCGAAGACATGTCTATCCGATTCACGGATAAAGAAAACGCAATAAAAGAATTGATAAATGATGTGTTTCCGTCTGTTCAGAACAATGTACATTTCTCGGAATATATAATATCAAGAGCAATATTATCCACGAAAAACGAGAGTGTAGACGAGATTAACGATCAGATGATTGAAATATTTCAAGGAGAGGAAAAGACGTACTACAGTTTCGATGAAGTTGAGGATGACCGCCATAACTTTTACCCGGTAGAGTTCTTAAACTCACTAACTATTAGTGGTCTACCGCCTCATAAACTACGTTTGAAAATTGGATGCCCCATCATATTGTTACGGAATAGCGATCCATCGCATGGTTTATGCAATGGCACAAGGTTGATATGTAAAGGTTTTTAGCGCAATGTTATTGATGCTGAAATAGCTGTTGGTCAACATACCGGGAAAAGAGTTTTTCTGCCAAGAATCCCACTAACTCTTTCTGAAGATGACATGTTCCCGTTCAAGTTGAAAAAAAACAGTTTCCCATTCGACTTATCTTTTCCATGACAATCAACAAAGCTCAAGGTCAAACGATTCCAAATGTTGGCGTTTATCTTCGTGATTCTGTATTTTCCCATGGTCAACTTTACGTGGCGTTATCAAGGGGTATATCACGGGATAATACCAAGGTTTTAGTACATCCTGAAAAAAATTTCAAGCAACTAGGGGTATACACTTCGAATGTTGTATATCGGGAAGTGTTTCACGATTTATGAAATGTGTGTTTACAATAATGTAAGAATATGTATTTGTTAAATGTTCTTCCTTAAGTTGTTATACATATAATGACCTGTTAACACGATTACATGATTGTTTTTATAATTATTATGACGATGAATGTTTTCCTTTACTGTTTAAATATGATATATTTGTTAACACTAATTAATTTATATTCATTTTAGATACACATAAGTCTATTATGGAAGAGTCTAAGATTAACCCGGAAGAGTCTAAGATTAACCCGAAGAGTCTAAGATTAACCCGGAAGACGTGCCAGGTATGACTTTATCTTTATAATTTTGTTTGGTTTAAAGTATCTACACATAATTATAATCCAATAACTCTAATTGTAAAATTGCAATAAACAATCTAAATAAAATTTTCTTCTCAGTGACTAACCCTGCTCCAACCACTGAGGTGCCAGTCAAAGTTGAAAAGACTGAGGATATTTGTACGAATAAATCTGTGGCAGATAAAGACGATGAAGCACAGTATACTCCTGGGTCCCCTATGGATGAAGAATGGTGGTCGAACAATATCGATGAGATCATCAAGCTCTGTGAGGCGTACGATTGATTGTTCTAATCATGCAACTATCTCCACGTTCATGATTTTACGTATTCTCCTTTGGTTATTCAAGACTTGAATTCTCGGATCCGATTGTTACCTTATTTCATTATCGTTTTATTTACCGATTTAATAACTTATATTAACTTTGTTCTCTAATATTATGAGTAGATTCATCTCAATGATTTCGGAGTAAAAGTTTAAATTTTGTTCTTAAAAATATTATTCGCATACGGTTCTTACGCGCCACTAATATCGTAGTTAAAAGCGTCGCCCCCCGTCGCATCGCGCGGGCATGCTACTAGTATATATTTAGTATTAAAAACTAAGAATCTGTATTTCTTAAAAAATTAAATCAACTAACTAATTTAAGAAACAAAGAAAAAAGATTCAAAATGTCAAACAGAACTATTGAGGCCGACCCAATCACCCCACCTGTCTATTGTCGTTTTCTAAAACTCTAGTTAGTAGTTAAGTCCACGATATTTATCAGGAACCAATTAAATTAAATTATAAACACCCATATTCATTATTATGAAACTTTAAGATTTTATTGAGCTACAAATATAAAAAAATGTTCACCTTATAATAAGATGATTTGGTGGAGGGTTGATTTGCAAGTGTATTGTTTGGTGAGATTGTGGCGCAACTAACGGGCGTAGATGAGAGATCCTCTCCTACGCATTTGTCCCTACAACCCTACTATCACTTTAGCTCATGCTTATAGTCTTTTCCGATTAACAAATAGGGATAATTACAAGTGACTATGACTAATTAAAGCATTCACGATGGGTTAGTTATCTTTATCTATATAATTATACTAAAAATCACTATATTTTCTCTCTCCTTTTCAATTAAATAATACTTTTATACCCTTATCATTACTTCTTTCTCTCTCATCCACTCACATCCACTTTAAAAATATTAAAAAATTTATAAGGAATGTACAGTGATTCTTTAAATATACCAATACACAATAACATTTTCTCTCTCCTTCACTCACAACCACTCAAAATCATTCCATATAATATACCAAACACACACATATTCTTAAGGACTCCACTGTGAATGCTCTTATTAGATCTTAATATTTGATATTAAAGATGGCTTTTCGTTTGTTACGATATTAATTTTGATTATTGTGATTATTTAATAATTAACAATTTTTTATGCATATTATATAAAAAAATCTTTTAAATTATGTTTTAACTTATTTCACAATTAAACAATTAACTATTTAGTTTTTAATTTAACGATATAAAGACATAGTATTGAACGGTTCTGGGCTAGAGAGATCAATGTGATTCTTTTTAGAAGTTGAAAGTTCAGGTCTTATAATGGATAAATATATAAATTTAGGAGTACAATTAAAATATTCGTGAGTTAGCTGTTGTAAAAGAATGTAACATTGATTACTTTTTGTTGGATTTTTTTGTTAAAAGTTCTTTTGATAAATGAAGTGGGTAACTAAGTGTAATAGTTGTGGTGTCTGTAACCTTTTAGTTTAGTGAAACCGATAATTGATTTCACAAATGTGATGCGAACTTATATTTGTAAGTGCATGTTGATATACCTAAGAAGGAGTAAAAATTTTCCTATATATTTAAAAGCAATGGGAATGAACAGTGTAAACAATGCTCAAGGTTATATTAAGTATTTTGTTTTGTGCTTGCTTGGGTATTGTGCTTCTTCTTTTTATAGATGGACAGAGATACAGACGGAGTATGTGGTGTTGGGGGTTGTGGTAGGTGCTCACGGCGGACGGTCGTCACTTTATGCGTCGAATACAACCCGTATGTGTAACCGCCCACCCCCATCGCCCTTTAAAGGCACAACATTTACCTCCGTATGGTGCTTTTGTGGTGGTGCCAGGAGAGGTTGACTGGAGGTGTTGGCTTGCGATGGTGCCAGGAAATCGCCGTCGGTCTTCTCCCTTGGCGTCTATCGTTGGCCTCTCTCTGCGATTTCGCTTTGTATGGGTTCTAGGGTTCTGGTGGTGGCTTTCCTCAGAGAAAGATATTGAAGGAGTTGAGGGGTGCCAGATGAGGGCTTTTGGGTTTGCTGTTGTGGTCGCCGGTGTTGGCTAGGTCGCGGTTGAGGCAGATCTCACTGCATGTCCTGAAAGCTTCTCCGGTCGTACCCTCGATTCGGTCGTTGGTCTGTGTGGAGTTTCTTTGGTTGGAATTCTCAACTTTTGGCAACATATTTTGGAGTTTTCCGGTTGCACCCTTTGTGGCCGTCGGCCATTGTGTTACCGAAATTGCAGATTTTTGCCGATGTATTTGAAGGGTTTTTGCGTTTAAGGTCGATGATGGTAGATTTTGCTCACCTGAGACTTGCTATGGCCGGTTTGGTTTTCCGCATTATTGTTGCTTCTCTACAAACTAGGTTGTTATGTAGCTCCTCCATTTGGCGTGACAATCTATGTTGCAGCCATGGAGGAGATCTGAGCCTCAAGTAACCAAATTTGTTATTTTTAGCAGTTGATTATGATCTGCCTTTGTTTGTTATTGCATTAACTATTCTTTGTTGATTGTTATTATCCATCTTGGGTTCTGTTTGATGCTAAGCATAGGCTCACTTGACCATTGTTTGATTTTGGTGGTTTGTGTCTGCTAGAAGACACGTTGATGATGAGGTCATGTATTCCTCCATGACTATTAGTTTTGGTTGTTTTGTGGCTATGATGATACACCGAGATTGAAGTAGGTTGTCCTGGCATGGCAGCTATTTTTGGTTTGCAGCCACAACCTGCTATCGGTTCTGAGCCAACTTTTAGTAAAAATCCGTTTATTTGACGCGCAACGTGCGTCACGGAAACAACACTAGTTAAATTTTAAAAACGTGTAATAGTTGTGGTGGTAGGTGATCATATATACATATATTTTTTTATTTTGAAGGTCAAAAAGTAAATATATTATTTTGAATAAGTTGGAAGGAGATAGAGAGATTTGCCTGGTCATATAATTAAGACAAATTACAGAAAACGTTCTTTAAGTTTATATAAAGTTGCAGGTATCGTCCTTTATCTTTAAATGTACTCTAAACATCCTTTATGTTAACATTTTGTAACAGAATTCGTCCTTTAGACTAACTGTCGTTAACTTTTCAGTTAAGTCAAGGGTAATTTGGTCTTTTTACCTTTAAAGGACTATTAATGTAGACTTTTCCAAACGTAAAGGACGTTTTCTGCAACTCTTTTATTTTACATAATTTATGTATTTTTACATAATTATGTATTTTTACAATAATACATCCATATATTATAACGTAAAGGACCTTTTATTTAATTTATGTATTTTTATAAGAATACATATACATATGATTTTTATATAACAATATATATATACATATATTTAATTATTTTTATCGACATATTAATATAAATATAAATTATATAAATAATAAAATAATAAAACAGTGTTTAGAGTTAGATAAAATATATAATTTTATTTATATACGATAAATATATATATTGTTTTGATCCATGTATTATATATACATATAAATTCATACATAATTAAATATACAATAGAGTTTGCAGGAAATACGTGGATGAAAATAATTAAATAATATATATATTATATTTAAAAATAATATGTAGATGTATTATTGTAAAAATACATAAATTATGTAAAATAAAAGAGTTGCAGAAAACGTCGTTTACGTTTGGAAAGGTCTACATTAATAGTCCTTTAAAGGTAAAAAGACCAAATTACCCTTGACTTAACTGAAAAAGTTAACGACAGTTAGTCTAAAGGACGAATTCTGTTACAAAATGTTAACATAAAGGATGTTTAGAGTATATTTTAAAGATAAAGGACGATACCTGCAACTTTATAAACTTAAAGGACGTTTTCTGTAATTTTATCTATAATTAAAGATTTGTCATATAACGTAGTTGTAGAATTAGAATGATTGTTCATTAATGGGTTTGTGGTCTAGTAATATCAAGATGGATTGTAAATATAATTAGTTGTATATCATGTCGTGCTTTGCACAGTAATATAAGATGGATTGTAAATATAACTAGTTATATATCATGTCGCGCTTTGTGCAACGATAACCATTTGTTAATTCAAATCAAAACAAAATGTCATAGTTAAAAGGCTCAGAATAGATTAACCATTACGGATGCAATTAAAGATGTCACGCCAGACAGTGTTAACACCATCGACATCATCACAACCTCGTACGGGTGGCTTGGACAAACAGTTGTTCGTCATCATCGAAAACTAAAACTGAATATCAGATCACAGCCCGAACAACACAAACAAGACATTGTATTTAACATGTTACAATCATGAAAACAACAACTAGAGTGGTGGTAACCGACAAACGAGACTCACGACTCAACAACCGCGATCAACTTTGCCAACATGTACCTGTAATCATCTCTTACAACTACACACATTGTCTCTCTCTTTCTCTCTCTAAATCAATGGAAACAATGTATACTTAAACCTCAAAAGAGGGTACAAAACAAAAAAGTTGACACCTATTGTGGTCATATTTAAATAAGTATTAAATTGCCTATTAATTTTGTTTGCTTTTTTAATATTATGTAATAATGTAATTTCGTAAGTTGTTGAGAGTTTCATCATTCATGATAAACACCTGGTGTATATTTAGAAATAGTTTAAAGAGCATATGATTTTAATGTTCCGGAAAAAAGATGTGGTAGTGCTCGCTTGTTTTCTTTCTACCACAAATGTTTGTTTAAGGGACAATTCAAGAGAAGGGATGAACACTTTTTATGTTTTATATTAATTAATATTTTTATTTTAATAAAAGGGTAACTAGGTATGTCACATGATAATATCATATTTTTTTTTTTAACAAAATTTCTCAACTCTCTCTTATATTAGATAACTACAGCAATTACTAACTATATTATTTAATTCTTTTTTTGATTAAAATTATTTTAAAAAATTAAACAATAGATCTTTTTTAATGTATATTTGTAGAGAAATAAATTTTTATAAGAAAGTTTTCTAAAACATCATTTTTTAAAAACACGAAAATTTTAAAGTGTTTTGTTTTAAAATGAAATGTAATTTATTTTTTTTGGAAAACAAAAAAGGTTTAGAAAAAAAATTTAAAAAGTTGATATCATTGTTTTTTAATTATAGTCTTTACTAATACATAACTTAAATCATATATTATTTTATAATTATAAAAATTTTTATTTTATTTAATATTTTATTTATTCAACCCGTGTAATACGTCGATTTACTAAAACTAGTTAAATAATATAACCTTCATATGTATTACATATAGCATCTATGTGTAAAGTAATAACAAAAGCCATGAAATTGGACAATCATTTAAGAATTCAGATCGAGTATGTGTGATAATATTTATGTTCTTGTTCAAAATTTGTTTTCACAACTTAAAAAATACAAAATGATAACGACTTTGTCTTGATGATTTTAGGGGTTTAAGCTGTTCCTTTATCGCTAGTAGTTGCATTCATTTCATTATTGATTTTATGTCAATTTATTAACATCAAATTGTATGAAGAATAGATAAGGGTGCACCACCTAGGTATGTGTAACACGTCCAACAATGCAAGATTCTTTAATGTATCATCCGAACATATGAGAAAACCATCAATCACTATGCTCGTTAACATTGTACACAATGTTGTTAGGACCGGACCGGACCGGCCGGTCCGACCGGTCGGATCGGGATTCGGTGGCCTGTCCGGTCCGGTCGATAGTGGTTCGTTTTTGGAGCATTGAACCGCCGGTTCGAACCGAGTCGGCGGTTGGACCGGCGAACCGGTTCGGTTCCGACCGGATTTTGAATATTTTTTTTTTTTTTTTGATTTTAGTGGTAAAAACGGGTTTTAAACCATAAATTAGTACTTTGTATATATAAATATAGTTAAGTTTTATATATAACTATAAATATATGTATAAATCATATATAATTACTTATATTTAATTACATATATAAATATAATTAAATATAGTTAAATCCGGTCCATCCGTCCGACCGGTCCGACCACCAAAGCAGTAAGCCGTCCGGTTCGACGTCCGATCCGGTTCTGAGAACATTGATTGTACAAGTATCATGTTATAGTTGTACAATACATAAGCTATTAGCATGCAGTTGTGCCTAATTAATCATGTAGCATGCCTTAACAAGGATCAACGCTATATGAAAAAATTTATAAATACGTAACATGTAAACAGACAAATATATTTAATTAATCTATGTTTTTTTTTTTGAACGGTGACTTTCTTAGAAGTGACTCCTGTCACATCGCCGGTGAGGCGGCCCTAGCCAAGATCTGTTCCAGACTATGTTGTCTGAACCGGGTCGACGCTGGAATTGTCAGACTTGGTTACGGCGTTCCCCCGGAAACCGTACTACCTCCACAAGGGTTGCCCCTCTGGAGTAACAGCCGGATGAAAACCGGGATCAAGCTCTGAGAATCGGCCTCCGCAACATTGGCTCAAAAAAAAAATTCTCTTCGTTGCTTTAGATGTCCCCAAACTGGTGTCAAGGAGGTTCGAACCCCTGACCTCCACTTTGGGAGTAGGGGCTCTTACCACTTGAGCCAAGTCTGAACGACATTTAATTAATCTGTGTTGAGACAAGAATCGGTCAACGAGAAGTTTGTTTAAATATAATATACTTTTTTGCTTTTTTTTCTTAATTTAATTTGATGTTTTTTTTTTTTTGAACGACCAACGAATAATTTTTTAAGCCCGATCACCCGGGTAAACCTATCGGTAAAAGGCCACCCACGCCCGCAAACACAGACAACGCTGGTGATCTGGCTCGCCCACCATTCTAAGGGAAACTCACCACCCAAAAGCCCACTGTGGTAAAACCTTTGGCTCACTTGGAGCATATTGCACCTAGTGAGATTCCAATCTATGACCTCTACTTTAGAAAGTCATAGGCTGCCTGCTCCTAAACCAGTTGATCTATAACTCATTGGCAATTTGATGTTTCTTAATGCTCACTTTCATAACAACTTAATTTTGTAACTCGTACCTTTATGTATACGCTTGCACTTCCTTTAAGTTTGATTTGATTGAATTTCCGCTGTAACGCGCGGGGGAATTTTACTAATTTTCATAAAATGTATTCTAAATATATAAAACATACTTATTAACATAATCTTTAAAACTAATCGGTTCAAGAAATAAGGTTATGATGTCTACATTAAAAGAAAACCTTGAACTCATTTTCAAGATTTTGTCCTTTAAACAAAGGACTTCCTTTTTGACTTTCGATTTTAGCATTCAAACAATATGTCTTTGGATGCTATTTCAAGTAGATTCCATTTTGAGATTCTTGATTAAAATAGCCCACTTTGCATTATCAAAATAATAGTTTTCAAATGTCTATATTAACCTCATAAATTAATTCCTTCTCCATTCCCAATAGTTGTATAATGTGATAAACAAAATAATCATATATGAATATTCTTTAAGATTTGGATCATTTTTTATTACCAAAGTCACATGTAATCTAGACCTAATACACTCTAAACCTACTTTATACAATTAAACAAAATTGACATTGGTGTCATATGCTAAGTCTATATATACCGGCCCGTGTGATGTCTTATTAATGATGGAGAACATGCGACATAATGCTAAGATCTCAAGTTTAATCATAGCATCGAGCTCTTTATCTATGATTTACGTGTTTTATATTCTATATGTTAACCGTGAGAGTATATGAAAATTTCATAGTTGTTTTGGGTATTTTTTATACCATCTTCTTTATTTCACATCCAAGGATATAACTTCTGATTTGTTTTAAAAATAGTATCCCATATAACTGGTTTTTCTAATGAGCACCAAACATCCATTAGATCATTAGATCTCTTTTCCAAACTTGGTGAGGTCATGATCAACGTCACTAGTTGAGTAATTGAGGGTCAAAGATAAATGCATCTGGATTATTCAGAACCAATGTTACATTTATGGGCTGGAAAAGTTGGGCCTGAGCAAATCGGCTGACCGTTGCATTGTTGCAACATTCTTTCAAAAGGAAACTAGATTTTATATATCCCGCGCGTTGCGGTGGGATTCTGCCATGATTCCAAATATTAACACATATACAAAAAACACTTTGAGTTGCTATCACTCCCACATAAACCCTAAAGTGTTCCCCATTACAAAAGCTATTGTCGCTTAAAATTGCTTACTCATAATTCATTCGGTTTGACACGGTACCAGAACAGTAATGACAATCGATATAGCCTATGAAGCTAATAAAATTATTTGATTTTGAATACAACTCCGTTAAAAAATTTATCTTGGAGCGTTGACCGAATAAACTAAAGACAACCATGCATCCCGTTTACACAAAAGTTAATGAAATTAAAGTTTTCACATAAAAACGAAATTATTAGAAAACTAAACTGGTTAAAAGCGTATTTTATATATTAAAAACGAAAATAATAAATGGAAATCAGTCGTAACTTAATTATATAATTTCTTCATAGAACATTTTATATACTTACTTGTAAAGTTAAATCTCTTGCATTTTTCACTATACTTAAACTCTCATGTCCCCACCCACATTCACACATGTTTTGAGGACTTCTTTATAAATTTTAAAATTTGGTGGTTAATTTGTGAAACTCATAAAGTGCACTATACAAACCGACGCACCTCTTTTAATGTATATATAATTTGTCACGTGTTCTTGTCTGTTTTGATCATGAAAGTCAAAACACCATTAATAACAAAAGCTGGAAAACTAAATGGTGGATTTGTTTGGCAGTTCACAACCTCTTGGAGATTCACAAGCATATGGCTGGTGGGTAGGTTAAAAAAGAAGCGCTTCACTTGATTGTCTTAACTTCTCTTTGGTGTATTTGAAAAACCAGAAATGATGTGAAATTTAATGCGAAAAGGAAAGATATTTTTACAGTGATAGAGGAAATTAAATCACGGAGCTACTTATGGGTAAAAAAAAATTTTGGGGTCGCTAAAGTGGGAAGATCGGTGTTCTTTTACATTGTAGTTTTCTATGTAATCTATTGTATTGGTGGTGATGTACTAAACATTGTTTTGGTGCCAGCTACTTGCTCGTATATCTGAGTTTTTAATAAGATGTTGGTTGTTTAAAAAAAAAAGTTGTCACCAGGGTAGCGTGTAGGTGGGGCAGATAAGGGGGCCGGTTCACATACGCTTTTAACTCCAGCTATTTTCAACCATTGTCAAACACCTCTCCCCCTTTGGATCATTGGAGACCTTAAAAAAATTTGCCGTATAAATACAAATACTCAACTATATTTTACACATAAAATAAAAATACACTTTTAACCCCCCCCCCCCCACCCCATATTATCTACTCAATTGATATTGACTGTGAGAAGAACAACGAAAGTCTATCCAGCATTTTCAACTAGATTGTCACATGAAAATATTTTCTAAACCGCACGACCATATCGCTGGACCGTTCTTGGAAATCATCATTAAATTTAAACGAGACATAGCGGCAACGTATGGCTTATTTTATATTTCTATTTAAATTATTTTATGTTTTTTCTTATTAAATTTTTTTGTAATTTTAGATGAATGAAGTTTTAAATTATAAAATTTTGTTTTAAACTTTATTAAAAAATAATAAAAACACCACAACATCCAATTGGGGTAGTTTGAGGGAAAATGTGACAAAAAATGAAGTAACAAATTTTTATAAGGGGGTGTTTGGGATTCCTTTTATAAGTCCTTTTTAACTTATTGATTTGTTAAATAAGTTAATAAGTTAGTATGGAGTGACTTATTAACTTATTTCCCTCACAATCATCATATTACCAAACACTATAAAATGACTTTTTAACTTTTCAAAAGTTAATAAGTTAAAAAACAAGTAAAAAAAGCACTCCCAAACCCACTAAGATGGTGCGCGCGCTTCTAGATAAGAGGGTGTCACCCTCTTCAGCTAAGGCAATCGCTAAATGGTTTGTAGTCACTGGGGTAAACAAACAAACAACAAACAAACCCAGTATATCCCACTCAAGAACAGGGTCTGAGGAGGGTAGGTGTAGGCGAGTCTTTCCTCTATCACTGGGGTACATTTGGTTAATTAAAAAAAAACAGTTTGGGTTAAGTTCACCAATGATCATAATCAGTCGTGCAATAACTATTTTTGCCAAACTACTTGGTGTATATCGATAACCCTAACCTATGAAAGCGACAATTAAAAATATTATATATAAAATATAATTAACTGAATACTAAATGTATCAAACAACATAAAAGGTGCAATAAATGGCATCACTTGTTATCTTTTCAACATTGTGTGTATACTCGTCCACAATGTACAAACTATTACACGCAAACGTCACATTTTTCTCAAACCATTCAACTTTCTTAATCACATGAACCGGAGTTTTCTTATCGTTATTGTTCTTTGTCAACATGAGATATGAGGTTGAGAAATGGAATGATAGCATGTTCTATATCAAATCCAAGCAAACAAGCGGCGAAGTCCTTTTCCACTTGTTTATTGTGTTATATGAATATATGTTATGCTTTTTTGTTTTTTGATGTTCTTATTTTTGTTATGAAAATAGATATGATGAAAACTGATAAGAGAATTATTCTATTATTTACTAATGTTGTGTTCATTAAACTTATCGGTGTTCATTTGATTAAATCATCAAGTCTAGGATAGCAATGGATTAACAATAATTAAGATATCTTGTTTTGATAGTTAATGAAATTATTACGTTTCTATTAAGTTGTCAATTTAGAATAAATTAACAAATATAACATATATGTTTCAACACACTTAGTAATCATAGTTATAAAAATCAAGATTAATTTACGCACATCAAACAATAATCAAGAATACAAAGTGCAAACTGACAACAATATATGTAGATCACAGGCGAAATCATATGTTTGGAATTAAGAAATATTTTTAACAAAATTTTAAGTTAAACTACAAATCTCATAAAATGGAATTTCAAATGAATGCATATTGTTTATTAAAGGAGTATACTTCAGTATGCTTTTTTCAAAAGAAAGCATTAGTTGTTGTGGGTTAATTTACCTATATATTGACGCAATCGCAAAGTGGCTGTCGTGTATTAAGTTATTGGTGCATCTGTTGTAGGCTAATGATTATATAATAGTTAGTTGTTAGGATAGCCTAAGTCTAATTTGAACTAAAATTTCCATATAATGCAAGATAAGATATGTGGTGCATTTTGTATGTTTATGTGGTTACACAATCGTTAATAATTTCTTAGGGTCACCGTTGATTGAGATTGAGTGCGTGTTTGTTGTCAATACTATTTTCTTCACATGAATAACACGGGTTGTATGATGCGTCAAAGCACAATGTATCAGGATGAAATTCTAATCAACATGGTGGCGTTTTGCGGAGTATTGGGAATTGATCATTTCTAGAAATTATTCTCTCAGCATCTTTGCTGAGATCGCGTATATATGGTGCTTGTTGGTACTTGGTAGTTACTACCACATATTGTGCACACTAGTATTGAGATTTTTTTTTATCAAATCTTAGTTCATGTCTATATATAAGAGCGTGTGAGACACACCTCATCATTGATATTTTTTGTCTAGAATGTTTTATTAAGTACAAGCTTTAAAAGCAGTTTCAATATTTATACTATAGATATGGTGGAACGTGGATCATCTTAGGTCTACGATCAGTGGGTAGTTTATTATTGTCCTAAGATAATCCTAAGCCGATTTTTACAAAGTTTTCATTTTATCTTTATTGTTTAGAGACGAGTATAAAAGATCAAACCTAAAATTTGCATACTTAAAAATCAATACGAATCCTACCCAACGTAAACACATCTAGAATTACCAATGGGGTGCTAGCGTGATGCAGATGGAAACACAAGCCAGGCTAAGCTTGACTTGAGCTTGACGCGCTTACAAATCAAGCCAAGCTAACTCGACTCGTTTACAACTGAGTTGATTTTAAGCGAGCGTTGAAGCTCCATTAAATTTTCAAAATTGTGTACTAAATATGTAAGCTTTTATTAACAAAAAGTGATCATTGCTTACCCAAGATAAAAGTATTTAGAGTTATTATGTACTAAAACTCAAAATCACATATAGAAGAATATTTTAATAAAAGCATACAAATATCAATGTTTTCAAAACTGGTTTAGACGTCAAAACATTCGTATTATTGGTTATACCATATTTAAGAACTGGATTAGGTTATAATTATATATATATATGATATTATATATTTTGTTATATATATAATTCAATATAAGTATTTTCTATATGTATTTTATAGTTATATATATTCAACAATAATCTCATGTTAAACACCTAAATTTATCGTCCAAAATACCAGTTAAATCCATTAAAATATAAAAAAAGTAATAAAAATAAAAAATACCCAATATCAGTCCGACCGCTGAACCAGTCCAAACCGACCGGTCCGATGACCAAAAAATAAATTAGTGCAGCTTGGTTCGCTCCCCCATCCGATTCTCGATCGGAGCTGCCGGTCCGATCCAGGTTAGGGCTGTACAAAAAGTTCGTGGCTCGAAGTTCGCTCGAGAAAAGCTCGAAAAAGCTCGGCTCGAAAAAAGCTCGTATCCAAACGAGCCGGCTCGTATCCAAACGAGCCGCTCGTATCCAAACGAGCCGGCTCGGCTCGGCTCGAATTCTAAACGAGCCGAACTCGAGCCAGGGTTAGCTCGGTTCGAACTCGGCTCGTGGCTCGGTTAGTTGGCTCGGCTCGTGACTCGGTGCAGATAATATATATATATATATATATATATATATATATATGTATATGTATATGTATATATATATATATATATATGTATACTAATAAAAGAAGGTTTTTTGTTGACACGTGGCACAATGATGTAGTTTGTAAATTTTAGTTTCCCGCTTCTCTCTCCTAATAAATAATTATATTAACTACTCATAATTTATTTAATTCATTTTAAGGTTAAAATATTTTTTATTAATAAAGAAAAGAGATCTTTTTATAAATACAATTTCGAATTTTTTTAATAATTAAGTAAGTTTTCTAAGACATCAGACTTTTTATTAAAAATAAGAAATATTTTAAAACTTGTGTTGTTAAAAAATAAAATTTTAATGAAACAAAAATGATTAAAATTCAAACTTTTCATAAGAAATTTTTAAAAATAGCACTAAAATTTTAAAATTTACTTTTAAAAAATTAAAAAAATAAAAGTTTAAAAAATAAAATCGTTGTTTATTATTTAAAGTCTTTACTCATGTAATTTCAATAATATCATATCTCAAGATATTGTTTTATAATTTTAAAAGTTTTCTTTACTAACTATTTAATATTTATTTATATAACCCGTGTTTTACACGGAATACTAACCTAGTATATATATATATATATTTTATATTTATATTTATATAGTATAATAAAAAATTATTATTACTATTACTATTATTATGATCATTATTTTTATATTATGATTTTAGAAAGGTTGTCTTAAAATAAAAATGGATTCTTTTTAAAACATTTAATATTTTGTTTAAAAATATATAACTTGATAGTAAATTGTTTATATTCAAAATAATGATCTTTGTTACCTAAGTACGGAGTTCTCAATAAAAGATAAAAGCCCTAATATATATTTTTTATGTTTTCATATAAATTAATGTGAAAAAAAATTTAAATCGAGACGGCTCGAACGAGCCACGAGCTGGCTTGAGCTTTTCACGAGCCGAACTCGAGCCGGTGTTTTGATCTCGTTAAAATTATCGAGCCGGCTCGGCTCGGCTCGATAAGCTTCAAGCTCGAGCTCGAACCCATCCTGGCTCGGCTCGGCTCGTTTACAGCCCTAATCCAGGTTTCAAAATAATGCAAAATACTAAAAGGAAGCAATTCGTTTGGAGCTTGAAAGTCAAGCTATACAAGCTTGGTTGTGTTTTACTAAACACATAACTTCAATTGTCATGATTCAAACCAGAGAATTCTACATAGTAATTCAACAATATATAATCACAAAGTTTACATGCCCTAAATTTCTTCAAAAACTTCATAACACAGTAGTCAATAGTCAAAATTCAAAGTCAACCTTGTAGGTTCAAGTAAAGGAGAGAACAAGATTCAAGAGACACATAACACAGACATTTAATTACTACATTTTGTGAAGTAAAACAACTATTCACAAACGAAACTTTCAATTTACCCCCTGCAGTCTCTAGCTTTAGGCAAAATTGATCTTCTTTTTGTTGAATCTTCCAAGTATCTTTTTACCATAAAGATTGGTTTGCATAGACCACATGTTCTTTTGAATTAAGCTACACAGACAGTCATGTGCAAAACCCTGCTTACCATCAACAACAATATCAAAGATCAATTCAAAACTTAAAGCTTTAATATGAACTTCATTATCAGGCTTTCTCAAGTGTCAAAGGTATTATCTTGCAGTTTGTTTGGTTAAACTCGTATATTAAACATCAATTTATAACTTGCAGTTTCAAAAGCAATATTTAGTTAGCACAAACTTGAAAAGTAAATGAAACATAGACAACGAATAATGATAATGAGCAACAGATAGGACTGGGTAAAGAATGGGATAAAATTTCACAATCAGGGATAGAATTCTGATCACCAAAACTCACTACATACCCGACCCATTGCTTATTCACTGAATAAAGAGAGAAAATATGAACTAACCTTAGAAACTCTAAGTGCAGACTGGATAACAAAATTTGCATACGGGTCAACTAGAAGCAATGATGAATTTGGGCTTCTAATTAGTTCCAAAACGATTTGTGTTGATATCTCTTCTCCAGATTCATTCAGACATTTCTCTACAACATTACTACCATACTTATTGCATGATAAAGATGCAAAATTCCCTTTAAGTTGCCTAACAAGCAGTGCTGTTAATTCTGGTATATCCAGTCCCACCATGTGTTGTAGAACATAATTGCTATACAGAACAAAAATAATAATCACAATTAATCACAACCCTTAACGATAAACAGAAATTATCCAATTTTCAATTTAGAAACAAACCCGAAAGGATCTTCGGCTAGATGTACTGCCTTGGTCAGAATTTCGGCAATTATACGCGTTCTAACTTCTCCACGTGCGTGTTGCACACATGCTTGCAGCACACAGCAACCACTTCTGTCCGTTGCTATCTTATAGCACTCGTCTGCTATTTCAGTGAGAATGGGCTGCCAAAGGTAACATCATTGATCAAATACTTGTAATGTACCTTAAGGAATGCATATAAATGTAACTTTTGAGAAGCAACTAATACCAATAGACGATAAACATTTATATTTGGACTAAACGGGTAAAACATCTTGCATTTTCTTGAATTAACTCAAAAAGAATAATATTACATATTCATGAGACAAAGAGTATTATTAAACTACGTCTACAGTTCCTTCTTACAATATCTTTCACTTAAATCAAGAAACTCACATATAAAACACTTAATGAACTCAAAATGATCTTTTGACTCATTTGGCTTTCATGATGCTCAATGTAATTTCACATTATTTTATCGTTAATGTAATGAACCTGTCATTATTCTGTTGTTTTATTCCAAATGAAATCAAAGTTTCAAAAGAATTTCTAATCCAAGATCAAAATAGTAAGGATTCTAACCAAACCAAAAGTATATCGTCAACAAATTTGTTCACTTGTTTTTAATTGAAGACACAATACATAAGTCATTTATTCAGCATTGCTAAAAAGCGAGAGAAAACCCCCAATAAGTAATTCAACTCATTTTAGCAACACGAGTGTTCTATGAACAGGTCTACTACTAATACATGAATGTTCTATAGAAGCATAACTCGATAAAAACTTGCATTTAGAGCTATAAATCAAATATATAATACAAAAATCCCAACTTCTAACATGTAAAAAGAAGACAATTATTTTCCTTAGGAAACACAAACGAACAATTACTAGCACTTGTAAATTGATACAGTCTACACAAGAGATGAACACAGTACCATGTTAAAATCAGTATGGAAATTAACCAGACAATACTGAATCACATGATGACCATTCAAGTCAATTGCCAATGTGGTTGCACCACGGTGTAAAGCTTTCATTACCAACTTAATCTGATTTGAATCTTGCAAGTTTCCAACAACTTTTGCACTGCTCTAGTCCTATAAAATCACCAACAACACAGAATAAGCATATGTTCTTCAAGAACAAGAAAACAAACGAATCAAATTCGAATAATTCACATACCCATGTTGATTCATACACACAGTGATGATATCTTTACTCAGGGATAACAACAACTGCATTTTCTGATCATCATTGCACAAAACCACCAGTTTTTGAACTAAATAATTCCCAAATTGATCTTTCATCAAATCAGCAACGGAATCAACCACCTCGGATAAAACAATTTCAACTTCTTCCATTGTTGGTGTCTCAAACAAAGCTTGTAGTAATCTACAACCATTTTGATCTTTAGCCATTGTATAAATCCTTCCCCTCAATTTCTTCAAAGACCATGTATTCATAAACTCATGATTTTGATTTTGACTTTGATTTTGCAATTTTGTTAATGCAGTCTGACAACGGTGATTGCTGCTACAACAAGAACTACTTTGTTCATAGTCATCTGATCTCTGAAACCTCAATTGATTATCAGCAATTGCAGCAGCAAGATTTGACGACGAACACCTGTGCATATCATCAAAGGGTTTCATGGACTCAAAGTAAAACCCTGAAGAACAATGCCGCCGGAGAGCTTCCAAATCGCACCACCGTCTACGGCGGAGGTAATCACCAACGCCCAAATCAGAACGCATCATTGGGTGAGCAAAACCCTCGCCGGAACCACCAGAACCGCCGATTTGACCGCCGTGAGTCGCCGGAAACACCGGCAGTGGGTCAATGTACGTCTCCGGAGAAAGATTAAGCAACAATAAAGCATTCGACAAGCTCTGATCATCGTCAATCGGAGACGATAAACTACAAAAACTCATATTCGCCGTAGATACGCACCATCGAGACAAACGACGGCGATAACGACTGAAACGAAGCCCCATCTCCGACGTATGGTTGGTACGTTGAGGTTTGCATCATTTGGGTGTTTCTTTGAGGCTCCATTGAATCAAAACAGCTAGGGTTTTGAAAACAAGATTGGGTTTTACTAGGTTTTGGGTTTCAAGATTCTTCAAGAATCGATCTTTTGTGAATGTGTGATTTGGGGAAGATGAATAAGAATCGGAACAGAATGGAGTTACAAATTAGAAGATTTAAAGAAAGTATAAATCATTGATTGATTGATTATGAACGTAGAGAGAGAAAGTGAAGATTGCATGCAGTATATGGAATGATTTGTTATTTGATGCGTGAAGAAGAAGTTTGTCCACCGTGGCACCAGATTTCATATTGTGGGTCCCATATATTCTATGAAATTATAATGGTCATACGTTGTTTTGTTAATTTCGATGATGACAAATCGGTCATACCATTTGAAATTGATGATTTTGTTGGTCGGTGGTAAGCCGGACAACTATGTTTTTTTTAAGGTCTGGTTAGTTGTTAGTTCATCAAGTTAATTAAGGTCTGGTTAGTTGTTAGTTCATCAAGTTAGTAATTTATCCATGTTAAAGTTTGAACCTTAGACATTCAAGAGAGACAAAACCTCCTACCTCTCTGTTAACATTAGGCCAAGAGATCATTGACGGACAACTACGTGTTTTACGGTCCTTATCAAGAGATCTTGATGGTAAGGCTGAGTGTTGTCGGGGACGGTTCCTGTGGCTGTCCACCATGGTCGCAAACACCGTAACAGAATGCGATGGTGTCATGAGGGGAGGCGTGATGTGGATAGAGCCTTTCACTTAGTGACGTGAATAGAGCCTTTTCATAACACCTAGCCTAAGACTATATGTTATCATGTTGTGAGTGAGAGGCATGATGGTCATTTAGGTTAGTCATGGGCATGGGACACTCTATGTTGGCTTGAGCGAGGCGTAGGGTACTTTCGTGAGGCCGCTCACAAGCATGGGGGAAAAAAATAACACGAAATTTTCTTTAGTTTCATCCACCAATTAAAACATACGGCTCGCATTGCTTTTTGAATTTATTCTTACATCATATAAATACAAAAACATATGTTTACTTTGTGTAGGTGTGACCCATCTTTTATCTACGTGACATTTGGTTTGCATAACTTTTTTTTATCATACTTACTGTACATCTCGTAATTTTTCGATAAATAAAATTTAACTTTATAAACAAAGAGTTAATTCCATAATAACATTAATAATAATAATAATAATAATAATAATAATAATATTAATAACAATAATTTATAAAAATTTATTTAACTTGGATTTAACAAAGTTCAGGGGGTTAATTTGTTAATTTGGAAACTTATTTTAAAAAGTCTCCACATGAAATAATAAACCAAGAAAAGTTGAGAGGCTGTTTTTGAAAATTGTTTTTAAAAAAAATCCCAACCCGCCGCCCGTTCCCTGATCCCCCTCCGGCCAACTTCGGCCATTGCTCCGGCGACCCCCTAAACGCCAAAATCACGCGGTTTCAATGCAAACAAAAGCTCCCGACACATTCGAGTGGGAGTTTCGAACTCGTGGGGCCTTGCAATTTGAGTAATGGTGTCGGCTTAGTGTGGTTTCCACCTTCGACCGAAAGTCGGCCGACCCACTCACAAAATACGGCACTAAACTTATTAATAATCAAAATTAAGCGCACTTACACCATCGTATGAATGCTTATAAGCAAATACAACTCACAATTACAACTGGAACAAACTAAATCAGTAAATTCGATCATCACTTTCATCATCGACCTGCAACTTGGTCGAACTCCATCTTCCGAGCAACATTAATCGAAATTGATAGAGGGCTATTGGTCATAATCAAGTGGGGAAGCCACCTGTCCAGTTAATTCGATTATCTTCAACAATTGTTCATCGTTTGAATTCCTCCCAAAGCCGCGACCGATCTTCAATTGTTCTTAACCAGGTAATTAAGTATACCCTCATGCTCGATTTCTCATGGGGATCAAAAGCCCTATGATTAATTGCATTAACAGTAACGATTGGTGCTTCAATTTGATCCAAAATCGATTTAGGGTTCGGTTGATTTGGGGGTTTCTTTTGGTTAGTGTTTAAAATTAAAAGGAACCAAGGAATACCGCGGCTGCGGCCTTGGTTCAGCAGTTCCCTGTCCACTGGCACTCCGAGAGGTCCCGGTTCGAACCCGGGCAACCTCTTTTGTTTTTTTAAGGGCTTTTTGGACTTTTAAAATTACAGAAAAATTATAAAAAATATAAAAATAATTTTATAAATCTTGTTTATATTTTTGAGCATTAAATAATTTTCTGGATTATATTAAAGTTTACCAAATTATTTACAAATATGATTTATTTTATAAAATATACTTTAAACGAACGGTTTAGAATAATATTTTGTAATTATTCTTCGGTAATCATACGGACTTAATTACATGTTGAACATCATCGTTACATCAAAATTCGTTTATAAAACACTTAATAATTTACCAAATAGAAATATGATATTTATTTTATAAATCTAATTACTTAAACAAAACACATAATTCTATCAAAACCTTAATCCATATTCTAACGAAACACAGGTTAACTGAAACACTATGTTCATATTATAAACTCGTAAATATAACTAACATTAACTATGTTCATACTAAACGAAACACAGGTTAACTGAAATTCTAATCGTCGTGCGAACATTATTTCTTTGCAACGCAATCAAGGTGAGTTTCACGGCCCCTTTTTACTTTCTTTCCTTTTTGGGGGAGAAAACATGCAAACATATTTTATGAATGTTTTTAGTATTATTGATATCGCTTGTTACGTTAGTGTAAACATACAAACAGTCCTAACACTCTCGAACCGTTAGTAATGGGATTAGCGAGGTAATACTGAGTAGTACTACTGGGTCTGACAAACCCCGCCCGGGCTAGTCGCGCTAGCTTGATTGGAGGTCAAACGGGTGCATTATTGACCTAACATTTGTCACTATCTTGCGAGACGTGACGGGGAAACACAAACATATAGGACACGCAAACAGTCAGCTTCGGTTCGAAACGCTAAGTAACATGATTATAGGCTAGCTACCTATCGATATGCTTTAATTACTAAACCATTTGGACAGTCAACAGTTACAAACAGTCGAACAGTTACAAACAGTCGAACAGATACAAACAGTCGAACAGTTACAACCAGTTGAACAGTTACAGACAGTCGAACAGTTACAAACATTTTTATCTGTGATAAACCTGTGAACTCACCAACTTTATGTTGACACACTTTAGCATGTTTTCTCAGGTAACAGGAACGCGTAATCTCATGGTGCACGATTAAGGAACGCACTCAGGACATGCATTCATCAGATCCATTTATATTGCATTAAACATTGTTTTGATTTAACATTTCAAACTTTCAGTATTGTTTACATTTCGTTATTCGCTTCCGCACTGTTATTCATTTCTTTTATGTAATCTGATTTATGTCAAACGTTTATTTTTAAACTCATATAGTGTCGTTTGATATAACCGTGTCTGAGATCCTGGTATGTCACACGCCTAACGGTAAAACCCCGTTTGTGGAAAATTTAGGGTGTGACAGATTGGTATCAGAGCCACTGGTTATAGAGAACTAGGATTGCATTTGCATCTAGACTATAGCCTTAGACACGACACTAGTACTGCATAGACACTCCTACATGATTGCAACTATTGTAAGAACATTCTCCTGGCATGATTAACATTACATTACTGAGCGAGCAAACATTAGACATTTGTGTGACACATAGACACCTGTATTCTGGATTTCCTGTCAAAAGGCCTCCGGGCTAAGGCAAGCATATCGCATAAATCTCATTGCGAGAACTGGTATGCTTACCTGGGGATTTCTGGGATGAGTGATAAACTATGGTCAATATACACAAATATCTATGTCACCTGTATCGTCCTCGACTAACCGAGGGGCAGGGAGTCCCGCTCGCTCACTTCCAACATCTATATATGACTCTTCACTCTCGGAGTTGAAGCAACGACAACTCGAACCTAAACATTACCGCTTGGGAACACGAAACTCTTTTCTAACACACACGATAAACCTAACGATGACAAACAAGGAGAACAACATACATTACTTTTCTAACTCTATCGTATTTGTTTCTACTTCCAACATGCCCTATCATCTTCGCTAGTCTTAACAGATAGCACTTGGTACTTGACAAGGTATGTTTTCACGAATGGGAGAAGCCATGAATGACCATGCAAAGCAAATTAGAATCACGGGTGCACACGTAATTGTAATTTGTCGTGCATGAGAATTCTGGTAACTCTATTAGGTGATAACGGTCATAGTCAGTACAAATTTTCGTTTCTATACTTGGAGACATGAGGTCTCGGTTCTCATGAAACCTCACTATCGATATGTAAACAAATCCTCCATTCCTACTAGTATGAAACAGATTTTTGTTATCAATAGTTATTACTCGATAGTGACTGTCGTATATTGTGAATTGAAGAATCATGTCTGGAAGAAGACCTGGACGCCCGAGGGGACACGGAAACATCAACCTGACTCAAGCTGAGATGGATGCCATCATCAATGAGCGTGTTGCTGATGCGCTCGCAGCCTATGAACAGACCCGCAACCAGAACCAGAACAACCAAATCTGAATCAAGGAGGCCCAACAGCCTGTACCTTCAAGATGTTCATGGATTGTAAGCCTCACTCTTTCAGTGGTTCCGGGGGTGCTGTCACCTTACTTCGCTGGCTGGAGAAACTCGAGTCAGTTTTCGCTATGTGTAACTGTCCGGTGGGAAGCCGCGTCATGTACGCCTCCGGCACACTAGAAGGACCAACTCTGACGTGGTGGAACTCACAAGTCCAGACCCTAGGACTTGACACTGCCAATGGTTTACCGTGGGAAGACTTCAAGATTTTGATGAAAGAAGAGTATTGCCCCAGAAACGAGGTCCAAAAACTAGAAGCAGAGTTTTGGAATCTCAAAATGACTGGCTCTGAGATTGAGGAATACATGACTCGTTCACACGAGTTGGCTGCTTTATGTCCTCAGATGGTGACCCCGGTGTATAAACGGATTGAGAAGTACATTGATGGTCTAGCTCCTCAAATCCAAGCTAGTGTTATGGCTGCTGATCCTGTCACTATTCAGCAGGTTATCCGGCTAGCTCATAAGCTCACCGATCAGGCAGTGGCACAGGGTACCTTGCCTAAACGTGGCGCTGCATCTGGCACATCTGACAATAAGCGAAAGTGGGATAGTACTACTAACAAGTCCTCAACCTCAACAACAACAACAACAACAGCAGTTCAGAAGGTTTGATTCATCTAGAAGCTTCACAAACAATAATCAGAACAACAACAACAATGGTCAGGGATAGAGCAACTACGTGGGCAGGTATCCAAAATGCAACAAGTGCAACTTCCACCACCATGGCCAGTGTGACCGTATCCGTTGCCTAAGGTGTGGAAAGATGGGTCATGCTGCCAAAGATTGCAGAAGCGAGCTGATGACTCAGCAACAACCTCAACAACAACGCTAGGCGGAGCGACTAGGGGTTGTTTTGAGTGTGGTAAGGAGGGACATTACCGGAAGGATTGCCCACAACTGAAAAATGGCAACAGGGAAATAATGGAAACAACAACAATGGAAATGGCGCTAGAGGTCGTGCTTTTGTGATTGGTTCTGGTGAAGCAAGAAACGATCAAAACATAGTTACCGGTATGTTTCCTCTGAACGATTGTTTTGCTTCCGTGTTATTCGATACCGGTGCTGATAAGAGTTTTATATCTACCAAGTTTAGCAAGCTTTTAGATGTAACTTTGACTGAAATGAACCCTAGTTATACGATAGAACTAGCTGATGGTAAAATGATCGAGGCAACTCATATACTTAAAGGATGCAAATTAGAGCTATCAGGACACAAATTTAGGATAGACCTTATGCCTGTTACACTGGGTACTTTTGACGTAGTCGTTGGCATGGATTGGTTATGTAAAAACCAAACCGAAATTTTCTGTCACGAGAAAATCGTTCGTGTACCACTACCTAGTGGTGAAGTCTTATCCATTCAGGGTGAGAAAAGTGGTGTCGTTTCTAGCATCATTTCGTACATGAAAGCTCAGAAGTACTTACGCAAAGGCCATACTGCCATCTTAGCTATGATCACAGAGAAGACCACCGAAGAAAAGAAGATTGAAGATATTCCTGTTGTACGTGATTATCCTGAGGTTTTCCCTGAAGACCTACCTGGTCTCCCACCGCATCGCCAAGTCGAGTTCTAGATTGATTTGGTACCTGGAGCCGCACCTATCACAAAGCACCGTACAGATTAGCTCCGAAAGAACTACAAGAGCTGTCTACACAATTGCGGGAACTATTGGATAAAGGATTTATTAGACCTAGTTCATCACCGTGGGGAGCTCCAGTCCTGTTTGTCAAGAAAAAGGATGGAACTTTTCGCATGTGTATTGATTACCGTGAATTGAACAAAGTGACGGTTAAGAATCGTTATCCTCTTCCACGCATCGATGATTTGTTCGATCAGCTTCAAGGGTCAAGTTTCTATTCCAAGATAGATCTGAGGTCAGGATATCATCAGCTAAGGGTTCGAGACGAAGACATTTCAAAGACTGCGTTCAGAACTAGGTATGGCCACTACGAGTTTCTGGTTATGCCTTTTGGGCTGACCAATGCCCCAACAGTTTTCATGGACCTCATGAACCGTGTCTGCAAACCTTATTTGGATAAGTTTGTCATTGTCTTCATTGATGACATACTGATCTACTCCCGTAATAAGGAAGATCATGAGGGACATTTGAGGACCATACTGGAATTGCTGAGAGATGAACAGCTTTACGCAAAGTTCTCAAAATGTGACTTCTGGATGCGTGAAGTGCAATTCCTTGGGCACGTGGTGAATGAAAAGGGTATACATGTTGATCCTTCAAAGATTAAAGCAATCAAGGAATGGCCGGCACCAAAGACGCCTACTGAGGTGCGATAATTCCTTGGTTTGGCAGGCTATTACCGGAGGTTCATCGAAGGATTTTCAAATTGGCGCAACCTTTGACTGCCCTAACTCATAAGGGAATAATTTATAAGTGGGGCAGCAAAGAGGAAACAGCGTTTCAGGCACTTAAAGACAAACTCTGCAGCGCACCAATCCTAGCCTTACCAGAAGGAACTGATGACTTTGTTGTTTACTGTGATGCATCCATCCAAGGTTTGGGATGTGTACTGATGCAACGCGATAAGGTCATAGCTTATGCATCCAGACAGCTCAAGGTGCATGAGAAGAACTACACCACGCATGATCTGGAACTAGGAGCTGTAGTGTTTGCCTTGAAGATCTGGAGGCACTACTTATATGGAACCAGGTGCACGATCTATACAGATCATAAGAGTCTCCAGCACATATTTGACCAGAAAGAATTGAATATGCGGCAACGACGGTGGTTAGAGTTACTCAATGATTATGACTGTGCGATCAAGTATCATCCGGGTAAGGCTAATGTGGTAGCCGATGCCCTTAGTCGTAAAGAAACTTTAAAGTCTCGTCGGGTGCGCGCATTACAAATGACTATCCACTCTGACCTACCAGTGCAAATTAAAGCTGCTCAATCTGAGGCCTTGAAGATGGAGAATCTCAAAGCAGAATCCATGCGAGGCATGGAGAAACAGTTGGAGGTTAAAGCTGATGGAATCCGTTACTTTATGAAACGGATCTGGGTACCACAGTACGGGAATTTGCGAGAGCTGATAATGGATGAAGCTCATAAGTCACGTTACTCGATTCATCCAGGTTCAGACAAGATGTATCAGGACCTGAAAGAATTTTACTAGTGGCCGAAAATGAAAGCGGAGATAGCCACATACGTAAGCAGATGCTTAACTTGTTCCAAGGTTAAGGTGGAATACCAGAGACCATCTGGTTTACTTCAACAACCGGAAATTCCAGTGTGGAAATGGGAGCAGATCTCCATGGACTTTATCACGAAGTTACCTAGGACTCCCAGCGGATGCCAGCCATTTGGGTTATAGTAGTTCGCTTAACGAAATCCGCACACTTTCTGGCAATCCGAGAGACTGATCGAATGGAGAAGCTGACACGTATCTATTTAAGGGAAATAGTCTCTCGGCATGGCGTGCCGATATCTATCATTTCTGATCGTGATGCTCGGTTCACTTCTCATTTCTGGCAGTCATTACAACGGTCATTGGGAACGCGGCTGGATATGAGTACCGCGTATAACTCGCAAACCGATGGTCAAAGTGAGCGTACGATCCAGACACTGGAAGACATGTTGCGTGCCTGTGTGATTGATTTTGGCAGCAGCTGGGAAACTCATTTACCATTGGTTGAGTTCTCCTATAATAACAGTTATCATACCTCGATCAAGTCAGCTCCATTTGAGGCACTATATGGGCGTAAGTGCCGGTCACCTATTTGTTGGACGGAAGTTGGAGAAAGTCAACTTACCGGTCCTGAACTTGTGCACGAGACGACTGAGAAGATCGTGCAGATCCGTAACCGTATGGCAGCAGCACGTGACCGACAAAAGAGTTACACCGACAAGCGTCGTAAGCCATTGGAGTTTCAGATTGGTGACAAAGTACTGTTGAAAGTGTCACCTTAGAAGGGCGTGATTCGTTTCGGGAAACGTGGAAAACTAACCCTAGGTACGTGGGACCGTTTGAGATTGTCAAACGAGTTGGCCCCGTAGCTTATCAGTTAAACCTACCTGAAGAACTCAGTGGAGTACATGATGTGTTCCATGTTTCAAACCTGAGGAAATGCCTTGCTGACGAGACTCTCGTCATTCCGTTAGAAGATGTGCATATTGACGAACAACTACGTTTCATCGAGGAACCAGTGGAAATTATGGACCGAGAGGTCAAGACACTCAAACACAGTCGGATCCCTATTGTCAAAGTCCGATGGAACTCAAAGCGTGGACCCGAGTTCACCTGAGAACGCGAAGATCAAATGAAATCCAAGTATCCTCATCTTTTCGTTTCAGCCTCCTCGTGAACAAATTCGGGACGAAATTTCCTAAAGTAGGGGAGACTGTAACATCCCGTAATTTTTCGATAAATAAAATTTAACTTTATAAACAAAAGAGTTAATTCCAATAATAACATTATATAATAATAATAATATTAATAACAATAATTTATAAAAATTTATTTAACTTGGATTTAACAAAGTTCAGGGGGTTAATTTGTTAATTTGGAAACTTATTTTAAAAAGTCTCCACATGAAATAATAAACCAAGAAAAGTTGAGGGGCTGTTTTTGAAAATTGTTTTAAAAAAATCCCAACCCGCCGCCCGTTCCCCGATCCCCCTCCGGCCAACTTCGGCCATTGCTCCGGCGACCCCCTAAACGCCAAAATCACGCGGTTTCAATGCAAACAAAAGCTCCCGACACATTCGAGTGGGAGTTTCGAACTCGTGGGGCCTTGCAATTTGAGTAATGGTGTCGGCTTAGTGTGGTTTCCACCTTCGACCGAAAGTCGGCCGACCCACTCACAAAATACGGCACTAAACTTATTAATAATCAAAATTAAGCGCACTAACACCATCGTATGAATGCTTATAAGCAAATACAACTCACAATTACAACTGGAACAAACTAAATCAGTAAATTCGATCATCACTTTCATCATCGACCTGCAACTTGGTCGAACTCCATCTTCCGAGCAACATTAATCGAAATTGATAGAGGGCTATTGGTCATAATCAAGTGGGAAGCCACCTGTCCAGTTAATTCGATTATCTTCAACAATTGTTCATCGTTTGAATTCCTCCCAAAGCCGCGACCGATCTTCAATTGTTCTTAACCAGGTAATAAGTATACCCTCATGCTCGATTTCTCATGGGGATCAAAAGCCCTATGATTAATTGCATTAACAGTAACGATTGGTGCTTCAATTTGATCCAAAATCGATTTAGGGTTCGGTTGATTTGGGGGTTTCTTTTGGTTAGTGTTTAAAATTAAAAGGAACCAAGGAATACCGCGGCTGCGGCCTTGGTTCAGCAGTTCCCTGTCCACTGGCACTCCGAGAGGTCCCGGGTTCGAACCCGGGCAACCTCTTTGTTTTTTTAAGGGCTTTGGACTTTTAAAAATTACAGAAAAATTATAAAAAAATATAAAAATAATTTTTATAAATCTTGTTTATATTTTTGAGCATTAAATAATTTTCTGGATTATATTAAAGTTTACCAAATTATTTACAAATATGATTTATTTTATAAAATATACTTTAAACGAACGGTTTAGAATAATATTTTTGTAATTATTCTTCGGTAATCATACGGACTTAATTACATGTTGAACATCATCGTTACATCAAAATTCGTTTATAAAACACTTAATAATTTACCAAATAGAAATATGATATTTATTTTATAAATCTAATTACTAAACAAAACACATAATTCTATCAAAACCTTAATCCATATTCTAACGAAACACAGGTTAACTGAAACACTATGTTCATATTATAAACTCGTAAATAATAACTAACATTAACTATGTTCATACTAAACGAAACACAGGTTAACTGAAATTCTAATTGTCGTGCGAACATTATTTCTTTGCAACGCAATCAAGGTGAGTTTCACGGCCCCTTTTTACTTTCTTTCCTTTTTGGGGGAGAAAACATGCAAACATATTTTATGAATGTTTTTAGTATTATTGATATCGCTTGTTACGTTAGTGTAAACATACAAACAGTCCTAACACTCTCGAACCGTTAGTAATGGGATTAGCGAGGTAATACTGAGTAGTACTACTGGGTCTGACAAACCCCGCCCGGGCTAGTCGCGCTAGCTTGATTGGAGGTCAAACGGGTGCATTATTGACCTAACATTGTCACTATCTTGCGAGACGTGACGGGGAAACACAAACATATAGGACACGCAAACAGTCAGCTTCGGTTCGAAACGCTAAGTAACATGATTATAGGCTAGCTACCTATCGATATGCTTTAATTACTAAACCATTTGGACAGTCAAACAGTTACAAACAGTCGAACAGTTACAAACAGTCGAACAGATACAAACAGTCGAACAGTTACAACCAGTTGAACAGTTACAGACAGTCGAACAGTTACAAACATTTTTATCTGTGATAAAACCTGTGAACTCACCAACTTTATGTTGACACACTTTAGCATGTTTTCTCAGGTAACAGGAACGCGTAATCTCATGGTGCACGATTAAGGAACGCACTCAGGACATGCATTCATCAGATCCATTTATATTGCATTAAACATTGTTTTGATTTAACATTTCAAACTTTCAGTATTGTTTACATTTCGTTATTCGCTTCCGCACTGTTATTCATTCTTTTATGTAATCTGATTTATGTCAAACGTTATTTTTAAACTCATATAGTGTCGTTTGATATAACCGTGTCTGAGATCCTGGTATGTCACACGCCTAACGGTAAAACCCCGTTTGTGGAAAATTGAGGGTGTGACACTTACTAAGATACATCATCTCTTATTCAAACGGTTGAGGGTTAAATTCTATAAAGTATAGATATAAATGGTTAATAAAATAGATTATTATTTATAAAACACATATGTTTTCGATGTAAAAATACTCTTTGAGTTGAGCTTGACTTTTAAACATAAAAGTCAAAACCTATTCGAGTTTGAGTTTTAGCCCTTGGTTGAGCTAACTAATTTACACCATTACCATTCAATGTATTATCTTATATTTGAAAGCTATTATACTGGTCGCTACTTCTATTATAAATAATTTTAGAGTAAATATAAAAAAAAACATAAGATACTTAACCAAGTGTGCAGAGGATTAGAGAGAAAACACATATACAACAAAATTAAAAATCTTTGAAAATTACACATTAGTGACTCACATATTATTTATTTATGTAACTGAATTGACTAGATAAATAATATAATCATATAATTTATCAAACAAATCAGGAGGTACAAAACGTACATGTTTGAGTTTATTGTGATATTTGGTATTAGAAACTCGAAAGTTCTTAAGCCACTAGCAAGCGTTTCATTTTCTTCATTTTTTTCTCGTGTAACACATCTGCGCCACATTAGTTTTCCCCATTTTTCCAGGTTTATTCGGTTTTACATGGTGTTATCCTAGTTTTTCCAAGTCTTCCCATTTACTTTTCAAAAGTGGGATTTTTGGGGTAGTGTGGTCCGTAAAAACCAAGTGAAAGTTCACCGGGTTGTAGCATATTAGAACCAAGGGCGTAATGTTCCTGATCAGCCTTGGGTTTCTCGGGAAACTCTGGAATTCTCCACAAATCGACTCAATGAAGCCCCTAAGCAATAGGAGGTCCAAAGTTGTCATGCCCCCATAGCGATGGTCCGGGGGCAGCACTTCTTGTAGTGATGTTCAAGGGGCGGCAACCCATGGCTGGGTCCAAGAGGCAAATCCCTTGGCTGGGGGTTAAGTTGTAAAATTTATTTGCTAATTCAAATGAAAAGAATAAACATCTTTGACAATTTCACCCCATTCCTACATAAATGATTTCCTTGACATTTGGTCAAATGATGTGTTCTCTGGTTGGCGAGATTATACACACAAACATTACTTGTTCAGATGTTATTGATTGTGTGTATTAAGTTTTATCCAAATGATGTATTTAAACTAAACTACTGAAAATCTGAAAGTGCAATCACGACTCTAATTTCATCCATGCATGTGATCATTTAGAATACGAATCCTCTACGCCACATACTGATATGCGTACGATTAAAGAACTAAAACCATACATCGGGAAGAAACAAAATTGGAATGCGGAACTCAAAATTAGAGATCTTTAAGGAGATTTGTGAAGATCACACCAATGAATCAAAGAAAAGAATAACAACCCTCAATCGAAAATTGATCTTGAATTGTGAAAGAAACTCAAACAATGGATACTCAAAATCAATGAATTCCCAAGATATATAGAAAATCGAGAATGTCGTTAATTCCCCCCAATTTGCCTTAACAACCACTTAACAAACAAACAATGAAAAATGACAAAAACAGTCCCTGCACTATTAACAATGAGAAATCAGCACCAACATTACACCCAAAGCTTCGGAAGTAATACAATAAGCTTCGGAAGCAGCTTAACATTTAACAATCTCCACCTTTGGGCTGCATTTCTCTATCAAACACAGTTAACCAAGATTAACTCACCTTCATAATCTTCAAACACTTTCGAAACTTCCCAACAGATAATGTTTTAGTCAAAACATCAGCAGCATTATCTTCAGTGCATACATACTCAATTTGACCTCTTAGTGTTCACAACATCTAGAATAAAATGAAATTTAACCCTTATGTGTTTTGTTCGCTCATGAAATGCACTGTGCTTAGCCAACTGTATAGCACCAGTATTATCACAAAACACACAAGTATTACTTGAATCAACTCCAAGTTCATCAACAAATCCTTTTAACCACAATGCTTCCTTGACTGATTCAGTCAATGCAATGTATTCTGCTTCTGTGCTTGACAAAGCTACAACAGATTGAAGAAATGCTTTCCAACTCACCAAACTTCCCATTACTTTGAACAAATACCCAGTAATGGATCTTCCCTATCCATGTCTTTAGTAAAGTCAGCATCCACATAGCCTTGAACCATTTGACTATCATCTATATTGCCACCAAACACCAATCCAGTTTCAATTGACCCTTTAAGATATCTCAATATCCACTTCACTGCATCCCAATGACCTTTCCCTGGATTGGCAATATACCTACTAACCAAGCTTACACCATAACTGATATCTGGGCGTGTGCATACCATTAAGTACATGAGGCTTCCTACTACATTAGCATAAGGAACTTTCTTCACATATTCAACTTCTTGATCAGAATTAGGACTATCTTGTGCAGACAACTTGAAATGAGATGCCAATGGAGTATTAACAGATTTACAATCCATCATGCCAAACTTTGTAAGTATCTTCTTTATATATGATGTTTGTGACAACCTGAGTTCTTTCAACTCCCTTCTCCTGTTAATCTCCATACCTAGGATCTTTTTAGCAGGACCTAACTCTTTCATTTCAAATTCACTCATGAGAAGGTCTTTAACATCTCTTATCTCACTCATGTCTTGACATGCTAACAACATGTCATCTACATAGAGTAACAGATAAAGATGATTTTCTGTGTTTCCCTTTCTCATGTACACACAAGAGTCATAATCACTTCTGCAGAACCCATGAGATAAGATGAAATCATCAAATCTCTTATACCACTGTCTTGGTGATTGTTTCAAACCATATAAGGATCTCTGCAATAGACACACCTTATCTTCAGATTCTTCAAACCCAAGAGGCTGAGTCATATAGATCTTTTCATCTAATCTTCCATGCAAAAAGGTTGTCTTAACATCTAACTGTTCTAACTCCATGTTCATAGAAGCAGTTAATGCTAATATCACCCTTATAGATGTATGTCTTACTACTGGTGAAAAGATTTCATGATAGTATATCCCCTCTCTTTGTTTAAACCCTTTAGCCACTAACCTTGCTTTATATCTAGGCTTCTCAACCCCAGGTATACCTTCTTTCAACTTATACAACCATTTGCAAGGGACTACCTTATGGTCCTTAGGTCTGTCTACCAATATCCAGGTCTCATTTTTAAGCAAAGAATTCATTTCTTCTTTCATAGCAGCTATCCACTTCTCTCTATCAGGTGATGTAATGGCTTCATAAAAACTAAGTGGTTCATTTGTGTCTTCATGTTTAGCAGTAACAAATGCAAATGCTGACAAGTTTGCTGAACTCTCATCTTCAACATCTCTAAACCTTAATGGTGGCTTGACTTGTCTTCTAGTCCTGTTCTTAGCAAGGCTATATGAACTGGTACTAGAAGACTCCTGCTGTGTAGTTCCTTCGGCATGGCCATCAGAACTATCACCTGAATAGGCATTATCAGGCTGTGCAGGATGGGAACTATGATGCTCATGACTGTCAAGCTCCACCTCAAGTTGAAATTCCTTCTCACTACCAATTTTCTCTCTATCACTTTCAAGACTCTTACCTATCACATCTTTGTAGTAAGTGTCTTCTACAAATGTGACATCTCTACTAGTTATAACTTTGGGACTTACATTCCGAAACCTCCATAACCTGTACCCCTTTGTACCTTTAGGATAACCAATCACTATACACTTTTGTGCTCTAGCCTCTAGCTTACCTTGCTTTACATGAGCATAAGCTAGAGTGCCAAACACCCTAAGATTAGAATAATCTGTCTTCTTCCCTGACCAAACTTCCAAGGGTGTTTTTATATTGAGTGCACTAGAAGGAGATCTATTCACTAGGTAAGCAGCAGTTGACACAGCTTCTCCCCAAAAAGACTTAGGTAACCCAGAACTCAACAACATACATCTTACTTTATTCAATAAAGTCCTGTTCATCCTCTCAGCTAACCCATTTTGCTGAGGTGTGCCAGGAACAGTTAGATGTCTAACAATACCGTGAGTTTTACAAAATTGATTGAACTGAGTATGGCAAAACTCAAGTCCATTGTCTGTTCTAAGCTTCTTAATCCTTCTTTCAGTTTGATTTTCAACCATTGATTTCTATTCTTTGAATTATCAAATGCTTCAACCTTACTTTTAAGCATATAAACCCGCACCCACCGGGAATAATCATCAATTAGGGATAAGAAATACCTTGCCCCTTCAAGTGTTTCTGGTTTGGCTGGTCTCCACATGTCAGAGTGTATATAGTCAAATATGCCTCTGGTGGTATGTACACTCCTTGTAAACTTCACTCTATGAGCCTTTCCCATTACACAATGCTCACAGAATCCTATATCAACTGCTTTAATGTCAATCAGTTGCTGCTTTACAAGCTCCATTAGCCCTTGACTACTTATGTGGCCCAATCTTTTATGCCATTGAACAGCTTCCTGTTTATGATTTGAACTCACAGATGTATTGACTGCATCTGTTACACAACCATCTAACAAGTAGATGTTGTTATCTCCCCTTGTTCCTGTGATCACCACCAATGACCCTTTATCACCTTGGCCTTTCCATTCTTGAGACTAACACCATACCCTTCTTTCTCAAATGTACCCAATGAGATCAGATTTCTAGTCAACTTTGGTATGTACCTTACATTCTCAAGTTCAACACATGTTCCATTATCTAACCTCAATGAAACATTCCCCAAACCAAGGATTTCACAGGGTCTATCATCACCCAACTGCACCACTCCAAGATTATCAAACTTGATACTCTTAAAGTGCTCTTTATAAGGTGTCATATGGTATGAGCACCCTGAGTCAAGAATCCAATCACTGTGATTAGCAGCCCTTGTTCTTGACACTACCAGTACATCAGCACTTTCATACCCATCATTAGATTCTTCTTGTGACACATTTCCTTGTCCCTTGAAGGTGTATTCATCACTCTTCTTCTTTCTTCTCTCTGGACATTCTCTCTTTAAGTGTTTCTCAGAGTTACAAATGTAACACCTTCTCTTAGTTCTTGACTTGGATCTTGATCCCACTTTACCTTTGAAACCTGTGTTTCTTTTCTCTGACCTGCCCCTACAACCGGTCCATCTCCTGATTCATCTCTATCATCTGACCGTTTCTTCAACTTTTGAGTTCAGGGCAGCCAAAACCTCTTCCATGGTTAAGGTTTCTCTTCCGTACATTAGGGTGTCCATAAAGTGTTCAAATGATTGTGGAAGAGAGGTCAGGAATATAACTGCCTGATCCTCATCACCTAATGTTACTTCTATGTTCTCAAGGTCTAGAACTAGCTTATTGAATTCATCAATGTGATCCTCAAGATTCTTACCAGCAGACATGTGAAATGTGTAGAGTCTCTTCTTCAGGTATAGCCTGTTGGCCAACGATTTGGTCATGTACAGCCCCTCCAGCTTAGACCAAATCCCTGCTGCTGTTGTTTCTTTCGAAACCTCTCTCAAGACACGATCCCCTAAACTTAGGATAATCGCGCTGTGAGCCTTGTCCAGTGTATCTTTCCACTTCACCTCAAGATCGGTCTTCTCTCTGTCTGTTGCCCCTGCGTGAGGAACTGGTGCCACTCCGGCCAAAGCAGAAACTACTCCTTGATGCACTAGCAACGCACGCATCTTCACACGCCACAAACCGAAATCATTCTTTCCATCAAACATCTCGATTTCAAACTTTGTTGACACCATCGCTCCACCTGATTGATTGCAGATTGATCAGGTCTTCAATCGATCGCAGAAATGATGTTGAAGGTTTCAATCGATCGCTCCTTTCTGTTTGATTCACTGAGACGAGCAGTAAACGAGGCTCTGATACCAATTGTGAAGAACACACCAATGAATCAAAGAAAAGAATAACAACCCTCAATCAGAAATTGATCTAGAATTGTGAAAGAAACTCAATTACAATGGATACTCAAAATCAATGAATTCCCAAGATATATAGCAAATCGAGAATGTCGTTAATTCCCCCCAATTTGCCTTAACAACCACTTAACAAACAAACAATGAAAAATGAAAAAACAGTCCCTGCACTATTAACAATGAGAAATCAGCACCAACATTACACCCAAAGCTTCGGAAGTAATACAATAAGCTTCGGAAGCAGCTTAACATTTAACAAGATTCCATATAGTAATTTAAGAAACCAAAACCAGAGAGCTTCTTTTCAATGTATCTACACCGAGTAAACAAGAACTTCAAAAATGGTGTAGCTTTCGACCTAAGTATCAAGACAATGTATCATAAGATAACTAGAATACTCGATCTTCTTGTCTTTTTTACTTTTAATTTGCAAGTAGATGTAGGTAAAATCACTTCAAATGCACATAAACACTTTAATGGACAAAAAGAGAGTTTACATGCATGTTTTAGCTTGATTAATTACAAAGATAGGGTCCGTATGGACCTCTCGGTCAAGAACAAGAGGGATAAAAAAAATAACCTAATGAATATAAAATTCAACCATATTATCTTACATGTTGCAACTTTAGAGACAATGTCATGCATGCTTGTACAAGCTAATAAGTTTAAGCATTAATTCTTTTCCCTCGTCTCATACCTTTGACCATCTATAGTCGGAAAAAAGATGTTTGCTTTTTCCTAACTATTTAATCTTGTTTCTAAATTCTAAGAACCCTTAACTTATTGTTGTTACTTGTTATGCATGTATTATGCTTAACTTATTGTTGTTACTTGTTATGCATGTATTATGCTATTCACTTAGAGTTTACAATCAACGATAGGTCTGTTCAAAACCCTCGGCGCTCAAAGTTCGTTGGATGCTCGTTCAGAATTTGCTTGAAAAATGCTCTTTAGAACTTTTGCTCAGGTGTAAACGAGCCGACTGGCGCAGATCGGTTTGTAAATGAGTCAAGCACGAGCAACGGTGCACTCGGCTCGGTTTGGCTCGAATTATATTTATATATATATATATATATATATATATATATATATATATATAGTTTATACATAGAACTCCAACAGATTTGACCTAATATATATGAATATACAATTATATTTATATATATAAGATCAATCAACCTAATAAAAAAATTAACACTATGCATTTAAGTGAAATCCTAAATCGCTTTGAGAAATTTTTGAGCCCCCTCTTGCTTTTACTTGATCATCTCCAGCTCTCGTGTATCATTCTCTGCAATATGTTCACCGCCTTGTCAGCTACAACCGTAGCCTCATCACCAGCTATAACGTATTCTCATTTATGAAATTGTTATATTATGAAATGTGGTTGCTTTTTAAGTCATTAAAACCTACGAAACAACATTATCACCATATCTCATTCCAATATAAATTGGATGACAAGCTATATAGTTGAGTTGTACAAATTGTTTGCCGCTTCTTTACGGTCGCTCGACACTCGATTGAAAAATTAACGCTCAAAATGCTCTTCGATTTTTTGCTCGGTTGTAAATGTGCCGATCCGCTTAGTTCGGTTTGAAAACAAGCCAAACACGAACAAAGGTACGTTCTGTTGGGCTCGGCTCGTAACAGCCCCGTCAACGCCCTGACACATCCACCTAATTGCACCAAGGCTTAATGTTGTTAAATCCGTTAAAATTAGGCCCACACGCCACTCCTGAAATAAGAGGCTCTCCTACAACAATAATTATAATAAATGTCTACATAAGACCTGATTTTTCCCTTAAAAATGATTTTTAGTTACTTCGAAACCAGCTCAAATTAACTTTAATTGAACTTATTTGAGTGGTGTTGGTTTCGGCTCATACTATAGTCTGGATCTATTATCGACAATAAATCAATTTATCTAGGGCCGGTCTTAAGAATTATAATGCTCTGGATGAGTCGGGTAAAAAGGTCCTTAGACCCTAACAAATTTTATACTATTATAAAATGATAACTATGAAGGACATGTGGTTGCATGACACTCATCCTCACCAATATTTCCTTCTTCTCTCTCCTATTAAATATTTATATTAATACTAATAATATTATTTAATTGTTTTTAGATCTAAAATAGTTTTATAAATAAATTAAGAAAGAAGAACTTTTTATTAATGTTATTTTTAAAGGAACAAATTTTATAAAATAAGAATTTTTTAATATAACATCAAACGTTTTAAATAAATTTTTAAACCGGTTTGTTTTGAAACAAAATGTTTGCTTTATTTTTGGGAAAAAACAAAAAAAAAAGATTAAAAATAAAAGTTTAAAAAATTGATAGCATTGTTTTATCACTTATAGTCATTACTCATACGTAATTTTAATCATATTTTATCTTAAAATATTGTAATACACGAGTTTACTAAGGCTAGATAAATTATATAACCTAATTTTTTTAAACGAAAACAAACGTTTTACAAATAAACATAGTAAAATCATAGTATTAAAATGACACACCTGATAACTAAACGATAAATCTATTTTGTTCGACTTCATTCATGACGCCTGTACCAATCAAAATTTTTTCCCCCTTAATCCACTAACCGAGAATTGAGATTTTAGTATTTTGGGAATTGACTTTTAATTGGGTTACCAAAAATAAATTATCTATTCATATTAATACCTTTGGTCGGTGGGTGGCTACAGTGCCATCACCGTACCAACAAAACCCTAATCCCCAAACGAAGCCATTTCCCAAGCTCCGTTCTTCCATCAAGCTCTTTGAACCCGCATCGTCGTCTCGGAGCAGCAGATGTGTCTGACGAAATCAGGAACAGAGGTGTGGTGGATGAGAAGAAGAGGAAGAGGATGGAATCGAACCGTGAATCTGCGGTGGAGTCGCCAGAGGTGAGGAATCGGAGGTTGTAGAGGGAGTTGATTTTATGAATTTTTATGTTATGGTGTTTGATAAAAGTTGTAAACAGTAAATTTCTAGATTTCGAACATTACATTTGTGGGATGAGACAGTTATAGGATTATACAAAGGTTTTTGTTATGTTTATGGGCATGAGATAGTTATAGGACTATACAAAAGGTTTAGAGTCATGCTTGTACAAGTCATGTCTTGCAAAATGAGGTCACTACTAGTAGAAGTCCTTAAGTACAAAAGCTAGGCCTATGTCCATAATTGTAGCAAAAGGTGGGTGTCATGCAAAATGAGCTTGGTGCTTGTGAAAGTTCTTCATTGCTAAAGTCCGCTGCTTGCATGTTGTCACTGTTGTTTGGCTTTCTGTTTCTGTCTCGCTTCTGCATCTGTAAGTAAGTCATGTTTTTGTGTATAAGCTAAAATGTTAATAAGGTAATTAATGTTCATGGTTAGTGCCTATTGTACCTTGTTCCCGTGTTCTTTTTGGGGTTTTAACGGATGGGGTTGCAGGTGCAGTTGTAGATGAGGTAGTTGGCTTTGTTTTGGAAGGTGGCGCCTCAAAAGCGTTGTTGACTGTAAGCGATTCACTTTGGTTATCATTCTTCACATGTACTTCAAAGATAAATGGCTTGTTGATTAGGTCTTCTAGTTGTGGTGGCAGTTGTTTGGGGTCGTTGCTGGTTTGGGAGGTTACCAAATCAAAGCAAGTTTTTCCAACCAGTGTTGTTACAACAGCATCAAAGAAGATTGCATCTTCTGTGCAGCTGTCGTCAGCCAGTGTTGCAACAAATTTATAGCTTCATATGTAAAAATAAGTGGATCAGAAATCTGTTTTTACTTGTTGTGTACGTATTATTTTTTTCTTTTAAGGTTGTAATACCGGTATGAGTGTTCGTCTTGAACTCCATGAGTGGGACAGTAGTACTGATGACCACATGGGCGAGCTCTTTGTGTGCATCTTACGCACGATTCATAACACCAGCTACCTTTGATTTTTGTTATCCTAGCCAAACATGTGTAGGATACAACCTGCGCACATAACGTTTGCCACAATATTAAGAAGTACTTTTGTGGCATAAAATTTGTATCATTAAAAACTATTCCAGATTAGATATCGATGTTACTGTTAGTGGAACTTAATTTTTGTCATTTAAAAAGATGCATGCTTTAAGATATGATTATGCATATTATTTTTGAAAACGTATGTAATATCGATGTTGGTATTGACAGAATTCAAGAATGTATCTAAGAATATTGGTATCTAATTTTTTACCTTTCTTGGCCCTTGCAGTTGATTCAGAATTTTAGAGAGGGTTTAAGGTTTGACTCAGCGTCTTTGTTCCTAGCTGGATGGGTGGCTACTTCAGATGTAGGTAGATGTTTGAACCTGATTTTCAGCATAAAGGGGTAGAGGTAGTCAAATTCAGATGTTACATCCATCATGCCATATTAGGGCAATATATCACTAGTGATGGAGTCATTTTTCATTTTTGTTTGAATTCCTAATACCTCTGAATTAGGGTTGGTAGCTCAGGTATGCATGGATTAAGGTAAACCTCGGTTGCAGATGTGGAAGCAAGTTGTAAGGCACCTGCGTAAATATTAAGAGTGATATAACATAAACAGACTGAAGGCTTGAAACACAAAGGGAAGACAATCGCATGACGATAAATATTAAGAAGCTTTGACACTAACAAATCACATAACTATAAATCCAGATTTCAGATCACAAAACAATCAAAAAATAATATACATAACAATTGAATGTTATTATAGTAATGATTGAACATATAAATCTGCGTTAAACAAAACAAACAAAAAGGGGTTGATGGAATTATTATTTCATAGCTGCATAGTTGCATCATATTCAACATAAAGATTAAATGGTTAATAAATATAGTCTTGTTTATTTCTTTATGGCAGCCTGCATTAATGTTGGTTTTGTGATGATAATTTAAGCAAGAAGGTAAAAATACCTATATATTATGATGAGGAAATAGAGAAACAGTTTGCAATTACATACATGTATTCTTATATACATACATGAATTTGTAGACACATATATACAATGTGTAGATTAAATTGTTTTACATGTTTATGATCATATAATATGGTTATAGAATAGACTAAAATTTGATGACAGATGACCTTGAGTGAGATCCTTGTAGAAAAGTGACCCAGTTAACCACAAATAGCAAACAGGAAAAACTCTGCACAATTAGTTTAATAGACAATATTGGGTCTGACCGGATAGAATGAGTTGTGAGGGTATGATTTAATGGATGCGAAATGAAGATTAATTGAGATTTAATGGATGGGAAATAGTATGATTTTGGATGCGATACCTCCAAACTTTGAAACTTTTAAAGATGTAACTGCGATGATTGCTGGATCTGGATCACTTTCAGCTGCAGATTGATTGAAACTTCTTGCTATTTCTTCCCATAACGCAACATCGATGAGCTTGCCACTGTATAGGGACACATGCACAATAACTATTCTGGTAAACAACACAACATTATACACAAAATTTGTAGTTGTACCCTTCATGTTGTAGTCGCACACGTAATGGACCTCTTCTTGTTTGGCCTGGTATTTCTTTCGCACTAATGAAACGTCCAATAAAATCTGAAATTGCATCAGAATATGAGAATCTTTTTTAGTTGTTAGAGGTGTCTATAGTAAACACAAACCTGCAAGCAGTTTGTTATTGGGTGGCAGCCGTGTGTGCAATTCTGAATAAGAAACAAAATTGAAGTAGTAGGCTGGTATGGTGTTGTTTTCAATAGGTGTGACTGTTGCAGATCTAGCAAAGAGAATCATTGCATCTCGACCAACAACGTTACCTGATGTTTTTGCCTCTATGCACACAAAACCTGTTAATTTATAGCAAGTTTTTGGTCTGATGAGTTCATTGAAATGTGTAGCACTTTGCACATCTGTAGTTGCCTCTATAGCGTCACCCTACATCATGAGATTGTATGATAGTAGATTGTTTGACATAGATGAGAAAAATAAAATGATGATAAGTACATTGCTGCTTACATGTTCGTCTACAAACAATAAATGTAGTTCAGCACGTTGATATGTCTTCCACTTCTTAACTATTCTAACTTCGATTGACTCTGTTTTGCATTTAGGAGTGAGATCTGATATACGTTGAATCGACATCTCCACTTTCTTGCCTGCAATCTATTTCAGCCAAAAAGTCTGAGTACACAATGTTTTTTGTTATATTAGGAGGTGTATCTTCAGAAGGCTTTATGTACACTTTTAAAGCATCAGGTGAAGTGGATCGAGAGAATGCTACATACAATTGTCCATGACCAAAAACAGGTTGTGGCAAGTAAACTCCTATCTTGTTTAAAGATTGTCCCTGGCTTTTATTAATTGTCATTGCATAGCAAAGTTTAATAGGGAATTGTTTTCTTTTGAACACAAATGGAAGCTGTGGATCAGTGTGACTTAGTATTATTCTAGGTATATATACTCTATGACCAGCTGCAATACCAGTTATGACCTGTGCCTCAAGGACTCTTGAAAGTAGTTGCGTTATAATTAACCTGGTCCCATTGCACAAACCCGCGCTTTGATTTATGTTACGTAGCAAGATGATAGGCGTTTTAACTTTAAGCTTGAGTCTATGTGGCGGTAATCCGTTAAAGTCTAATTCATTTAGATACTCAGCTGGATAAAGCAATTCAAGATCACCTCGATTTTTTGCATGAGGTACAATTGAGTCTGTGCTCAAGTAAACGCAAGTATCGCCCGAGGACATGTCTAACACCATCGCATTGATGAAGTCAGCAGTTTCATCTTTTGGGCATACAATAGCCTTTTGAGAAAGATTTGCTCCTGTGGAGCTTTCAAGGGTATCTTTATCGTATATAAAGCAAATGAGTCTATACAAAGCATCGTCACTATGAGGTATTAAAAACTTATCAGGGATCTCTATAATTCTTGTGTCGCCTACGCTAGCTTCATCTACTGTACCAGTTGAGCCATTTCCCACATCCATTAACCAAGACGCAAATGATGCAATGTCACTAACATCAAATTTGGTCAGCTTCGCATTACGTAAACGCATGTTCTCTGTTAGCTTGACAATCGTGAATGCATCCCACAAGTATGATCGAGGCAATGAAGATGCTAGGATATCCTGTTTACTTGCCTTACGCTTTATCGGTAAAGTTTGTCTAAAATCTCCTCCTAATAACACAGATTTTCCGCCAAAGAGGCTGCAACTATTATCAAGTAGATCCTTAAGAGTTCTATCCAACGCCTCGAAACATCTTCGATCATTCATTGGGGCCTCATCCAGATTATAAGAGTGGTCTCAACCAAAAGTTTTGCAAGTTGAGTGTTTTTCTTAATATGACAAATACTTTCCTCAGTCATCTCTAAAGGTATCTTGAAACGTGAGTGTGCTGTTCTACCGGAAGGCATCAATAAAGACGCAATGCCCGAGGCCGCAACCGCAAGTACTATCTTTCCCTCAGATCGTAGAGCGTTTATGATTGTAGTCCACAAGAAAGTTTTCCCCGTACCACCATGACCATAAACAAAAAGTAAAATCTGTTTGTTATTTTTAACTGAATTGACGACGCTCAAACAATTAAAACACCTATATTATTAGAGGCATAATAAAAAATGTGTGTTTGAACAGATGCAAAATGATCAAGATTGCTTTATAGCAGGAGATTGCAATAGGTTCAATCAAAAGGCGGCTGAGAGTGACCCGGATCCCGCAATTATAGCCGTCACCTATATATATATAACTATATATATAATATCAAGATAGGGGAAAGACTCGCCTACACCTACCCTCCCGGACTCTGCTCTTGAGTGGGATATACTGGGTTTGCTTGTTTGTTTGTTTGTTTATGTATATAATATCATATATTATAATATATATTAAAACCTTCTGTCTGTGGCTACAGTAACCACTGACTTTCACTTTGAAATTACAATATTGGCCCTGAGCTTACTATGCACGCGTCTTCCTCACCTCTATCTGTTCTCTCTCATCAAATCACAAACCCACACACCGTTATCTCTATCTCCTCTTTTTCTTTTACCTGATTCTTCAAGATCTTGACGAAGCCGGTATTGGAGTCTTGGGGAGATGGAAGAGAATGAAGGTTGTTTAGTTGAGTTGGTGTGACGGAGGGTGGATCCTTTAGGTGAAACAATCGATTTGTTCCCTAGGGTTTGTGCTTCCGGTAAGTTGTTGTTCGATATTTTTCTTGCTTTCCGACTTCGTTATTCAACAAACTAACTATTGTCGATTGCTTCTCCTTAGGTTATTTCCTTAGATGATGCTATGAGTGCTAAAAACTTTACTTTTTTAGTTTTTACAGTTCATGTTTGATACCTTCAATCTTTCAAATTATTCCCTGGTACGTATCTGTCTATCTTATATTTTCTATTAAATTGTTGGTTTTGCACTTCACAATGTACCATTTTCATCCCCAAAGTCTTTTATATGCAGTTCCATGAGGCTTGCATATTTTTTGGTCCAGATTATGAAATCGAGGTATTAATATGCCCACCTATAATTTTTAGACTTGACTTCTTTTGTTTTTGTTGCATAGGAAGAATGGAATGGCTAGAAGAAGATTGATAATTGTTGTATCATTTCAACCTATTCAATGATAAAGTGCAACTTTGATTTGCAAAAGATTAGTATGTATGACCTTTTTATGATAATGACATGAAACTGGTTTTGCTTTGAAGGAAAATGATTTACTTCATGTTTCCAAGGGTCCAGCTCAAAATACACAACCACAAATGTTCTTTGATTCGAGCATGGTTATGAAATTACCAGGTTATTTGCTATGACCCGATTGACCCATTTAAGAAAATTTCCCAGGTATGTTAGACTAACTTTTGTTACAGTAAGACCACAAGAAAAAGAGAAAAAAAACTTGAAACATAAAGAACTTGATTTAGTAAAAATAAACTTTGCTAATCTTTATATAATCAAGATAAATTTCATGAGGTATCCTTTAAGGAAATAAAGATAAACACTTGATCATATTAACTCATGATTACTTTAGACTATTAGTAGTACAACTTTGGATTATGATTTATGGTTAAAGGTTTAATTTGTTTTATGTTATTTCACATCATTTATATGATATACTAATTGTCATTATGCTTAGTTCCTACGATTAACTGGAAAATATATGGAAAAAGGAGAAAATACAAAGCCCAAGGAGTAGTCAGGGACACGGGACAAAAGCGCTCTTTTTCGAACACGGGACAAAAGCGCTCTTTTTCCCTTCCCAAAGGAAAGGAAAAAAACTCCGATTTTTTGGAAAGGGCTGCCTTTACCGAATACCCTTTCGGTATGTTCATGAAAAATGCACTTAATGGTATTCCTTTAACTATTTACTACTACCAATCATCAAAAAATAATATCTGTTTGTGAACTGAATAATCTACAAATGACATGTACATTTGCATGGCTCCTCTGATATATTTTCACAAATTGATTTATCAAAAACTTAGAGTATCATGAAACCATTGTAAATAAATTAGTTAATTAATAACTACCTGGTAGAAATCGATTCTATCTTTTAGGTGACATAAAAAGATAAATGTTTATTTTTATTTATAAAAACATGAATATACTTTAGGATCTATTCTACCACTCAACCTGTTTGATTTGTCTTTTAAACAGTTAAACTCTTTGCTAATTTCTATTATTATCAAGTGAGAATCTTTACTAATTTCTGCTATTATCAAGTGTGATCTCAGGTGGATACATTAGATTTATTGATCTTCTTGACAATGGTCGAATAAAAGTGACTAGACTATATACAAAGAGCGAGGTAATTCTTTTCCACCTTTAACTGTTGATCTTTGATGACTTCTGGTAAATAAAAATTTGAAATAAATGTAACTTTAATACTAATAATTTTATTGTGTCAATTTATAAGATTACTTAACACTTGCGTCTGTTAGACATTCAAGAGATGGCGGTGGCAGAAGGGACGGCGGTGGTGGTTAAAGTGGTGGTGGTGGCGGCGGTGGCGGAAGTGGCGGAGGATGCTGTTGTGAATCAGCAGAGAGAGAAAACACAAGAATTGATGATAAAACAAAGATGCAAAAAGGGGATTTCATGGCTTACATGAACGAAATCAAGAACAAAGATCAACGAAACTGAAAATCAACATCTGGGACCCTTTACCTAATCCTCTATCTTCGTCTCCACACATAAAAGCCCTAATTCAACACACCCATCGGTCAATTAAAATTCTGTATATCGAAGCTTCTTTAAATCGATAGTTGATCTGAAGGTGTTGATGCGGTTACTATATTCGATTATCAATTATTTCAATGGTTCAACGACCTAGGGTTTCTGATTATTTGGAAATTGGGGAAGGGGATCGGGAATTGGCTGCTGCAATTGATGGTTGAGCTCTCGGGGTGCATAGAGCAAGCTTTGATTGATTGTTATGATGGAAGAAGGAGATTATGTATGGGCAGTGGGAAGGTGAGCTGCTGTGGTTCCACCGGTGGCACATGTGGCCGGTCCCATCTTCCTCTACGCCGTCTGTAGCTGCTCTCTCCAGTTCATTCGTATTCATTGATACTAACTCTTCTCAAAAGTATATATATTGTTCTGTTTCAGTGTATTGATTTACGTACGTGATTGTATGTGTATCTGTTTGAGGGTTCTTGTAAGTTAGCAGACTGTTTGAATAGTATTGTTATTTTGATTTGGTTTGAACGGCAGTGCGTAGTTAGAGTTCGGCTTATATGCATCAATCTGAAATTGATACAGATTTACTGGGTAGGTGAATACATAACATGGGATTGTGTTTTTAGTTCTGTGGTTATTTTTGAACTTTATTAACTGTTTGATTCATCCACTGCTGCAGTTGCACATTTTGTGGCTGCTCGCTGTAGGCTTTTCAGTGGTGGTTTTATATGATTATTGAATTTGCTAAGCTAGGTGAATCATATTCCAGTTTCCTCCGAACTTTGTCTGACAGCTCAGCAATAAGGCTCAGAGGAACTGCAGCAACATCGGTGTTGCGTAGATTGTTGCAGCTTCATGGTCTAACAACCAGCCGCCCTCGGCGGCTGCGGCGGAATGTGTTGGTGGGGTTTGTGTCGTATGTGACGCAAGTGCAGGTGCATGAGCTGGGGTGTGTAGATATGGTGAAGGTGTATGTGTTCCGGGGGTCAAAGGAGGTGAGTAAAGATCAGGTTTTGGAGCAGTTGGGTTTGGAGGGTGCGGGTGTGGGTGGGGGTGGGAGGAGGCAAGGGTTTCAGAAAGGGGTGGTGAATCCGGGTGTTTCGAGATTCTTTTTGCCTACATCCGAAGGGGCGTACATCATTCATTCGGTGAGTTATGTCAAATTAAATGATTTTGTTGTTGTAATTTACTAAGTACTAACTTGAGTGTTGGAGTGCAGCTTTTGGAGGAGTTAGGTACGGATCAGTGGCCGGTTGGGCCGGGGAATCGGTCTTTGAGGTGCACTGGCTTGGCGTTGAGTGTTGCAGCGGGGTTGTTAGGGGCGTGTATGCCTGGTACGGGTGCTCGAATTATGGCATTGGTTGGTGGTCCTTGCACTGAAGGCCCTGGTTCGGTAAGTTCTGTGAGATTTCGTTGATCATGTAAGCAGACTGCATATATGGTTTACTATGTTCTAGTGGAATTATCTTTGTATCTATAGATCATTATATTTACGTAATATGTCTCAGTGGGGTTATACAAAGAGTCTTGCTATCCAAGTTTTTGAGTGAAAGTAATTGTAGGATGTTCTGTTATTTAGAATTGTAATAATCAGATTTGGAGAAGCATGTAAGAAGTTGCTGGAAGAAAAATGATAACTAAAATAAATGTGAAATCATCTTTCTATATCTGGATTTAATCATCCGATTTTTTGATGCTGACGTTGAATACTCAAATTGCAATAAATAGTTTCGAAATGCACCTCCAAACAACCAATGATGCAACCTGATATTCCTCATTTTGTGTTAGTGTTTATCGTTGTTGTTTTCTTTGATGTTTCATGGAATACTTGATATATGAACTTTCAGTTTGATGAAGTTCTTACTGAGTTCGCGTCACAAAAGCGTGTTTATGAAGTTGTAGCAAAGCCTGTTATGGAGGTTTATAACTTTATTTAACTCGTAAGTTAACAAAGAATGTGATTATTTGATAATGCGGTTATGAGTTATCTGTTTTATGTTTTGCAGAGTGTTCTACATGGATGAAATGGTACCGTTATAGCATATGGACAAACTGGTACTGGGAAAACTTACACGCTCGGAAAACTTGGCGATGAAGATACTTCTGCACGAGGAATAATGGTTCGTGCAGTGGAAGATATATTAGCTGAAACAGATTCTATCTTCTCGTAGTCATGCCATTTTGATGGTGAGGTCCCGTATTAATATTTTGTCAGTTCACAGTTGATATTCATTGTTCCATATCTGTCCTACATATTAGAGATTTTGATATAATGATAAGATAAAAAAAAAGTGAATGGATTTATAGGTTTGATAACATGTATAGGATTAAGGCTTGTGTGAAATATTAAATTACATTAGACATTCATTAACAAGATGAAAATATGATTGGGTCATAACAAGTAAATCTTTTGTACACGTCTTCCTTGCTAAAATACTTTTTGTCCAAATTTTTATCGTTATCTGTAAACATAATTAGTGTGTCAAATATCATATTGTTCCAATAAAACTATTTTTTTAATGGAATGATGTATGAGGGTTTATGTTCACATGTTCCAGTTTAAGATATCTCATATCTTTTTTTGAGTTTATGTGTTTTACTGGTTAGAGCTAAAAAATTACTTTAAACCAACATTCTTAAATAAATGGGCCGATGTCACCATCTTCGTTTGAACTCAAAATACTAATAACATAAATATCACATGAACTCCACTTTTGTTGCAGGTGCATGTTAAGAAGTCTGTGGGTAGTTCTGGTGAAAATGTTAATGGCAAGTCTCATATGGATAGAAAAATGAAGGCACCAGTTGTACGTAAGGGCAAGCTTATTGTCGTGGATCTTGCTGGGTCTGAGCGTATTGATAAGTCAGGTATCAAACCATACCTAAATATATTTAATGTCCATAAAATTATAAATATAGGCAACTGATGCTAACTATATAACATCCATAAATGTATATCTTTACAAATAGGGATAGATTTTAAAATGATTTCATGAATTGTGATGCTATTTTCTAGGCAGTGAAGGACATACTTTAGAGGAAGCTAAATCGATAAATCTTTCATTAAGCTCACTTGGAAAATGTATAAATGCATTGGCGGAAAACAGTTCTCATGTTCCTGTTCGTGATTCCAAGCTTACAAGATTGCTTCGAGATTCATTTGGAGGTGATTTATCAACGTTATATATGACTTTATATGCTATATGTTTGGTTTTATTATATTATATGTAGAGATTCATATTAATTTTATAACATCTTTTACAGGTATAGCAAGAACTTCTCTTGCTATAGGAAGAGTTTGATTACAAAAGTTTGGCCAGAAAGCTTGATGTACAAGTAGAATCTCTCATTGCACAACATGAAAGGCAGCAGGAAGTATATAAGGATGAGATTGAAAAAATCTCACTTGAAGCAAAGAAACAAATATCTCAAGCTAAAAAAAGTTTTGCTGATACTTTGGAGGTAATCACATATATAATATATTAATGCTCTTCGGTATAAAGCAAATACTGTTCTTCCTTATCTTATTATGTGTTATTTCTGCTTGGTTCTATTGTTACTGGCCAAAAACAAGCAGAACTTTGGTTTATTATCTACTATGTCGCTTACTAAAACAAAATACTCAAACACGAACAGCCGCAGCAACGCGCGGCATATATTCCTAGTTCATATTAATACCTTTGGTCGGTGGGTGGCTACAGTGCCATCACCGTACCAACAAAACCCTAATCCCCAAACGAAGCCATTTCCCAAGCTCCGTTCTTCCATCAAGCTCTTTGAACCCGCATCGTCGTCTCGGAGCAGCAGATGTGTCTGACGAAATCAGGAACAGAGGTGTGGTGGATGAGAAGAAGAGGAAGAGGATGGAATCGAACCGTGAATCTGCGGTGGAGTCGCCAGAGGTGAGGAATCGGAGGTTGTAGAGGGAGTTGATGGCTTTTTGCACCGGCTGAGAGGCGATGCTCCGGCGTCGGCTTTGTTCCTCCACACGCAGAACACCGCCGGAGCGTCACCGTCGGATTCATCCACTTCCGATGAAGACGATGAAGAAGAAACAGATTGTTCACGTTCGTTGATGAACAGCTTCTGTAACGAATTCGCACACTCGATTTCTTCTTCTACAAGTTGTTTACCTCTCCTTTCACCATCCACTTCACTCTGTGTGTACATTGGCCGATGAAATTATGCAACTTTAAAGCACCTCCACCTTCTCCTCTTCCAAAGGTCCTGCAATTTTTCTTGTCAATGGTAATTAATTTCTTCATCCTCAATGATTTCTGCTTCATTTTCTTGATTGTAATAATGCCCTTTTGGTATGCACGCCAACTGTTTGTGTAAATGCCATTGCGAAATCTTGATGGTTGGATGATTTGTATGATGAATGAATGATTTGATATCAGCAAATTAGCGTTTTTTCTCTTGAATTGTGTGTTAGTTGTTTGAAATTGAAATGTATGAGTAATTATGATTTGGGTTTGAGTTATAGATTATGATGATTGAAGTTTGATGGAAATTATTTGGTCTGTTTGATTTTGTAATAATTTGATCGTTTTACAAGGTTTTAATATGTATTATTCATAAGGTGTAGGCATTTGACAATGGCCCTAAATTTGCCACCGGAATCAACGTTACATGCTGCAAATATGAGTGACCAAACGCACGGACCTCTTGACCGTCCTATTCGATCAAGTAACCTTTTTTCATTTTTTTATTTTCTCCTTTAAGGGGCTTAATGTTTGGGTTTTGCATGAGAAATCAATGTGATTTAATATTCTTTTGGTTTTTAGCCATTGTAGCATAAACAATGAACAACCATGGAAGAAATGGATACATAGAGTGTTATGCAAATGCCATATATGTTGTTCTTTTCTCTTATAACGCCTCAATATGTTTAATAATCTACCGCAGATTGACACCAAGTTCTGATAATAGCATTTGGAACTTTGATTTAGGTATGATTTTTTATTGTTTTCTTCATCAGTTATGCTCATTCTAACCAAGTTTGCTATGTGTTTTATTGATATAAATTTGCATTTAATAACAGAGGTAACAATTAATATAAATTTATTAATTAGAAGATTTAATCTGGTATGCGAACTCATTCATTCATTACAATTTGCAACAATTAGATCTGAATAGATATCAGGCTCTTAGCCTACTCAAGAACACAATTTGGGTACTCCATAGTTTTTTATATGTTCCAGTTTGTGGAAAATGGATTAATTGTGGCATTTGATTGCAATAGCGGATCCTCTAAATGAGGAATCATTCATTAAAGTTTTGGAAGTAGATGAAAATGGAATCGAGGTGCACCAAGAACGATCTTTCTAGGTGTAAGTTAGTAGAGCTATTAATCTTTTAAAATATATAAGTTTTATGCAGCCTTTTGTTGAAAGTTTATCTATGTGCCCCAAACATCCTCTGCACAATCCATTCAAATTTATAAAAGTCTTTATTTATCTTGCATTTCTATTGATGATTAATTATTATCATGTAGTGATACTTATAGTTGGTTTGTTATCTTGCTCAATTAAACTATTAAGACGTAGTCCTAATGTTCACTGAAAAAAATGTACCAGTTAATATGAATATTTATGTTTCCATTAGATTTTAAATTCAAGTTTTCAGTACTTACTCTCCAACCCATATATTTTATACAATTGTCATTGATTTAATCATTTCAAGAACTTTCAAAACCCATATATATTTTGCACATATTGATCTTTTGGTTATTTTTCATTGATATGTCAGGGATGTTAAACGAGAGCAATTTGTAGATACATAGTTCATCATATATATCAAAGTGCATTAACTGTTGTTTCTTATATTATAAATGTTATGCTGAAGATGATATCAAATTTGACAATGCCTAATTTCAAGGAAGAAGGAAAAGGAAGATGGTCTACAGCAGGAATCTGATTGGGTTGATGATGATGTTAATGGCAACTTTTCTGCAGCTCAAAAACTTAAAAACATTAAGAAAAAGTAAGTGAAAACCATAGTTTTAGGTATTGATATGCTCGTATAGTCATCTGGATCACTTTAAACAACATGACAAATATCTTTTGATTTTTTTTGTTGTATATCTTTTCCTTTGATATTAGGTAAAATGAGATAAACAGGGTTTATGTTGTTTGTAATTTTATGGGGGATTGTATGGTGTAACTTCACATGGAGATTAACCCTTTTTTAAAGATCTATGTAAAAAAAGTGTGTTTGTTCTTAAATAGAGGTTAAACAAGAACAATTAACAATTTTTTTTAATTTTTCAAATATCTCATAAATATAGTTTGATGTATATAATTACAAATGGGCTTCTATTTGTGTATGATTTTGAAATGACCAATGATGTTTATAGGAAACATTATTTGAATGTCTTTGTTTTTAGGTATCCAAGGACATTCTTTCGCTCGCATACTTTTCGACTTGCAAATTGATTTGGCTAATTGTGTGGTTGGTATTCATTCCAAAGATGAAGATGATAACAAATTAGGCACTTTAATTGATAATCTCTACATCTTTTTTTCTAGATGCTATATTTCTATCTTAAATTTGAGTTTCTTGATTGATTATCACTACAACTTATAGAAATAAATGGTTGATCTTTGTTGTAATGATTGTAGATTTAAGGTTACATGGTTTCTTTATTTGTGATGGGGTTTGCTGCTATAATGTGTATTATTAGCAAGGAGGAGCCTAATAACGCATTGGATTAATAATCACCTTACTACACTTCATAATATTAGTGAGGTTTGTTCTTTACTTGCTTATTTGGATGTATTTACATTAAAATATTTTGGTGCGTACCTATGTTTCTTACAAATTTAGTTAAGGGGTTGCATCAAATTGGATAAACTAGAGTGTTTGCATCAAAATAACACATTTTTAGGTTTTGTGTCAGTCTTATAAGAGCTATATAATCAGCTAAATTGATTAGATCTTAAGATCGGATTATTAATGCATTTTCGTGTACATATAATATGCCATTTATGCTTTGTACTTTAGTTCACATGAATCCGAATCAAAGTACTTGTATCTACCGTCATTCCTTAATCAATTTTCTTATTACTTGAAACACAATAATTTTAATTCTTACAAATCAAGTGTTGATATATTAAAAATTGTTTTTTATTCTTATTGTAGATGACATTTGAAGTAAAAGAAAGCAAGAAAAAAGGTGATACAAGTTTAATATGAACAATGGTAAAAATGATCAAAGAAACCCACGATGGTACTTTGATTGTGAAATTAATTCAATATACAACGGTTAGTGCATATGGTGTTCATATGTTTAGTGGTGGAACAAATATATCTAACATTATTGTACATAAAGTTTTAATTATATACAGGGGTCTCCCGCGGCAACGCGCGGGGGAAACTTTCTAGTTATAACTAATAAGTTTGTTCGATGAAAATAGGTCCAAATAATTATATTTAGGTTAAAAGGTAATTAGGTTAAACTTTTTATTATTCTAGACATACTATAACAATTAAAGGAAACATTTACATATAATATATAAATTTATAGATAATATAGATTTTCAATACATATTGTAAAAGTTCAAAATGCATACAAATCTTTAGACTATTATATTTAAGAAAAAGATTAAAATACAAAGTGTATTTTTGTTACAAAGTGTGAGAAGACACAATGAGTTAAAAAAAGACACAAATAAAATTACATCTCACGATCTAAATAAAATTTCAAAAAGTAATTCGGAGCTTTTGTTCCCCTAGTCGTTCTCACTAAGAAAAAAATAAACAAAAAATTAAAAAAATAAAAAAATTAATTTTTTTAATATATCATTTATGAAAGACACAATGACTTCATTGTGTCATTATGAAAAGACACAATGAGTTAAAAAAGACACAAATAAAATTACATCTCACGATCTAAATCGAATTTCAAAAAAGTAATTCAGAGCTTTTGTTCCCCTAGTCGTTCTCACTAAGAAAAAAAATAAACAAAAAATTAAAAAAATAAAAAAATTAATTTTTTTAATATATCATTTATGAAAGACACAATGACTTCATTGTGTCATTATGAAAGACATAATGATGTCATTGTGTCAATATAAAAGACACAATTACGTCATTGTGTCATATAATGTGTCATATAAAGACACAATAAAAAAAATTATTTTTTTTATTTTTTTCTGAAAGAGGACAATGAGAGGAACAGATGCTCCGAAGTACATTTTTAAAAATCGATTTAGATTGTGAGATATTAATTTTTTTATGATTTTTTTAGGCTCATTGTGTATTCTCACACTTTGTAACAAAATACACTTTGTAGAATAACCTCACCCTATATTTAATACAATACAATTTAAATAATACATTACATTTTTAGTTTTTTTATGCAAAATATAGGTTTTAAGATAAGTACTTGCCTATATATACATATAAAAAAAGTTAGAACACAACTTTATTTTTTCATACAAAGTGGGGTGAAATTATCATGTAAAGATTATTTACCTTCATGATAACTATAACCTAGTGATAAAATTATCATCCAAGAGGGTTGAAAGTATCACACAGGAGGGGATAGAATTATCAAGCGAGAAAGGTTGACTGATCTCGCTAGTACTATTGAAAACTCATTTTGTACCATAACAATATAACATTACCCTACGCACACACTTTTACATTGAGTTATATTTTGATCTAACCAAGTATATTCGACTGATTTGAGCATTGGAGTGCCTTCGGTGCTTTAACCCTTGGGCCTTCTAATGTAGCTTTTCATATGGTTGTAGCAAGCACAATTTGTACGAGATGAGGGTTGTCTTCTCTTTTCTGCAAAAGCATCTACCCGAAGCCTCTAGCGATGATAATTTGTTTCTTCAGAATCCATTTCTTTCGATTGTGTCTTCAATCTAGTGAAACCAAATTTATTCCATTCGCATAACTACTTGGTTAAATGATATATATAAATTCATTTGGGAGTCGAACTAAGTTCGACATTTAAGAGTAGGTTAAGTCTAAAAAGCATGATTGCAATCTCTGGGAAATAAATTGGAGTTGCTAAAGATGAATGCGAGACAACCAATGACTTTCAGGCTAGCTAAGTGGATTGTGGCTAAGTTCAAGAGTCTCGGTTCAAGTCTTGAAGAAGAAATTAATGTAAGAAAGCTTCTAAATTCGGTACTAAAAATAACTACCAATTGCAACATCTTTTGAGTAATACTCGAAACTTGAAAATATGCCTTTCAAAGAAGCCATGGGAAGATTAAGAGTTTAGAAGGATCGCCTCAAAAGCCATGGTGAAATAGAGGAAGACCAAGGTGAATTGTTATATGCGTGTCCAATTGAGAAAAAGAATGATGAGTATGAGGATAGACATATGAACGAGGAAGAGGTCAAGGAAGATGATTTAGTAGATGGGATAGAGGATGTGGAAGAGGCTTAGGGAGATGACAAAAGCGGGTTTTAGTGCTTTGGATGTGGACTATTGGCCATTTAGGCTATGAGTACACTAAATGGAAGGATAAAGAAAAAGAAGCTAACTTGATTTAAAAAGAAAAACATATTTTACTTTGATGAAGAAACAGGTTCAAATGATAAGATAAAATGGTGAACATTGAATTAATCTTGATGGTCAAGTCAGGTCACAAAACAGATCAATCATGAGTCTCTTATTTTCATGTGTCTAAGTTATTTATTTAGTCATGTGTTTATAATGTTTAATTGTTTAGCAAATTCTAGGTGGATTAATGGATTAGTGGAACTATTTAGTGGTTGGTGGATCAGAGTTAGTGGAATTCTTTTTTAAAATAGGGTGTTATATAATGTCCAGCAAAGATTGGAAGTGGCTTTTGTCTAAGAAGTCTCCCTTATAAATGACAAGTTCTCAAGTTCTCATGCCACCAGCCATTTACTTTTTTTTTTTTTACATACATTGATCATATGATTAAATAAATTTTCAAAATAATCATTGAAATAGAACTCGCCCTAAGTAGGGACTGATTCTTACTACATAATTTAGTTTGTATATTCTTTAGGCTGAAGCATCAATATACATAATTGTATAAATTGATACTTCTCAAAGTATGGCAATTACTATCATATGGATTTAAATTATTACGATATATAATTCTATCCAAATATATATGTTTAAATCACATTTACATACGTACATGGTATAACCTCTTCCAATATGTGACCATGTAAGACCATAAGTGCATATGTTATTAACAATATTATAAGCCGTGCTTGTGCATCTATAACAATGTTAATATAAGTTGTGTGTTGTACGTCAGGAAATAAGGACTTTGATGAGAACAATACGAAGGGGCCAAGTCCCAAAGGATTGAGGCATAAGGACACCGACAAGGACAAGATGAAGCAACCAAGTGCTAAAGGGTCATGACGTAAGGACTCGGATGAGAATACAATGGAAGGACCAAGTGCAAAGCGTTCAAATCCTAAGGACAACGTGTCAAAGGGCCAAAACATAAAATGCTTTGACAAAAACAAGTTAAAGGGGCTAAAAGCTCAACATGCGGCCTACATAGATACTTAGATCTTATATGTTCATAAACATGCCACAGATCGATGTATCCATTGGGAGTATAAAAATTTTTAACGGAAATTTGATTACTACAAACATTTTCCGGTGATCATTAACACACCAAATAAGTGCGATTCAAGATATAAAATCTTTAGTACATGTTGAAGCAAGTTGGGAATTTTTGTTAAACTTGCTATATGAACACCACATAAAAAGATAATCTTTTTTGTTAGCTTTTAGAAATAAATAATGAGTGCAATATGATTAGGAAAAACACATTACTGGTGACTTTTGACTTGTTTAACATGTTTTGTGTTTAAATAAATATTTCGATTTGATAGACTTGAAACAAACATAACCAGAACCAAGAGGCAAGTACAGGTACACCAAGGTGACACCATCAAACACCAGATGCCGCAGCCCGACAACCCATGGTGTCTGACCAACGACGCCCTAAACCAATTAATAAGTAAAAGAGCCGAAACTACCTATAAAAGACCATTAATATTGCCATAACATCATTGAAATGAAATCAAACACAAGTGATACAAAATTGTTGTTTTATAACCATATACCAAACAGATCAATGTTCTAAGTCAAATATTCACGTCTACTTCCGGTTCTCTAGAGTTCACTTACGAACAATACACTACCCAAAAACGCTACTGGAGGTAGACAACGTGTAAACAGAAGTGTTCACTATTGTACACAAAATCAAATACAATATAACAAAGCTTTCGATGCTTGGTCAAAGGTCAACCTATGGATAGTAAATGGTATCTTCATTTCTGTGTGTATACTTCAGTTCTCTTCTTTCAATTGTTCATCTAAACCGAGTTTACAAAGGCTGTGGTAGAAGGGGTACTAGCAGTTTATAAAATGCTATAGCAGCAGATTATCTTTGACTTTGAAAGAAAGGGTCAACATGCTTATTGTTCATTTTCATATATTGGCATACCCTTTATTGATTATACGATTAAACCATGTAGATGATAAGCAATTTCCATGATTTATGAGATATAATATAAATACCACATAAGCAGCGGTGCATGTTATGGCTAAAGAGCCAAACAAAAATCCGTTGACCTCAGCTAAAAAGAAATCAAGCAAAAGGTAGCCGTTGATCACCATCACCAGGGCAGCCACGCTCCATGCAATTTTCTGCAATTACAAAAAGCACCCAGAATAAACAAAGATGCAACTCTAGTAAATGTAGTTCGGAATTTACAAAATACTTATGATAATAATAAGTCATAAAAAGAATATGATGCAATTTAGAGGAATGTTAAAGGCAGAGATGACAGTTTAATCCATTTATAAAAGAACAGGTCAATACGGTTTGTATTAAGGCCAAACAGGGTAAATGTAGAGAAAGTAGCCACAAATGAAAGAGGTACGAGTTCATATGAGTCAAACTTGTTAAAAGTCATCGAATGTGTATTTAAATGCTTACGATGTGGTAAAAGGGTTTGATTAAAGAAAAGTATTAACAAATTTAATGATATAGTTGTTCAAATCCCACATAGGTAACTAAGTTGGTGTTGCTAATTGTATCTGCAAAACACAGTGACAATCATGTGAAGACTCTGAATAATGATAATAAGAACACCCCACATATACAAACGAAGAACACATGTAATGACATTATTACTTTACTCCAAAAGTTCTATGATATCAGAATAATACTATTTAAAAGCTATAACAATTATAGAAACAGGACAACAAAAAGAATCAAATCACATGGTACCTTTAGAGTCGGTCCAATCTTGAAAACCCCCATGACTTCCTCTTTAGACACCAGGGTCAAAAGTGGAATAAGTGCAAATGGGATCTGAATAGACTGAAGAACATTAAGCCATTCGTTTAATACATCCAATGAAGCTTCGGATTTATTGAAAACAAGAGCTACAATCATAGTCGGGACAATTGCACAACTTCTAGTTATCAAAGCCCTCAGCCATTTCTTCAAACGAAGATTAAGAAACCCACCCATTATAAACTGACCCGCATAAGTACCAGTGATAGTGCTACTTTGACCTGCTGCCAATAACCCGATACCCCAAATATATAAAACAGGCATAAACCCTCCACCGTATTTCTTTTCAAGATACTGACCAGCATTCACAAGGCCTATACTATCGGCTTGTTTTGTATTATAAAACCCCTTAGCGAAAACAGTAGTCACACACAGATTGATCAAAAAAGAAATAAAAAGGGCAACTGACGATTCAATTGTGTAGTAATTAATAGCTTCTTGAACCCGTCCTTTTTTGTTTGGATCAATTTTTCTTGACTGTACTAAAGCAGAATGTAGAAATACATTGTGAGGCATTATGACACACCCTACTACTCCAACAGCCTGCCTAATTGTTCTCGAACTAAGCTTTGGAACCAAAAGACCTGTAATTATAAGTAAATCAAGAAAATGAAAATTATACTTTAGAAAATGAAAATGTGGGATGTAAAATTTCAGAATTTTGACCTATTAAAAGTTCTCTCCCACTAGGTTGTGCATCAGCAAACATCCATGCAAATGATAGTCCCATAGTTGAGATGAGAACTGCAAAAACAGCTTCCAAATTCCTCACTCCATAGTTCTCAAGAAGTAAAAACATGAAACTGTTCATAAAAGTTATAAAAAGGATCAAGAAGGTGAATTACAGTAAACATGTTTGAAGAAAAGAGTGATGGCAACATATATACACATAATCCATGTATTTACTCTGTTCACAGCAGTATTCTATTATTGTTTTCACTGATTTCCTACCATAACCTTTTAAAGGCCACCTACACTACGATTTACCTGATCTCGTTGGATGGCTAAGCTATTGAGGATTGTATGAGTTTACCAGTAATAGGTTCTCATGGTCACTAATTACATCATTCTAATAATGATCAATATCCAAATCTGCGAAAGTGATCTAGTGTTGCTTCCATTGGTTTCCTACCATAAACTTTAGAAGGCCACCTGCATAGCGCAAATTGCAATTTACCTGATCCTATTGGTTAGCAAGCTATCGAGGGTCCTATGAGTTTACTAGCAATAGGTTCTCATGATCACTAATTAAATCATCCAACTAGCCTAAGGTTAAAACTTTTTAACCATTTCTTAAAATTGATATGAATGCAACAACAATGATTCATGTGTATTCATCAGTACCAAAAGATCTAACAATTTTCTCATGAATAAAACAACAATCGTTGGCTAACAATGATCAATATCCATATCTGTAAAACTGTAAAAGTATTCTACTGTTGCTTCCACTGGTTTCCTACCATAACCCTTTGAAGTCAACCTGCAGAACACAAGCTGCGATTTAGTTGATCCCGTTAGTTAACAGGATACTGAGGGTCCTAAGAGTTTACCAGCAATGAATTCTCATAGTCACTACTTACATCATTATTAGCCTATCAAGGTTAAATCTTTATAACCAATTCTTAAAACAGACATCAAAGCAGCAACAATGATTCATATATCTTTAACATCAACAAAAGATCCAATTCAACAATAACCAATATCGAAATCTGCAAAACCCAAGAACAAACTAACCAATCAGAAGCAGTGATCACAACTCCAGCCCAAAGCGGAAGAACCCCATTGCTCAAAATCTGTATCGCAATCGCACTCCCAATCACCTCCTGTATATCAGCTCCGATCAACGCCACCTCCGCCATAAACCACAACAACAACCGCGCCCAATTCGGGTACTCCTCCCTACAAAGCTCCGACAAATGTTTCCCAGTAGCCACCCCGACCCGAGCCGACAACAGCTGGATCAAAAGACCCATACCCGTAGCCCACATCAGCAACCACAACAACGAATAACCCGCGATAGCCCCCGCCTGAAGATCCCCTTCAAGATTCCCCGGATCTAGAAACGCGATGCTCATCAGAAACCCTGGGCCAGTGAACAACCACAGCTTCTTCCATGAAAAGGGTGGGGTGGCGTTGAAATCAGATGCGTCGGAGTATGAATCTGAGTCTTCAATTGTTATCTTTTCTTGAGATTCGTATGCAACTTCTTCGTCTTCGGTGGTGTGATTGGTGATCGGGGTGTTGTCGATGGATAAGGGGATTTGTAGGAGAGTGTGATCTTCTTCTTCTTCTTCTTCGTTATCGGAATTTGAATCGGTGGTGAGATCGTCTTGAGTCGCCGGAGAAGAAGGTTGCATCATCTTCAGAGTGGTCGCCGGCGAGAAGAGTTGAAGTCCGGCGCCTGAAGATAAAGACAGGCGTTTAATATTATTATTATTCTTGTTCGTGCTCAAGGAATAGGAATAGAGTTCGTTATAAGTTGCTCCTTATCACCTTAGGGATCTATCTGATAAGAGATTTCCAGCAAAACGTAAGGGAAAACCATACAGAGTGGCGGTACGTCCAGCTATGCTATATGGAACAGACTGTTGGGCCATAAAGAAATCGCACGAGAAACAAATAGAGGTTGCGGAAATGAGAATGCTAAGGTGGATGTGTGGCCATACAAGACTGGATCGGATAAGAAACGAAGTGTTTCGACAGAAGTTAGAAGTGACTTCTATTGCAGATAAAATACGAGAGAGAAGATTAAGATGGTATGGACATGTCAAGAGGAGACCAATGGCAGCACCGGTCAGAGAAGTGGAGAACATCATCATAGAGGGTAGGAAGAGTAGAGGAAGACCTAGGTTGACTTGGGAAGAGAGAATTAGGCGAGATATGGTACATTTGCACCTCTCTGAGCACATGATCGAGGATAGGAGTGAGTGGAGGCGTAGAATCAAAATTAAGGACTTTTAGTGGTTCCTGTAGCTAGGAAAGGACTTTGATTAATTGTTACGGGACCTGATGTGTATGTTGTACGCTTGGACCTTTTTAGGGGAAACTTGCTGCTTCCCTGATACATGCTTGTTCATTTTATACTCCCTTTTGGTGATATTTTAATATTTGTTGTATGATGTGTGTTGTACCATATACCATATATCACATACCGTCTGTTTGATTATATGTTGATTCGTTAGCGTTACTGCTTTTGCTATCGAGCCAGGGGTCTCTTTGGAAGCGGTCTCTCTACCTATCTGGATAGAGGAAAGACTTGTCACCACCTACCCCTCCCAGACCCTGCTCTTGAGTGGGATATACTGGGTTTGTTTGTTTGTTTGTTTGTTTGTTACAAGAAATGTAGCTTCACTTTGCCTTTTATATGTAGTGTACAAATCGGTTTTTTTTACGAACCGTTTTGGTTGGTAATCGAACCGGTTTTTTTATGGGAGGAAACTGGTTTGGTTCAAACCGGTTTAAGATGAAGAAAACCTGGCCATATATAAATTAATTGGACCTGTTTGTAAAACGGTTTGGCCTTAAATTGTTTCGGTTTAATTTTTTAATATTAAAATATCAAAAGTTAACAAAAGTTTTTTATTTTATTTAATACTTTAACTTTTAAACCTCAAAATGAAATATATAAAATAAAAAAATACAGAAACATTACGAACAACTGTAATTCTATTTTCTTATTAAAAATGAAACAACTAACGTAGTTATCTATTCGTTGCGTATTTTGATGTTTTTATTCTTCGTGCCCTGATGTGACAACCCGAGTTTTCGGTAAATACTATTAAACAAATTTTCACCGTTTATCATAAATTGAACCAATTTATTTTTATTTAAGAATAATAATAATAATAATAATAATAATAATAATAATAATAAAAATAATAATAATAATAGTAATAATAAAGTTGAGGGTTGTATTGTTATTTTTAAAACTTTAAAAATGAGTTTTGGCACAAAATAAATACAAGTTCAAACCACAGGGGCCATTTCTGTAATTAACCAAAACCCAACCCATTTCCCCCCCGTCGACCCTCTCGCCGTCCGGCGAGCCCCCCCGGCCAACTCCGGCGACCTTTCAACACCCAAATGGACACGGTTTTTACCTAATTAAAGTTCCCGACACCTCTCAGTGGACTATTCGAACGTGGGGCAACTTCCAATTCAATAATTCGAGTGCGAATTCCACTGAAACCGACCCTCTCCATTGTCGGCCAAATAATCGAGCCACGATCACCATTAACGACTATAATAATCAAAATTAACTAACTATAAATGGACCATCATCTGTTCTGAATCCATTGTACCATTTAATTGAAGATAAAACAATCACAAACCCCGTATTCGGATACCTCTCTCGGTCGCGATCTGCAACATAGTCGACAGTGGTTATATAGGCATTATAAACCGAAATTGACAAAGGGCTTTGCATCAAGAACCTTATTCGAAGCTTTCCACGAGTTTAATTTGATTTCTATCATCGTTTGCACATCAATCGATCCTCATTGTTGTCGCGACCTGTTCATAATCCATTCATCATCAATTCATCACCAATCAGGTAATTAGTTACACCTACACACTCGGTTTAACATGGGGAATGAAAGCCCCATGATTGCAGATGCTTTCTAAATCGAATCGAACCTCAATTTGGGTGAGGTTCGAACTAGGGCACGAATGGGAATTGTGATCGATTGGGTTTGTGTTTAAAGGAATTAAAAGCTGTGTCTTAACGCGGCCTTGAGCCTTGGTTTACTGGTATGCATGTGGGTGGGCGGATTGGAGGTCCCGGGTTCGAACCCGGGCACCTTCTTTTATTTTTTTAAAGCCCTTTAAAGCTTTTTTAAAATTTCAGAAAAATTATAAAAATTATAAAAATAATTTTTATAAACCTAGTTTATATTTTTGAACACCAAATAATTTTCTGGATTTTTCTTAGTTAAATAATTGTTTTAAAAATATGTTAATAAATATTATTCTTGTTTAAACCTTACTAAAAAAAATGAGTTACAACTAAGAAAATAATTTCGGTTCAAACAATTATTTTAAAATCGTGGTTGCCTAAAATAATTGTTTAAAATTTATATTTAACGCTGTCATTATAAATTATTTCTTTTTAGATAATAATGGGATTCGAAAACAATAAACCTTTATAAAAGTAAAGAACGTTATATTAATTAAAGGTTTCGTCATAGTAATTATAGAAATCATATTATCTCGCCAAGATATTTACAAATGTTATTACTTATAACAAATTACCATCACAATTGGTTTAGATTAATATTATTAATATTAATCTATATGTTATTCTAAAATATTTAAACATACGTGTATAATTCTTCTGATGGAATCAAAATACAAATAAATACTTTATAAACTTAATACCTATTAAAAACCCCATAATCCTAATCCTTGATTTAACGTTAATTTCAAACTTAATCTTGTAACATATATACACCTATTTGTGCGTGTTAAACCAAACCAACCCGAACCTTACAAATATATTAATTCGCAATAAACACATTTTAAAGACTTAGTTATAATTAATAATAGGTATCGATCGTGCTTGACCGTGCATTGCCTTATTCTTTGAAGCTTTTGTTGCTTTCATTACATCAACTCAAGGTGAGTTTACAGCCCCACTTTTACTTTATACTCTTTTTGGGGGAGAGAAACATGCTGTTTTTATAAACTTTACATTACATTGGATTATTGAAATACTGCATATACTTGATACTATGGTGTATACTTGCCCAACGGACCGTTAATATGGACTTAACGAGGTAATTGTTAGTAGTACTACTGGGATTGACATACCCCACCCGGGCTAGTCGCGCTAGCACAACGTTCGTCAAACGGGTGAACGGTTAGCCTAATTACAAGTGTTGTGGTGTGTGATCCACATCCGGGCCTGTTTATTTATTTGTTTACATGTCAGTTCGGCCGCGCCTTCATACACATAGTGATCATTATGGACTAGCTACCCATTATATGCTTTATTTATAAACCCGGGAATTTCATTTATACTGACCGGATTAATAAATCCGGGGATTTCATTATACTTGACGGATTACATAATCCGGGGATTACATACTTGACGGATTACATAATCCGGGAATTACATACTTGACGGATTTTATAATCCGGGAACTTTATTACTGTTAATTACTGTTTTCTGATGAACCTGTGAACTCACCAGTCTTGTACTGAGATTTTTGCATGTTTTCTCTCAGGAAAATGATGTGGCACGTTTAGGAGCACAGCATCCACAGCATGTCATTCTGTATTCACTACAAACTGTTTTCAAGATTTAATTTGCATTTACTTTACGTAAACTGGTTTGGACACATGTTTGTGTGTTTTAAAACTATTGTTGAATGTTTCACTGTATTCGCTTCCGCATCACTTAAATACAATTGGTCTGTTTCCTTAATATTAAGCAACTTATATGATTTGTAATTATCGAGTCGTTTGGTGTAACTAATGCTTATCTGAGATCCTGGTTATGTCACACGCCTGACGGTAAAACCCCGTACGTGGAAAATGAGGGTGTGACAGATTGGTATCAGAGCATTAGTTATAGCGAACTAAAATGGACTTGCATCTCATTTGCATTGCATTTTAGACTATAGCTGGATTTGCATTAGTTACACACACATAGATTTCTAAGCTATGTTTACTTAATTTAGTTGCCTGAAAACTTTTGCCTTAACATATCCATGTGCTGTGAGTCACGGGAGGGTTTGAGTGCCTAATTCAAGTGATTTCAAACTCCAAAACCTCGATTGTTATTAATGGTTTCAAAGTCTCGTCAAAGTCTGTGTCTTACAACTTGAACACATGCAATGCTGGAAGAGTAAGATGCCTGTATCTCGGGGTGTTCTGTCTAGGCAAGGTATTCGCATATATCCAAATCAACCGATGGACCTGTTTACCTTACCTGGGAACCCTTGGGATGAGTATCTGCTTATAGGTACGCATGTCTTCAACAAAGTTGTGATTGACCCAATACTTTGATTAGTCAACGTACTCGCTTTGATTCTCGAATCAAACGAATACACTCGGAACTTCTATCATTGATGACCACTGTAAGATATGTTAGCCTGATAGGAGGAGCCGGGGTGATCATGCAAAGCAAATTTCCATTACGGGTGCACACGTAATTGTAATTTGTCGTGCATGCTAAGTCCGGTGAATCTGGTCGGGTGGTAACATTGCAGTCAGTATAAGTCATCATTCCTACACGTTAAGCAAGAAAGCCTCGGTTCTCATAGAACATAGCCACTGATGTGGAAACTATTAATTAGTTCTATTTGTAGGAATGCTCACACTTACCTTGAATTTGGACGTAATTCAAACTATGACATTTGCGTTAATCCCACGGATTCGGACTGATTCTCTAGCTTATCTACCCTTGAATTTTCTTTCCATTCCAAGACAAAAGGTCTATTTTCATATGACTAATAGCTTTTGATATTTGGTAATGTAAAGAATGTCTGGAAGAGGACGCGGGAGAGGTAACATCTCAATGACGCCTGCAGAGTTGGCAGCGATAATCAATCATAGCATCACCGCAGCATTGGCAAACCAACCCCCTCCACAGCAGAACCCAATTGGTCAACCAACTTGCACCTACAAGTCCTTTATGGACTGCAAGCCCAATCCGTTCAATGGAACCGAGGGAGCGGTGGGACTGCTCCGTTGGTTCGAAAAGCTAGAATCGGTGTTCGAAATCTGCAACTGCCCTGCTGGGAATAGGGTAAAATATGCTGCTGGCACACTGGATGGTGCTGCTCTGAGCTGGTGGAACACACAAGTTCAGATGCTGGGCATTGGAGCTGCAAACGCCATAACATGGGTAGAATTCAAGAATCTGCTGAAAGAGGAGTACTGTTCACGAGACGAAATACAAAAACTGGAGACTGAATTTTGGAACCTGAAGATGGTAGGTTCTGAAATTGAAGCTTACACAACTCGTTCTCACGAGTTGGCTACTCTGTGCCCCACTATGATTAACCCGGCTTACAAACGGGTTGAAAGATACATCGACGGACTGGTACCTGAAATCCAGAGCATGGTCACCACTGCTAGACCAGCTACCATTCAGGAAGCAGTTCAACTAGCCCACAAGTTGACTGACCAGGCTGTCGCGCAAGGAAAACTGCCCCCGCGAGGTGCTGCATCTGGTTTCCACAATAACAAGAGGAAATGGGAACCATCTACCAGCGGAAAGCAATCTTCATCCTCCACTTATCAACCTCAACACAAGAAGTTTAATCAGTCCCAACCCTCTCATTCGGGCGGCTATCAGGGAAATCTCCCAAAGTGCAACAAATGTCAGCTCCATCATACTGGGCAGTGCACAAAGAGCACGTGTGAGAGGTGTGGGAAGTTCGGGCATGTTGCCAAGTATTGCCGGGTGAATCTCTCGGGAAAAGCACCTCAACAACAGCAGAACCACAATCAGACTGTGTGCTATGAATGTGGTCAACCTGGACACTTTAAAAGGGATTGCCCGAGACTGAAAAAGAATGGTGATAATGGTGCTGCTGATAAGCCCAAGAACAACAACAATGGTGGTGGCGGTGGCAGAGGCAGAGTCTTCATCATGGGCTCAGGTGAGGCTCGAAACGACCCTACTGTAGTATCTGGTAGATTCTCTATTAATGGGTGTTATGCCTCTGTTTTATTTGACTCTGGTGCTGATAAGAGTTATGTGTCCACCAAGTTTAGTAAAACACTAGGGATGGTGCCTACTGATTTGAGTTCTAATTATGCCATAGAAATAGCCGATGGTAGGACGATAACAGCAACACAAGTGTTTAAAAACTGTAAGCTAGGCTTAACCGGACACACCTTCAACATAGACCTTATTCCTGTCACACTAGGAAGCTTTGATGTAGTCGTCGGGATGGATTGGTTATCCCAGAATAGTGCTGAGATCGTCTGCAAGGAGAAGCTGATCAAGTTACCTATTTCGGACGATGAAATACTTATTGTGGAAGGTGAAAAGGTGGGTGCGGTAGTCGGCATCATATCATATTTGAAGGCTCAGAAATGTCTCAGAAAAGGACACCTTGCCTTGTTGGCACTTGTTACTGAACCGAAGGCGGATGAAAGGCGAGTTGAAGATATTCCTGTTGTTAGAGACTTTCCTGAGGTATTTCCCGAAGACCTACCTGGCCTTCCTCCACACAGACAGGTAGAATTTCAAATTGAACTAGCACCAGGAGCAACTCCAATCGCTCGGGCGCCGTACCGTTTGGCACCAAACGAACTACAAGAGCTGTCCAAGCAATTGCAAGAGTTATTAGACAAAGGATTCATACGTCCCAGCTCTTCACCTTGGGGAGCTCCAGTGCTTTTCGTTAAAAAGAAAGATGGAACCTTCAGGATGTGTATTGACTACCGCGAACTGAACAAGGTGACAATCAAGAATAGGTATCCACTCCCACGCATTGATGATTTGTTCGACCAATTGCAAGGATCTAGCTACTATTCCAAGATTGACTTGAGATCAGGTTATCATCAGTTGAGGGTTCGAGAAGAAGACATCTCCAAGACTGCGTTTCGAACACGTTATGGGCACTACGAGTTCACTGTAATGCCTTTTGGGCTGACTAATGCCCCAGCAGTTTTCATGGACCTCATGAACCGTGTCTGCAAACCTTATCTGGATAAGTTTGTCATTGTCTTCATTGATGACATACTAATCTACTCCCGTAATAAGGAAGATCATGAGGAACATTTGAGAACCATACTGGAATTGCTAAGAGATGAACAGCTTTACGCAAAGTTCTCAAAATGTGACTTCTGGATGCGTGAAGTGCAATTCCTTGGGCATGTGGTGAATGAAAAGGGAATACATGTTGATCCTTCAAAGATTAAAGCAATCAAGGATTGGCCGGCACCAAAGACGCCTACTGAGGTGCGACAATTCCTTGGTTTGGCAGGCTATTACCGAAGATTTATTGAAGGATTTTCTAAATTGGCACAACCTTTGACTGCCCTGACTCATAAGGGAACAATTTATAAGTGGGGTAGCAAAGAGGAGACAGCGTTTCAGGCGCTTAAAGACAAACTCTGCAGCGCACCAATCCTAGCTTTACCAGAAGGAACTGATGACTTTGTTGTTTACTGTGATGCATCCATCCAAGGTTTGGGGTGTGTATTGATGCAACGTGACAAAGTCATAGCTTATGCATCTAGACAGCTCAAGGTGCATGAGAAGAACTATACAACGCATGATCTGGAACTAGGAGCTGTAGTGTTTGCCTTGAAAATCTGGAGGCACTACCTATACGGAACCAGGTGCACAATCTATACAGATCATAAGAGCCTCCAGCACATATTTAACCAGAAGGAACTGAATATGCGACAAAGACGATGGTTAGAATTACTCAATGATTATGACTGTGTGATCAAGTACCATCCGGGTAAGGCTAATGTAGTAGCTGATGCCCTTAGTCGTAAGGAAACCCTAAAGCCTCGTCGGGTGCGCGCATTACAGATGACTATTCACTCTGACCTACCAATGCAAATCAAAGCTGCCCAATCTGAGGCTTTGAAGACGGAGAATTTCAAAGCAGAATCCATGCGAGGCATGGAGAAACAATTGGAGGTTAAAACTGATGGAATCCGCTACTTTATGAAACGGATCTGGGTACCACAGTACGGGAACTTGCGAGAGCTGATAATGGATGAAGCTCATAAGTCACGTTACTCGATCCATCCAGGTTCAGACAAGATGTATCAGGACCTGAAAGAATTTTACTGGTGGCCGAAAATGAAGGCGGAGATAGCCACGTACGTAAGCCGATGCCTAACTTGTTCCAAGGTTAAAGTGGAATACCAGAGACCCTCCGGTTTACTCCAACAACCGGAAATTCCAGTGTGGAAATGGGAGCAGATCTCAATGGACTTCATCACGAAGTTACCCAGAACTCCCAGCGGATGCGATACCATTTGGGTTATAGTAGATCGCTTAACGAAATCCGCACACTTTCTGGCAATCCGAGAGACTGATCGAATGGAGAAGCTGACACGAATCTATTTAAGGGAAATAGTCTCCCGGCATGGCGTACCAATATCTATCATTTCTGATCGTGACGCTCGGTTCACTTCTCACTTCTGGCAATCATTACAACGATCACTAGGAACGCGGCTGGATATGAGTACTGCATACCACCCGCAGACCGATGGTCAAAGTGAGCGTACAATCCAAACACTGGAAGACATGTTGCGTGCCTGTGTGGTCGATTTTGGCAGCAGTTGGGAAACTCATCTACCATTAGTTGAGTTCTCCTACAATAACAGTTATCACACCTCGATCAAGGCAGCTCCATTTGAGGCATTGTATGGACGTAAGTGCCGATCACCTATCTGTTGGGCAGAAGTAGGAGAAAGCCAACTTACAGGACCTGAACTTGTGCATGAAACGACTGAGAAGATCGTGCAAATTCGCAACCGTATGGCAGCAGCACGTGATCGACAAAAGAGTTACGCTGACAAGCGTCGGAAGCCATTGGAGTTTCGGGTTGGTGACAAAGTACTGTTGAAAGTCTCACCCTGGAAAGGTGTAATACGCTTTGGAAAGCGTGGGAAGTTAAGCCCAAGATACGTGGGGCCATTCGAGATTGTAAAACGGGTTGGCCCAGTAGCCTATCAGTTGAATTTACCTGAAGAACTCAGGGGGATACATGATGTATTTCACGTATCCAATCTGAGGAAATGTCTGTCGGATGAATCATTGATCGTGCCTTTGGAGGAATTAAAGATAGATGATCAACTACATTTCATCGAAGAACCAGTGGAGATCATGGATCGAGAGGTCAAGACGCTAAAGCGTAGCAAAATTCCCATTGTGCGCGTAAGATGGAACTCTAAACGGGGACCGGAATTTACATGGGAACGGGAGGATCAGATGAAGTCTAAATATCCACACTTGTTCGTGGATACACCTTCGGAACCTAACTCCAACTAAATTACAGGACGAAATCTTCTCAACTAAGGGATACTGTGACATCTCATGAAATCAAGCAAAGAACAGTGTGGGTCTATTTTCACATTTATTCTACCTCATAAAGTTCATGTGTGTGTGATAGCTCAGATAATATAGATGGTTTCATGGTCACCTTCTGATAACAAAAGTGCTAGAAACATTTAAGATATTCCCAAATCAGAAAGGAAACCTAAGATTCTTCTTGTTGAAGATCATGTGGTAAATGTGATGGTGTGTGACATCTGTCACTAACTAGTATGTCAGTTAGCGTTAAGCTCATTAACTCATTGTGCATATTAACTGTTCTCATATACTTTCATAGTCCATTTATCAGTTCAATCGAATTCTCCGTATACATGTTTGTTAACCCCGGTGTTTCAATTTTCGGGACGAAAATTCCTGCAACAAGGGGATAATGTGACAACCCGAGTTTTCGGTAAATACTATTAAACAAATTTTCACCGTTTATCATAAATTGAACCAATTTATTTTTATTTAAGAATAATAATAATAATAATAATAATAATAATAATAATAATAATAAAATAATAATAATATAATAATAAAGTTGAGGGGTTGTATTGTTATTTTTAAAACTTTAAAAATGAGTTTTGGCACAAAATAAATACAAGTTCAAACCACAGGGGCCATTTCTGTAATTAACCAAAACCCAACCCATTTCCCCCCCGTCGACCCTCTCGCCGTCCGGCGAGCCCCCCCGGCCAACTCCGGCGACCTTTCAACACCCAAATGGACACGGTTTTTACCTAATTAAAGTTCCCGACACCTCTCAGTGGACTATTCGAACGTGGGGCAACTTCCAATTCAATAATTCGAGTGCGAATTCCACTGAAACCGACCCTCTCCATTGTCGGCCAAATAATCGAGCCACGATCACCATTAACGACTATAATAATCAAAATTAACTAACTATAAATGGACCATCATCTGTTCTGAATCCATTGTACCATTTAATTGAAGATAAAACAATCACAAACCCCGTATTCGGATACCTCTCTCGGTCGCGATCTGCAACATAGTCGACAGTGGTTATATAGGCATTATAAACCGAAATTGACAAAGGGCTTTGCATCAAGAACCTTATTCGAAGCTTTCCACGAGTTTAATTTGATTTCTATCATCGTTTGCACATCAATCGATCCTCATTGTTGTCGCGACCTGTTCATAATCCATTCATCATCAATTCATCACCAATCAGGTAATTAGTTACACCTACACACTCGGTTTAACATGGGGAATGAAAGCCCCATGATTGCAGATGCTTTCTAAATCGAATCGAACCTCAATTTGGGTGAGGTTCGAACTAGGGCACGAATGGGAATTGTGATCGATTGGGTTTGTGTTTAAAGGAATTAAAAGCTGTGTCTTAACGCGGCCTTGAGCCTTGGTTTACTGGTATGCATGTGGGTGGGCGGATTGGAGGTCCCGGGTTCGAACCCGGGCACCTTCTTTTATTTTTTTAAAGCCCTTTAAAGCTTTTTTAAAATTTCAGAAAAATTATAAAAATTATAAAAATAATTTTTATAAACCTAGTTTATATTTTTGAACACCAAATAATTTTCTGGATTTTTCTTAGTTAAATAATTGTTTTAAAAATATGTTAATAAATATTATTCTTGTTTAAACCTTACTAAAAAAAATGAGTTACAACTAAGAAAATAATTTCGGTTCAAACAATATTTTAAAATCGTGGTTGCCTAAAATAATTGTTTAAAATTTATATTTAACGCTGTCATTATAAATTATTTCTTTTTAGATAATAATGGGATTCGAAAACAATAAACCTTTATAAAAGTAAAGAACGTTATATTAATTAAAGGTTTCGTCATAGTAATTATAGAAATCATATTATCTCGCCAAGATATTTACAAATGTTATTACTTATAACAAATTACCATCACAATTGGTTTAGATTAATATTATTAATATTAATCTATATGTTATTCTAAAATATTTAAACATACGTGTATAATTCTTCTGATGGAATCAAAATACAAATAAATACTTTATAAACTTAATACCTATTAAAAACCCCATAATCCTAATCCTTGATTTAACGTTAATTTCAAACTTAAATCTTGTAACATATATACACCTATTTGTGCGTGTTAAACCAAACCAACCCGAACCTTACAAATATATTAATTCGCAATAAACACATTTTAAAGACTTAGTTATAATTAATAATAGGTATCGATCGTGCTTGACCGTGCATTGCCTTATTCTTTGAAGCTTTTGTTGCTTTCATTACATCAACTCAAGGTGAGTTTACAGCCCCACTTTTACTTTATACTCTTTTTGGGGGAGAGAAACATGCTGTTTTTATAAACTTTACATTACATTGGATTATTGAAATACTGCATATACTTGATACTATGGTGTATACTTGCCCAACGGACCGTTAATATGGACTTAACGAGGTAATTGTTAGTAGTACTACTGGGATTGACATACCCCACCCGGGCTAGTCGCGCTAGCACAACGTTCGTCAAACGGGTGAACGGTTAGCCTAATTACAAGTGTTGTGGTGTGTGATCCACATCCGGGCCTGTTTATTTATTTGTTTACATGTCAGTTCGGCCGCGCCTTCATACACATAGTGATCATTATGGACTAGCTACCCATTATATGCTTTATTTATAAACCCGGGAATTTCATTTATACTGACCGGATTAATAAATCCGGGGATTTCATTATACTTGACGGATTACATAATCCGGGGATTACATACTTGACGGATTACATAATCCGGGAATTACATACTTGACGGATTTATAATCCGGGAACTTTATTACTGTTAATTACTGTTTTCTGATGAACTTGTGAACTCACCAGTCTTGTACTGAGATTTTTGCATGTTTTCTCTCAGGAAAATGATGTGGCACGTTTAGGAGCACAGCATCCACAGCATGTCATTCTGTATTCACTACAAACTGTTTTCAAGATTTAATTTGCATTTACTTTACGTAAACTGGTTTGGACACATGTTTGTGTGTTTTAAAACTATTGTTGAATGTTTCACTGTATTCGCTTCCGCATCACTTAAATACAATTGGTCTGTTTCCTTAATATTAAGCAACTTATATGATTTGTAATTATCGAGTCGTTTGGTGTAACTAATGCTTATCTGAGATCCTGGTTATGTCACACGCCTGACGGTAAAACCCCGTACGTGGAAAATGAGGGTGTGACACCTGACCCCAAGTTATTTCAGCGGTAGTCATCATATGCTACTTTATGATCGCTCACTACGGGTGTCAATCCACCCTCTGTTTCGTTCTTGTATAAATCAACTTCATATTTTAATTGAATTTGTCTTGTATTCTTTCCATGACATCTGAATAATCATTCAAGCAAATGGACATTTCAACCGCTTGAAGAGTAAGTCAAGTTCTTCATATTGATATAATCCAGTCACTAATAGAAAAAAACATATTTTGAAACTATCGTGGAACCTTAAATCTTGTGAAATCATAGTCGATAAAAAGTTGATCACACCATACCTATCGAGTTCACTACTCGGAGTGTTATACCATGTTGACGTTTATCACAATCATCTCTTAAAGTATTATACAAAACAAACATTGGACATTTGAACTTTTAGCATGTGTTGCACGCATTATTGACTCATGAATGATTGATATTACATCATATTTTGCTAAATAAACATCAAATATGTTTGATAAACGTTGGTTAAAATTAGATTTTAAAGTTTGACCATAAAATAGGTTTTCTTCATCTAAACCCAAATTAAAAGTAATTTTATCAAGTTAAGTTTCAATCCTTGACATATTTAAGCAAGGATTTAAGGTAACAATAAAAATATAACCAGCAGTATTTCTTTAAAATATTTCTAAAGTTTTTCTTTTATTAGGAGTATCATATCTGAATAAGGGCTACCTTTAATAGGTAACTCATTTAATTTTGAAGTCATTAAATATATTTGGTGAAGTACTAATGTATGCTCGTTGGATAATAAACTCCAAAAATACAAGTAGTTACGGTTTTATAAACATGAAGCATTTTCCTTGTTTCTTCAATACTAGCAAATCCGATGGATGCTAAGTCGTAGCCTTCCCGCACCTTGTCAAAATATTATGAAAGACTATTAAACTTTTCTTTTGCTCAATAGTCTTTTCAAACATGTTATAAGTTGAATTCCATCTTATAGGTATGTTTAAATTCGAACCTAAATATTTATAATTTACGTCTTTACAAAACTTGCGATACTTATTATATCCTTGGTATTGCTAAAAATATCACGTAACATCCTTTTAAAAGCATCTCTTATTGGTTCAATCATTTTTAAAACGTCTTTAATGGCTAAGGTTATGATGTGCGCAACATATCTACTATAAAAAAACACACTGTCACAAATTAGTTTATGTTTTAATTTTAGGTGTTCTACACAAGCGTATTATTTGACTCATTATCAAAAGATATTGACAAAATTTTGTTTTCAATTTTATACTTTTCAATAACTTTGCCAATAAGATATAAAAAAATACCGGTATTAGGATAATCAAACAATTATAATACAAGCATTCGTTTTATCATTTGTCACGATTTGGGTTCAACCCAATAGGCGGTGACACAATTGTACAAATTCATTGAACTGTAAGGAGTCGATCAAATATCACTAGTTAATTTAACACTAGTTTGTAAATTTTCAAAATAAGAAATTAATTTTACTTTTTTTTACATTTTTAAACAATCACTTCTAAGTGTAGTACGACTTACATGTGTGTAAGATGGTTGGAGAGTTTGTTGAATTAGCCGAGTCAAACATTCGTTGTCAAAGTGCTTGAATGGTAAGTTTTCTTGGATGACAAAATGCACCATTTGCTCTCGAGCCACATCAACATTGTAAGCCCATAAATTTCTTTCACTTGTCATTGAAGTTTAACCAGAGGATGGGTCCTCTTTTAACGCTTTACAATATTTTGCTTGGATGTGGTTTTTTAAAGTAGAATATAGATATTTTGAAAAAAGTTTGAAACACAACTTGCAATGAGTCTTGTTCGGACCCGTCAACATCTCACACAAATCATAGTTACACAAAATCTTTGGGTTCCTTGTAGTAGGGATAACCCAAACAACCATATTTTAAGAAAAGACATCACAACTAACTGAAGATTAGCTCTAGATGAAACTATTTTGAAAATTTTTTCAAATGTGAAGAGAGTATTGAGCGTTTTTAAGTTTTTAGAGTGTAGAGAGAGTTTTTGATTGTTGTGATTAGAGTGTAAAGAGAGTTTTTGATTGTTGTGATTCAACCAACACACCCGCAACTTATTAATAATAGTGTACGGGGGTCCAAATGGGTGAAAAAAACCAAAAAAAGGGCTAATTTTTGGCTCCAACATCTAGTTAATGGCTAGTTTTTTTAAATCCGAAAAAACCGATTTGGAAAATAAGCCTGTTTAGAAACCGGTTTTTTACTGGGAAAAGCAAAACTGATTAGGAACTGGTGGTTCGGGCCATGCCAGAAACCGGTTTTTTGGGTCTACACAAACTAGTTTATAAAGCGGTTTGAAATCTTGAAGCTTTTGGCCATGTCTATTTACATGTGATTATTTCACACTGAGTTCTTATCTTTAAAAAGAAGAAACATCTTAAGAACATTAAAAAATTATACAATCTATTAGTTACCGATGTCGATTACTATATAGTAAGAGAAACCATCATCTCCATTTAATTTTCTTCATTTCTTCATAGTCATTCTCTAGCTCTTCTTCCTTCCACTATAAGTTGCATAGAATCATCATCATCGGAGTCTATCAAAGATGACGGCTCTTCAGTCCCTTGATTCTCCAGGTGATACTCATTTAGAGATCCGATTGATATAATACGTTGTCTGATCTGTCATCTGTCCCATAAGAAGCTATGGCACAACTCATTAATTTAGAGCTTGAATATCGCATTGTACATAACATTTTCAAGTCCTTTTCTTTTCCAATAATATATTTATTAACGTAATGTGATTTTTATTGTATGATAGAACGTATCATCCCTGGTTGACACCCATTTTTTCTCGCTTCTATTCAACATCTTTAGTGATATCAACCTTCTCTTTTTTCAATATATTTCTCTTTTTTCAATATATAATGATAAAACGTTGATTTTATGATTTTACTTGTGTCATGGTACTTATGGTACTTTGTGAACTTTAAATATTCTTGTAATGTTAGGGTAATATAAGCGGATTATATAACTAAGTAAAAGGCCATGGTCGGTTATTGAGTTTTATGAACAGTAATAATATTGCCAATTAAAACTTACGATTTTTTTAATTAATCATTGTGGCATGTGTTAAATTGAAAATGATGAAAGGCTTTAACAAATATGAGATGGTTGATATTTTTACTTCCCCTGCCACACAATGAATGTAGCGGCTAGGGACCCAGGGTTCGAACCTAGCGGCCACCCCCGGTCAATTATATCCTATACGTATCATTTGTTTTTTTTATTTTTACCTAATTATTTTTTGACACATGATAAACTCACAAACTTTATTTTTGTTCAATGTGATCGTGACATGTTTATTTTCATCGTTAAACAATTTTATCTTTAACCAATGATTTCTAAGTTTCAGTTAGTATATTCTTAACATGCTTTTTTACAACAACGTAACAATTTCATGCCTTCTTAATATATCGTTGCAAAGTGTTACTTTATTCACGTTTTGATTTTCGAAAACAACTCGTTGCAACGCACAAGCTGTATTTAGCTAGTTTCATGTAAATTACACAATTGGGAGTTAATGGCCTCCATTGAGGCGTTTTTCGCAAACTTCGGCCGTCTCCTTGTATGCATCCCCTTAGCTATTTGCATTCTAGTTATAACCAATAGAAATTCCCCCGTACGATGCACTGTGAATCGGTAGGCCTTGTGTTAGTTGATACAACTCTGTTTTAATAAAATTTGTAATGAAATGTAGGAAAAATTAAGAATGTCATAACGATATATTCAGAATTTTATAAAATATTATATACTTAAATTTATAAAAGAAAATTAAATTTTAACATGGCTCGTTTTTAAATAAAATTCATGTTGAAACGTAAGAAAAAATAGAATTATCGTAACAATATAAATGAAAACCAAATTTTGAGCTCACTTGATTTTGAATGAAATTTATATTTTTTTTAATTTCTCAAATTATTAAAAAGTTTAAAACATTAAAAATTAAAGAAAAATCCAAAAAAAACTCTTTATTATTTTAATAAAAAATATGACTTAACGTTAAATGAGAACCGATGATACATCAGTTTTTATCAATTCACAATGCTATTTTTCAAACCTAATAAAGATCAACATGACTTATTTGATATGTAGTAGGTTCAGTTTGAATTGGAAGACACTTGCTTATGCGCTGAATTAATGCTCATATTTTACTATAAAATCATCATCTTTAAGGGTATGGGTATTTAAGTATTAACATATCTAAGTTGGTGTGTATCAGTGTATGTAGTTACTTAAACACACTAGATAATTATATTTTATGAAGTCTGATTAACGTACGTTAGTTTCTCTTTTGTTTTAGCGTAGATAAAAATAAGAATATCACAATGGTATATGTGTAAATTTCTAAAATATTATATTTAAAAAATTATAAAATAAGAATAAAATATGTCCAAAAATATATAAACAATAAATAAAAAAATTATATAAAAATCAAAATAATTAATAAAAGAAAAAGAAAATAAAGGTACACTACAATTTATAAAAGTTTCTTGTTATATTTATATAATGATATAGAGTCCCCTAACCAGTGGCGGACCCAAAATTTTTTTTCTCCGGGGTCAGTTTTTTCGTTCTCAAGTAGCCATGTATGGTTGTCGGAATTTTCAGGTTCGATCGGTTCACATAAATAAAAACAATAATATTATAAGACAACTAACAATGATACAATGTCATTAGAAAATAAAAAAACATTACATTTATAGTAGTTGTCTACGTGTCTTCATCTTCTGAAAACGATCCATTACATCATCAATTGAAACCTTTTTGAAAAACTATTTCTCAATGTAACAAATACAAGCCTCACTCATTCGATTGCGTAGTTCGTTCTTCACATGCTTCATTGATGAAAAACATCTTTCAACAGTTGCCGTTGCAACTAGTAAAACTAATGACAACTTTAATAAGCGATAGACTAATGGATACGCCAAATGTCTTTGGGTTTCCACCATCAACTTTACAAGATTAGGTATACCATTCAAGTTGGAAAATCTTGTATCCGCTCTCACATTATTAATGTAGAAAGGGAGTTCATACTCGAGTGTATTCATAATATCACAATCAAAATCACTTGGATACATCTTGGCCAACCTTAATATCTTTGGTTGATCAAATTGTGAAAAATTATCAAGCGGACTTAAAGAACCCATACACGTAAGCAATTCGGAGGTTACCTCGTTAAAGCGGTCGCCAAGCTCTTGGATTTGCATATCAAGCACAGTGTTGAAACATTCAACCTCATAATATTGCCGAAGGGTGATGTTGGTCTTTTGTCTTCGATTCTTTGGATTAATGTATGGTTCGTTCATGTCTGGAAATTCAATATCATATTTTTCACAAAAGGATATGACTTCTTCCAAAAGATATTCAAAACCTTCAACTCTAACTTTTTGTAGTTGTAACTTTGTTGATTTTACCATCTCAATAGCATTCACAATATCTTGTCCTTTCCTTTGTAGAGCTTGTGATAATATATTTGTAATCCCTAAAAGATGCTTCATCAAGTGTACATAATAAACAAAGTGGAATTTTTTCAAGTATACGTGAAGCCCACGTGCTTGTTTTTTACTATCATTAATCTCACCTTCATTTTCAATATATTGTAGTACTTCAATAATAGAAGGATATAAATCAACCACACGGACAAGTGTTTTATGATGAGAACTCCATCGAGTATCTCCGGCTCTTGCAAGAGATATTTCTTAATTCAAACAGCTTTCAGTTTCAATTTCTGAATGCCCTATTGCTTCTTCTAGTTTCTTCTTTTGACTCTCACGAAGCATATCTTGCCTTTTGCAAGATGCACAAATAACATTAGTTAAAGTTGATATTTTTGAGAAAAATTTCCAAACTTCATCATGTTAGTTGGCAATGGCAACAACAACAAGTTGAAGTTTATGGGCAAAACAATGTATATAATATGCCGACGGATTTTCTTTCAAAATTAAAGCTTTTAAACCCTTGAACTCACCAGACATGTTGCTTGCACCATCATAACCTTGACCTCTAACCCTGGTCATACTCAAATTAAATCGAGCAAATAATTCATCAACGGCAGCTTTAAGAGATAATGAAGTTGTTTCCATGACATGAACAAGGCTAATAAATCGCTCTTTAAGTATTCCACATTTATCAACATACCTTAAAACCATAGCCATTTGTTCCTTATTTGATACGTCTCTTGATTCATCAACTAATATTGAAAAAATATCATCACCAAGCTCTTCAAGAATTTGTTTTGTCACTTCTAGTGCGAAACAATTACAAATATCTTTCTGAATCTTTGGAGACGTCATTTGATTATTACCCCGGGCATTTCCAAGTATAACTTTACCTATAGATTCATTTATTTCTCCCAACAATTTTAAAAATTCCAAAAAATGTCCTCTATAAGTAGAATCTTCGGACTCATCATGAGCACGAAAAGAAAGTCCACCATTCAATAAAGATCTAGCAACAATAACCGAGGTACTCAATCGAATTCGATACTCCTTTTTCTGCTTTTCACTTTGTTTCTCAAATGCAACATGGATAGATTGGTTTTGTTTAAGTAAATCATCACATTTCTTTACCGAATTATTATGAAAACTGTTCACATCACCCACATGAAGCATAAATCTATCAATCTTATTCCAACTATTAAACCCGTCTGTCACAAATGCATCCCTTTGATTTCCACCATATTCTTTAAACAAATAACAACACAAGCAAAATGCTTTATCTATCTTCATGCTATACTCTAACCAATTTGCATATTGGTCAAACCATTCTTTTCTAAAACGTCTAGCATTACCACTAAACATTCGTTGTGGAAACTTATGACCTCGTGGTTGACATGGACCTCTCGTCCAATATGTCCGTCTAATTTCATCTTTTTGATTAGGATGATAAGAGTTAATAGGTTTACGTTCAGAAGGATCCCATGGAAGGTGTTCTAAATCTATTTTATCCGGAATATCACTTGATGATGATGATTCCGGTAACTTTCTTTTAAGAAATTTCTCCATAATCCTAAATTGAAATCAACATATATTGTTTAATATTTATTCAAATATTAACTATTAAAACCTAAGAATCAACAACTTTAGTTAACATAAAATATAATAATTATATATAATCAAGTAAGATGAATCATCAACAAATATTCACAATCACTACACGTGGCCTGTATAATTCATATAAAACAAAACAATATATATTCAAAACTTACAATATTTTCTCCACTAATTTGTTTTGGTAAATGGCAATTCTTCAAGAAGCTTTCGAGGATAAACTGATGAAGAGTTTCTGCATTTCTTTCCGTGGTAGCCAATTCCGTCGCCGACCTTTCAATTTCTTTTTAAGGTTTGTATTGTAAATGAAAATTTTAAAATGTTTAAAACATTTTGGATTGATGAAATATAGATTGGGCTTTTTAATTATATACATGGGCTTACCAGATTCAATAACAAATTAACCTATTAGTGATTATATTTGAACTTATTTTTTTTAATAAAACAAACTATTAATTTATATTTTTGTAGGATGAATATTTTTAAAACGTTTTGAATTCAGGGTCGTAATTTTTTCATAGGGGTCGAAGTTGAAAAATACACGGGGTCAATTGAAAAACGTCAATACACGTTACATATAAAAAAAAAATTCTGCGGGGTCGGTTGACCCTCCCCACGTATAGTAGGTCCGCCAATGCCCCTAACACATGTTGGAATCACATCAAATATGTTGAATATTTTAGTGTAATTAGAGATTACATGTGTCATTCAAACAAGAGTGCGCGCTTGTTTGAATGTCATCGGGACTTACGGGGGTTCGGGGGCAGCGCCCCTGAGAGAAGCGAGGTCGGGTCCAAGAGGCAGAGCCCCTGGCTGGGGTCGAGGTGCCCGATCAACTTGGAAATTTTTATTTTAAACAAAAATCTTTCGTAGAAAATGCATTAGAAATTCGTTTTTGACTAAATTGTATCATTTAAACTTGAGGGACTAAAGGTGTAATTTGTTCAAAACCACAATAGAGTTATCTTGGAAAACTTTATCCTCATTATATGAGTATTTGGTTTTCGAGAAGAGATAGAACTGAAAACAAGATTACAAACAATATCCAAATTCATACGAATTCTTGAATCAATTCTGATTTTATCCGGTCAAATTATTGGTATACACTCCAATTATTTGATCTGAAAGTGAAATCACACGACTTCAAAATCATCCGGTCGTTACTCCATTAAGAAATTCCCCAACAAAATACCCAATTTATTAACCATGTCGGGTGACTTAATTGATTACATCAATATTTTTAAAGACGTAAAGTAAAACTAGATACCCATTTTTTTTTCCATGCTTGAAAATGATAATAATTTCTCTTTGTTGCGCTAAACAAGTACCTAATTCAAGTGTACGTATAAACATAAGTTTCACTTACACCATTAACTATTTCATAACTCCACGAACAATGTTTAGCCCATATGGGTTGTTAATATCAATTACTTTAAGAGGTGGATAAATGATAAACAATGTAATCATGTACTATCAATAATAATTTACAATAATATAATCTACAGTGAGAGGATGTTTCGCCCCTCCATCTCACCTTTTGCAATTCTACCTAAGTATTTTTTCAACTTTTGCAGCCAAAAAAACTCATAACACCTATTGTGCAACTCACTGGCACCCATTCTGTACCATTACGCCCCTATCCCGTTGGAGGGGGTGGTGTTCCCCGCGTGATAGGTGGCCATGTAGGCTCTTTCACGCCCCTTTCATATCATTACGGATGACATAAGAAAATTATGTCATTGAGTCATGTCACACCCTCAAATTCCGGGTCTGGAATCTATCACGGAGGGGTGAGCAAACAGGATCGAACACAGTAGTTACACATGAGATGCAGTTATCTATATGATAAGCTTTAGATAACCATTTCATTAATAATCAGAGTATTAAATATTATACGCAGCGGAAATAAATATATATATTGTTTCTTAACAATACGTCTAATCATGTCTTATCAATAACCGATATGTATCTGGAGCTCTTATATGATCCTACGTGCATGTCCATAAGCTCCTAATAGATACCTGAGAATACATGTAAATCAAGTGTCAACACAGGGTTGGTGAGTTCATAGGTAAGTAAAACATATTTGATAAATCATCCATTATCATTCAAAGAAGGGTTTACTGTAAAAGTGTGAGTTTAATTTACTCACCGGTATATGAATAGCCTGTCGGAACCCTTTTTATTAAGGTGAACCCGCTATCCCACATACCTACTAAGTACAAGCCCAACAAATCCTTCATATTGAATTTGTCCATGTCACTTAGTTTATTATTTCTATGTACAAGCCCAACAAATCCATCACATAGGATTTGTCCATGTATCATAGTTTAATTTTTCCCTTTTCCTTTTTATGTGTGTATTATGCCAGTTTTAATAATTCAAATCAGAGGGCGCGAATCCTCTCTTTACATTTATCCTCATATGGGTTGTAAGTGGAACTATAATGGCAAAACTTATATAGCGCAACAATCTGCCTTCCCACAGAATAGTCATCCCGAATGACAGCGAGATCTTTGTGCATCTGATAAGGACCACATGTCCAAACCTTTGTGGGGGTTAGTCACTCCCCGATAGTACTATCCAAAAGATCCCTGCCTTGTTTATAGCCCAGTTTACACAGAAGGATTTCATAATAACCATATGTAATCATAAATGTGATCCAATTATTATTTAACATAATACACAAAAATAATTTGTAAATTTAATTACAACATGTATTCCAGCCCCAAAATATTTAAATGATTAAAAAGGGGAATAGTTATGAACTCACCTCAGTCCTTGTGTGGTGTTGACAACCTAGTAAATTCCTGCTAAGGAATTATAATTCACGTAAGCAAACAGTTACAAATCCATAACCTAATAAGTTAGATCTTGAACCTCGCATTCAATCGATCTAAGGTTTGGTTCTCGAGGATTTGTTATAAACATATAAGTAAATCATTTTATTATCTTTGTTAATTCATTAATAATTAAAGATTTATATTCATAATGATTTTAACACATCATTATGTTAAAATAAACTTTAAACATTATTTAAATGTGTAAGTTGATATTTAATTTAGTAAGATTTATAAATAGACACAAATTATCTAGACATTATATTTATGATAATGTTATTATAATAAATAATGAGTAATAACATATTGTTAAATCATAACATGTTTACATGATAAACATAATATAATTTATCGAATTATTAATTATGTTTTTCATATTTATATTATGTATAAATAATGAATAATAACATATTATTAAATTATAACATATATAATATAATTTATCTAATTATTAATTACGTTCAATAATTAATAATCATAACATAGTATATTATGTTCAATATATAATATAAATTATTTAATTATTAACTATGTTATCCATATTAATATTATGTATAAACATTATTTAACTATGTAAGTTTTAGTTTTATAAAATTTTATAAATATTTAAATTTATAAAATCTAACTAGTCATAATTAATCCATAATTAATAATATAATATCCATTAATAATTTTGATGATTTAAATCATTACTTAAAATCCACTTTTATAAAAAAATAACAATTTATAACCTTTTTAACAATTTTATAAATGTATAACTAAGTAAATAAATAAATAAATAATAAGGTTTTTAATGAAATAATTTTCCAGAATATAATTAAATAACTTATAAAATTAACAAAGTTTATAAAAACTGTTTTTATAATTTTTAGTTATTTTTCTGTATTTTTAAATAATGTAAAAGGCTTTAAAAAAATTATATGTTGGTGGCCGGGTTCGAACCCGCGACCACAAACACACACAACCACATACAAACCAGCGAACCAAAGGCTTATAGCCGCATTAGTTCTTGGTTCCAAATCCTTTTAAACAAAACCCGATTGAATAATCCCAAATCCAAGAACCCTAATTCTGAAATCGATCAAATCGAGGCCCAAATCGATTTCGATTGTTTCTGAATTCATGGGGCTATTGTTCCCCATGATGAAACGATTCTATAGACATGTTCAATTACCTGTATGCTCTCGGATTGATGCTATACACTACGAAGAACAGGTCGCGGTTAGGTCAGAATCATTCGATGCCTAAATGTTGTTGTTAATCAAATCAACTTTGCAGTTAGCTTCGATTGGCCTCCAAGATGAATTGCCCTCTGTTTAATTCGAGTTAGAGAGGTCAGAGGGTGGTGTTCGACCCTCTTGCAGGTTCGCGGAGAAGGTGATGATCAAAGAGGTGTGATTTGTTGTGTTTCATTGAAATTATACTCACAGTTAGTTTATAAACAATCAAAAGATTGTGAGTGCGCAATCAATTCGATTATTAATATTGTTCAGTGCCCGGTTTGTTGGTTTGGTCGGCCGAACTTTCGGTCGAAGTGGAAAATCCACTGAACCGAATCGATTATTCAAATTGTAGTGCCCACTAGTTCGAAACATCCACGCGAAAATGTCGGTAGCATTTGATTTAATTAAAACCGACCTAATTTTGGCCGTTGGGAGACGCCGGAGGCCGCCGGAGAGGTGGCCGGAGAAAGGGGATCGACGGGAGGGGGTTTGGGTAGAAGTTACACGTTTGGTCCCTGAGGTTTACTATACCTATTATTTTATGCTCAAAGTTTTTAAAACAGGTTTCAAGAATTACAAAATCACCCCTAGACTTATTACCCAAGTTTAATACATTTTTATAAATTATTATAAAAATATTATTATTATGATTATTGTTATTATCATTATTAACATTATTATTTTTAAATAATAATATTATTATTATTATTATTGTCATTATTTTTATTATTATTAATATTATTATTAAATAATAATAAAAATAAAAACAAATTGTAAATTCACATAAAATTTATATTAAATCACGAAAAATTTTCGGGTTGTCACATTATCCCCCTGTTAGAGGAATTTTCGTCCCGAAAATTAAGATGTACTGGTAATATTCTTGAACACGTTCCACCTTCAAATGCCTTTGCCAATCATGAAGACTCTACCCTTGGCTGTATCCTTCTTTTCCCCAGTGCAATTCCTGGCAACATGGCCCTTTTCTCCGCATCTGTAGCACGTAACACCTCTCTCACCATTATTCTGCTGATGTCCTTGATCTTGAGTCTGTGTTCTACATTCAGGAGCAGTATGCCCCCTCCTGTTGCATTTGTAACAGATGATTGCAGTACACTTGCCATGGTGACGTTTGCTACACTTCTGACATCTAGGCGGAATGCCCTGATTGTCATGTTGTTTTTCCTGGTTTTGCTTCTTGTTTGCACCTTGATTCTCACCTTCTTTAGAATCTTCAAATTTTCTCTTTCCTGAGCTTTCAGCAGTAGCACCCTTACCGTTGACCCTCGGTGGCAACTTCCCTTGAGCCACAGCCTCATTAGTTAGCTTATGAGCTATCCTAATGGCCTGTTGGATTGAAGTTGGGTTAGAGGAAGTGACCAAAGACTGGATGACGGGAGATAGTCCACGGATATAGCCTTCAATTCTTCTATGAGCAGGCTCCATCATATGTGGACACAAGGTTGCGTACTCATGATTTTCAGTGGTATACTTTTCAATTTCAGATCCCACCATTTTGTGGTTCCAGCACTCGGTTTCAAACCTTTGTACTTCTTCCCTCGGGCAGAATTCCTCCATCATCAGTTGTTTGAATTCCTCCCAAGCCATAGCATTGGCTAGGGGGAGAGTAAGCCTTGAAACTTCAGTTTTCCAGAACGAGAGTGCAGCTCCACTCAAGGCTCCGGAGGCATATTTGGTCCTACTCTCATCGGGACATTCAGATATAGCGAAGATGGATTCACATTTTTCAAACCACCTTATGAGCCCAATGGCCCCTTCTGCCCCAGTGAAGATATCTGGTTTGCAGTCTAGGAACTTTTTATACGAATAGTGATGACCATTCTGAGCAGCCTGAATGGCTAGGGCTGCAGCAACACCTTGATTGACCAAGGCTTGTATTTCTTCAGGAGTCATCCCTGTTGGAACAGTTCTTCTAGCGCGTCCTCTACCTCTGCCTCTGCCCGCTGGTGCGTCCATCTATCATAAAATTGTTTGGTGAGAATTCACACTTTGATATATTCAATAGATGCACTCTATATCAAATATTCAAAGTATGGACGATTACTGTAGGACAGATGTGAATTTAAGAAAACTGGTTTTTCGATTAAATTCGGCAAGGCACGAGTACTAAGGGAAACAAATCTCGCTTTAGGTTAGGACAAGCGTAATTTAGATTACCAAATGGAACACGTCAGGGTAATTTGATTCATATGTCTTAAAGGCTTGTATATTGACCACAGTAACTTCACGTGCTACAATAGCAGCAATCTTGCGACTAGAGTTTCTAGACCGTGAACGGATTTGACGAAAAGCCATTCTGAGAGATCATTAAGAATTTTCATGGAAATATGTTCTATGAGAACCGAGGCTTTCTTGCTCAACGTGTAGGAATGATGACTTATACGGACTACAATGTTACCACCCGACCAGATTCACCGGACTTAGCATGCACGACAAATTACAATTACGTGTGCACCCGTAATGGTAAGTTGTTTTGCATGATCACCCCGGTTCCTCCTATTGGGTTAACATATCTTGTCAAGTATTAATGATAGAAGTACCAAATATGTATGTATTGTATCAGGAAAACGAAATCAAGGACAAGAATTATTCAACACGACAATGAGATGTTCCGAGTGTATTCGTTTGATTCGTGAATCAAAGCGAGTACGTTGACTAATCAAAGTATTGAGTCAATCACAACTTTGTTGAAGACATGCGTACCTATAAGCAGATACTCATCCCAAGGGTTCCCAGGTAAGGTAAACAGGTCCATCGGTTGATTTGGATATATGCGAATACCTTGCCTAGACAGAACACCCCGAGATACAGGCATCACGCTCTTCCAGCATTACATGTTTCAAGTTGTAAGACACAGACTTTGACGATTTTGAAAACCATGAATAACAATCGAGTTTTGGAGTTTGAAATCACTTGAATTAGGCACACAATACCTTAGAATATGTTCTGAGATTCGTGTGTGTATTGATAGGAATCAAGGTATAAGAGGAATCACATTAGGCATATACTTCTTAATCTTAGTCAATCTCTAACTAAGGCAATTTACTTTGTGCAACTATTGTGTGTGGCTATAGGCTAGATGCAATTCCTAACTCACTATAACCAATGGCTCTGACATCAATCTGTCACACCCTCAAATTCCCGGTCTGGAATCTATCACGGAGGGGTGAGCAAACAGGATCGAACACAGTAGTTACACATGAGATGCAGTTATCTATATGATAAGCTTTAGATAACCATTTCATTAATAATCAGAGTATTAAATATTATACGCAGCGGAAATAAATATATATATTGTTTCTTAACAATACGTCTAATCATGTCTTATCAATAACCGATATGTATCTGGAGCTCTTATATGATCCTACGTGCATGTCCATAAGCTCCTAATAGATACCTGAGAATACATGTAAATCAAGTGTCAACACAGGGTTGGTGAGTTCATAGGTAAGTAAAACATATTTGATAAATCATCCATTATCATTCAAAGAAGGGTTTACTGTAAAAGTGTGAGTTTAATTTACTCACCGGTATATGAATAGCCTGTCGGAACCCTTTTTATTAAGGTGAACCCGCTATCCCACATACCTACTAAGTACAAGCCCAACAAATCCTTCATATTGAATTTGTCCATGTCACTTAGTTTATTATTTCTATGTACAAGCCCAACAAATCCATCACATAGGATTTGTCCATGTATCATAGTTTAATTTTTCCCTTTTCCTTTTTATGTGTGTATTATGCCAGTTTTAATAATTCAAATCAGAGGGCGCGAATCCTCTCTTTACATTTATCCTCATATGGGTTGTAAGTGGAACTATAATGGCAAAACTTATATAGCGCAACAATCTGCCTTCCCACAGAATAGTCATCCCGAATGACAGCGAGATCTTTGTGCATCTGATAAGGACCACATGTCCAAACCTTTGTGGGGGTTAGTCACTCCCCGATAGTACTATCCAAAAGATCCCTGCCTTGTTTATAGCCCAGTTTACACAGAAGGATTTCATAATAACCATATGTAATCATAAATGTGATCCAATTATTATTTAACATAATACACAAAAATAATTTGTAAATTTAATTACAACATGTATTCCAGCCCCAAAATATTTAAATGATTAAAAAGGGGAATAGTTATGAACTCACCTCAGTCCTTGTGTGATGTTGACAACCTAGTAAATTCCTGCTAAGGAATTATAATTCACGTAAGCAAACAGTTACAAATCCATAACCTAATAAGTTAGATCTTGAACCTCGCATTCAATCGATCTAAGGTTTGGTTCTCGAGGATTTGTTATAAACATATAAGTAAATCATTTTATTATCTTTGTTAATTCATTAATAATTAAAGATTTATATTCATAATGATTTTAACACATCATTATGTTAAAATAAACTTTAAACATTATTTAAATGTGTAAGTTGATATTTAATTTAGTAAGATTTATAAATAGACACAAATTATCTAGACATTATATTTATGATAATGTTATTATAATAAATAATGAGTAATAACATATTGTTAAATCATAACATGTTTACATGATAAAACATAATATAATTTATCGAATTATTAATTATGTTTTTCATATTTATATTATGTATAAATAATGAATAATAACATATTATTAAATTATAACATATATAATATAATTTATCTAATTATTAATTACGTTCAATAATTAATAATCATAACATAGTATATTATGTTCAATATATAATATAAATTATTTAATTATTAACTATGTTATCCATATTAATATTATGTATAAACATTATTTAACTATGTAAGTTTTAGTTTTTATAAAATTTTATAAATATTTAAATTTATAAAATCTAACTAGTCATAATTAATCCATAATTAATAATATAATGTCCATTAATAATTTTGATGATTTAAATCATTACTTAAAATCCACTTTTATAAAAAAATAACAATTTATAACCTTTTTAACAATTTTTATAAATGTATAACTAAGTAAATAAATAAATAAATAATAAGGTTTTTAATGAAATAATTTTCCAGAATATAATTAAATAACTTATAAAATTAACAAAGTTTATAAAAACTGTTTTTATAATTTTTAGTTATTTTTCTGTATTTTTAAATAATGTAAAAGGCTTTAAAAAAATTATATGTTGGTGGCCGGGTTCGAACCCGCGACCACAAACACACACAACCACATACAAACCAGCGAACCAAAGGCTTATAGCCGCATTAGTTCTTGGTTCCAAATCCTTTTAAACAAAACCCGATTGAATAATCCCAAATCCAAGAACCCTAATTCTGAAATCGATCAAATCGAGGCCCAAATCGATTTCGATTGTTTCTGAATTCATGGGGCTATTGTTCCCCATGATGAAACGATTCTATAGACATGTTCAATTACCTGTATGCTCTCGGATTGATGCTATACACTACGAAGAACAGGTCGCGGTTAGGTCAGAATCATTCGATGCCTAAATGTTGTTGTTAATCAAATCAACTTTGCAGTTAGCTTCGATTGGCCTCCAAGATGAATTGCCCTCTGTTTAATTCGAGTTAGAGAGGTCAGAGGGTGGTGTTCGACCCTCTTGCAGGTTCGCGGAGAAGGTGATGATCAAAGAGGTGTGATTTGTTGTGTTTCATTGAAATTATACTCACAGTTAGTTTATAAACAATCAAAAGATTGTGAGTGCGCAATCAATTCGATTATTAATATTGTTCAGTGCCCGGTTTGTTGGTTTGGTCGGCCGAACTTTCGGTCGAAGTGGAAAATCCACTGAACCGAATCGATTATTCAAATTGTAGTGCCCACTAGTTCGAAACATCCACGCGAAAATGTCGGTAGCATTTGATTTAATTAAAACCGACCTAATTTTGGCCGTTGGGAGACGCCGGAGGCCGCCGGAGAGGTGGCCGGAGAAAGGGGATCGACGGGAGGGGGTTTGGGTAGAAATTACGCGTTTGGTCCCTGAGGTTTACTATACCTATTATTTTATGCTCAAAGTTTTTAAAACAGGTTTCAAGAATTACAAAATCACCCCTAGACTTATTACCCAAGTTTAATACATTTTATAAATTATTATAAAAATATTATTATTATGATTATTGTTATTATCATTATTAACATTATTATTTTTAAATAATAATATTATTATTATTATTATTGTCATTATTTTTATTATTATTAATATTATTATTAAATAATAATAAAAATATAAAAACAAATTGTAAATTCACATAAAATTTATATTAAATCACGAAAAATTTTCGGGTTGTCACAAGTCATTCTAAACAATAATACTTCATCCACAACGAAAGAAAACAATAGTATATATAACAGAAAATCAACTCTTGACGTATGTCTCCTGTAAAGGTTGTGTTAAATAGGTGGTATTTAGGTGTATAAAATTACCACTAAAAATACAATTGATAATTAGAAAAAGAAAAGTAGAAACGTAAAAGTGACAATCGACTAGGAAAACATTAAGTATCTAACTACTTTGGTAACAATGAAATGATTACACACGAGTTTGCTTTATCAATTAGGAAATTGATAACCCAATGGAAGCAATAAGCAGACACATAAAATTGATTACATATATAATATATTCATCACACGAAGTGTCGAGGGCTAACACTATGCAAACACACAAATTCGAGTTTGACTGTGACTAATTAAAAAGAATGATTAGATGAATATATATGCTATAGTAATTCCATTAAAGTCCTGAACCGACATAAAACTAGTCTTTATATATTTTGCAAATTAAATGTTCTACGTAGAAAGTTTGTAGTAGTTTTTTATTGTAGTTTTTTGTACATAACATACTATTTGATGTGAATTCTTCTTGATAATCAACTTAAACTAATCGAACTATTTATAACCAAAACCGAATTGCATTAAGAAAAGAAAAGTCGAAATAATGTTTAATTTTAACCCATCATCCAACTGAAACGCAGCTAATTTCCATTTTTTAGATCACAAAGTTTAAGATTCATGAAAGCCAAATGCATTATATATATATACAGTAAAGATAATTACATGTTCAACTTATAAAGGTCGATCATATGTTTTCAATTATAAAGGAAGAATACCACTAAATACTAAAGGAGCTTCTACACTTTTTCATCAAGCCACTAGAGTTTCGTGCTATCCAGCTGTTTAGATGGGTTTTATAATTGAATAACTAAATTTTAAAAGTTGGTTAATATTTATTAGTGCTATTATTTTGGATTTAAAATAAGGTGGTACCCCTAATAAACAAATTACAGAAAAAAAGCATAAGTTTAATTAATGTTCAACATGTTATAAATTATTTTACAATGAAACAATATATATAATTGTAACTTTACAACACGTTTCAATGTTTCATATAAACTTAATAGTACACAAATCAATACATGCATTTTTGTCAACACTTATTCGAATAAAAGGATTGGCTACAACTTACGACAATGACTCAAAGTTGAGCAAGTAGGTCTTGCATTTCTAGTCGCGGTTTGCACTTGGCAACCAACGGTTCAGCCTTTGGCATTGTGAGTCCATGACCTTCCGTCATATCAACCATTTTTTCACTTATCCGTTCCCAATCAAAGCATTGAATTAGCAACCCTAGTGTTGACCCAATAACACGAATTGCTAACCCTTCCCCTGGGCAACCCCTCCTTCCTGACCCAAACGGCATTAGCTTAAACCCATCTCTCGTGCCTTCTAGCCCTTCAAACCTTTCAGGATTGAACGTCTCAGGGTCGGTCCACAACTTGGAGTCATGATGTATGGCCCATTGGTTAACAAGCAACATGGTCCCACGTGGGACTTTGTAACCCCCAATAACACAATCATCTGATGACTCGTGAGGAAGTAGTAAAGGGACAGTAGGGTATAAGCGTAACGTCTCATTTATAATCCCACGAAGGTAAGGTAGGTCAACTATATCTGACTCGTCAACCAGACGATCTTTCCCAATTTTCGTATCAATCTCATTTTGTGCCTTTTGTAGAACTTGTGGATGGTTTAGCAAAAGTGACAACGCCCATTCCATGGCTCCCGACGAAGTTTCAGTGCCGGCAAATAACATGACCTAATCACAAAGGTTTGTAACAAATAAACATATGATACCCTTAGAGTTCACAATTCACAAGTCAAAAGTCTTTTTTTTTTGTTTGGAATGCTCTTCAAACATGATTTATTAATGAGATTGCCCCTAAAATTAGAATAGTATTACATGTAATTGAAAATCTCTGACATGTAAAATTTAACAAATTAATGAACATGCCCGATACCCATAGGTATGGACTTGATCTAAAACATGGTTGACCACTGGGTATGAGAGTGTGATTACTTTTGTTTGCTAAGTCTTATATTTTTCTACCTTTGAAATTAATTAACATACTAGCAGTTTTAGACTGATCTAACTAATCGACCAATAAACGGGTTTCAGCCATATGTATAAAATTTCAGAACATTACTTATTTACTTGTTATAGCTTATGGCTTAACCAACCGAACGTTTGTCGGGTTCACATGTTATGGGACCCTTGACGGCTTAACCAAATGAAGATTTGTTTTTTTGGTTAACATAATTTCAATTATTTGTTTCGTTTTCAAAACATTACATTTATAATGTTACTGTAAACAAACTGAAGGATTTGATAGAAATAATAGTGAATAAGATCAAATCTTCAGACTACGATGAATGATAAAGTTGAACATGAACAAGTTCTGCCAATCAACAAGAGGAATGGAGACTTATAAGAGCGGCGTGTAAAATGTGAGTGATCGATATCAGATCTTGATGTTGAGCAGATGATTTCATCATGAGTGTAGATGGAGAAGATGAAGACAATTGCCAAGGGATTAAACCCTAGAGAACCATCGGTCCCAAACGAGCCTCTTCACCCCTTTCTTGTTTGAACCCATTTGTTGCCTTTTAAGCTCACAGCTTTGTAACGGTAACAAAAGAAGCCCAGTCCAACTTCTTTGACTTGAAAGAGTCCACAACATAACTCCAATGCAGCCCAATAGTTTCAGCCCAAACACATGAAACAATATACAAAACAAATAAAAAAACATCAGAATAGTAATCAGTTAAATGAGTTTGTTATTGAATTGTATATCTATAAATTTCAACATCCTCCTCAATTCAATAAGCAAACACATTTGAACATCATCAACTATATTTAACCATCAGATTATTATAAGAGACACCTTTTCAAACAACTTCATTTCCTGTTAATTATGTAACACAACGATTTAGTTGAAGATTAACTGCTAAAGTCAACTATATAGTTCTAGGTAAATGCAATCAGAATGCAAATCTGAACATTGTCTCAATTGGATAGCAATTAGAACAAACCTATAAAAGCACTTTTACCAGACAGTGAACTTCAAATGGGATAGTAAACTTTGAATCCACTTGCAAAAACTTTTGTTCACACGTTAAGATATTTAACCTTTAATTTTATAAAACCAACTGTGAACACATATGACAAAATACTTTAAATTGATTTGTTATACTTTCCAATATAATTTTAAGCATAGAAGACATGAATAACAAGGTAGAGAGAAATTTAACTACCATATGAAGACAAGACCAAAAATACAGCTTAATATTAGTAAAGATAGGTATAACAAAAGCTGACACTTTTATCTCCAATAAAACATATCCCCTCTCAACAGAGTTATCCATAAAGAAATATTAGGCAAATAATGAGGTTTAGACTCATCATTAACAAAGTATAAACACAAATAGTGCCACAAGTCACAACACAACATGTGGTAATAACCATGAAAAATAACAATCAACAAAGACAGAACAATATGACTGTAAGAGTAAAACAAATCTGATAGAACATGTGATTTAAAAGATTTCAGAATATGTGTCTAGAAATAAGCAGAATCACACCAAAATCAGACTATGACAAAGAAAGAATCACACGATTCAATAAGACTATCAGAAAAACATATCTGATAAGAAAGATAAAAGCCACTTGACTTTTAAGAACTCAGAACAATGTCTGAAGCAAGAATTGCGAAGAACATAAAGACTAATTTGCATTGATCAAAAACTTTTACAACTTTACAAGAACCATATAAACAAAGAGCTTGTAAAGAACATAAAGACTAATTTGAATCAAGCAAAAACTTTTACAACTTCACATATAATACTGAATCACAAGATTCAAAAAACATGTCTGATAATAATAAGATTAGCATAAGCTATATCAGACAAGAAAGACACAACCAAATAGATTTTAAATGAATACAAATTCATAATATCTCTTACACAAGAGAAAGAATATAGATGGTTGTCAAAGAATCAAGAACACACTTGTCCATAATACAAGTTAAAACACAAGAACAACATAGTTCAATTAACTAGAGACAAGATCATAGAAGATAAGACATAGGGTTTAAACAACTCATCATGACACCACACACACTAGTAGCAATTAAGAAATTCATGTTACAGATTAAAACTCCATCACAACACGGTCATAGCCAAAATACAATTCATCACTGCTTAAGACAAATTTGAATCTCATGAGGCAAAGATTCATTCCATAGAACACATAATCCTACAATCATGAATATTAAGCCAAAATATACTAAAGAGAATATACTAATAAAAGTTAACAATAAGATCAAAAACTTTTAAATTTTGATTCTTTTAAAATTGTGCTATTAATCTCAATCTAATTTTTCATTACACCCCAAAAAACACGAGACAACTTGAATACAACAACAGGCATAAAATGACTCTCAAATAACCAACACAACACAGAGTGAAGTTTTTTTTTTTTTTTTTTTTTTTTTTTTTTTTTTTTTTTCAAAACCTTTATTAAAAGAACTATTAATAAGAGTTCTACAAAAAACACTTATAGAAATAAAACTTACTACGAACCTTGTTTATAAACCAGATTGGCTTTACAACTCTCACATATGTATATAGAAAATCTGGACATACTTGAGACACAAATTTACCTGACCCATTTACTTAAAAAAAAACCATGATTCCTATATTGTCCATGAATTAAGTTTTGAAACCACAGAATTACATCTATCCCATTGATTTGCAAGTATAGGGTCAGTTTTAGATTTTTCACATTTACCATCAATGAATCCAAGTTTGTTTTTAACTTGTAAAGCCAATTTTATTGAACTAGCCCATACAGTATAATTTTCAGTTCCTTTTAGTTTCATTGTAACAATGGTAAGTGTATTAATATCATTAGCATGAAGATACAATGGATCACACACATCAAGTTTACTAATCTGAGTACTCGAAGCAGTAATATTAATGACAGGACCAGAATCAGCCATAATGCCAAAGCAAGAAATGAATGATAGCAAGCAAGCACGCGCAAGAAGATCAACCAAGAGCCAGAGCCAGGTTTTCACACCTTTCACAGGAAGGCAGATCAAGGATTAGCTCAAGATGATATGAAGACACACAACAAATGTAATAGCACGCAGCGTGATGCACAACTAACACACAGAACAAATCATAATACAGTACAGATACCGGTACCCCTAACCCGGTCAAACAATGACTAATGATAAGATTCAATAATATGCAAGACAGAAAATTAATAGAGAGGAAAGATCTCACAGCGGGGCAGTCCCTGATTTTCAGGGAATCCAAGCAAGGATGCAACACGTAACCTTCAAGGGTTACTATGTTACATCAGAAAAATCAGACCACGCAGCGAACAGCAGCGAAAATCAGAGCACGCAGTGAACAGCAGCAGCGAACATGAAGACGGAGCCGGCACGCAGCAGCCAAATCATTTGTGAATTTCCTATATATATCTAGTTTGGCCATCATTCTTTTAGCCTGGAGCTTATTTAAAGTTGAAGATAGTGAGGTGAATATCCATAAAACAAAAAACGCATCCAAGACTGCTACAGGGAGAGACAAAAATAACATCGCCTTTCCAGAGAGATCACTAACAGCACCAACATGTTCTACCAACTCAAGCACTTCAGAAGCAAGGAAAAATGTTCCCCCAAGCATGACAACTTTTGAAGTAAGACCACCCAAAGTTGGTCTTACAACACCATATCCCATAGAAACAGTTAAAATAATTAAACGTGAAACGGTGCGCTTTATAGTGCCAAAAGTTACCGCCCATATGGTAATCCCTGTTGGTCGCACCCCAGTTTCATTGAATTCTGCATAATCAAAGTACCATAATGCCATCTCGAACATACCCAATGTTATAACCAAAGTTATACAATTCTGTAAATGTAAAACCTCTTTCCAGAATCTTGCATACTGAGAGAACCAAAAGATTCCAAGAACTAAAAATGCAAGTGACATGAACCCATAGAAGTTTAGAAGTGGTGCCATTCTACCAGGGAGATACCCATTTGGATTTTTCCATATGGTTTTTCCTTCTACGGCTAGATCTACAAGCTTTGGTTCACAATGCATGAAGTACAAATTATACATCCCGGTTCTTGTAATCTGTACAGATCTTGGTTGCATAGTGGAAGTTTCTTCATTGACAACAAATGAGACACCAAAAACTTCAGGCCACCCAGGATTTGTCGTTGATAGGCGGTGAATAACTTCCCCTTCTTTACATGCACCCAATTTTGCAAGATCAGCAGTGCAACAGATGGCTCTCTGCCCTCCATAGGCTGACCCACCTATAGTTTCTCTGTCATCCACCTCAAAAAGTATGGCATAAATCATCCCTGTGCTGAAATTAGAAGCCTCTTGTGGCCTTCTAAATGTGATCTTCTCAAACCGAATATACGCATCGCCGTTAGAAGATGCGGAAGAGCCATTGAGGTTGGGATGAGAGTAATAGATTCCCTCACTTCCTCCATGGACTACAAACGCATTCCCTTTTCTCACGAACTTATCACCGGCGTAATTGTGCACTGACGCCTGAATGTGTATAACCCTAACAAGCAGCAGCAGCAGCGATATCACCGTTAAGGCATCCAGCAACGGCATTGCTTCTGCTTCGGAGACCAGATCTACACGCAGATCTGCGTTACGTGAGTGTGTGTGCGTGTGGAGCACTAAGAGAGAGAGATCTGAAGGTTTCATCAAAATCGTTTGAAAAACTTGTGAGACAATCGATTATTCAGATTCGGAAGAAACGCCTCCGATCAAATCACCATAGATATATACATTGCTTCGCAATCCTGCTGCGGGAGTCCTCCATTCATTGGAGCTTTTGCAGCAGTAGAAATGTGTATGTTCGATGAGGAATCTGATATAATCCGATGCGGGAACCGATTGAGTTGATAGCCGATCTGTCTTCAAGGTTTCAGATTTGAAAACCCTAATAGGATCATATCACAATTACGAGCAGCGGTATAACACCAAGATCAGATCGAGCACTCGATTAGAGCCATTGTGCTCTGATACCATGTAAACAAACTGAAGGATTTGATAGAAATAATAGTGAATAAGATCAAATCTTCAGACTACGATGAATGATAAAGTTGAACATGAACAAGTTCTGCCAATCAACAAGAGGAATGGAGACTTATAAGAGCGGCGTGTAAAATGTGAGTGATCGATATCAGATCTTGATGTCGAGCAGATGATTTCATCATGAGTGTAGATGGAGAAGATGAAGACAATTGCCAAGGGATTAAACCCTAGAGAACCATCGGTCCCAAACGAGCCTCTTCACCCCTTTCTTGTTTGAACCCATTTGTTGCCTTTTAAGCTCACAGCTTTGTAACGGTAACAAAAGAAGCCCAGTCCAACTTCTTTGACTTGAAAGAGTCCACAACATAACTCCAATGCAGCCCAATAGTTTCAGCCCAAACACATGAAACAATATACAAAACAAATAAAAAAACATCAGAATAGTAATCAGTTAAATGAGTTTGTTATTGAATTGTATATCTATAAATTTCAACAGTTACCAACCATGTGTTTGTCATTATTTGGACCACTATTGATCTAATCTTTTAGGTAAATGTTCTCTGGATAACATTAGTGTTTTAAATACCTTTTACGTAGTCGTATGTTACTCTACTCCTAACTAGAATACATTTATATTACATCAATTTGTTTTAGACTAGACTCAAAACTTCAATTTCAATATTCACTTGGAATTCTTTTTAAAGATATAGGATCGTGAATACTACTTCACTCCATTCATTTTTTAGTAGAGTTGAGATGCTTCAAACGTAAAACAGGTTGTACATTCTTTTTAAGAGGCAATGTTCCACGTGTACATGAGGTGTATTGCATTAAAAGCTACTTTTCTATTAAAAAATTGCCAACTGTATAGTCATTAATAGTTAGTAACATCAAGTTTGGGATTATTCCAATCTTTGTTGGTATGCTGTGGTGAAGTAACCCGCAACAAGCAGACCAAAAGCAACCTCCATCATCCCCATCCCCAACTTGCAGGTCCATCGCCACCTCCACAACCATCGCCAGCCACCACTACCAGCCGACACCTCCATCATTCGCACCAACCATTGCACCTCCAACCATTGCAACCATCGTCGCCCCGCGCGACCACCCACTGCCATCGCCACCCCCCTGCCGTCGCGACAACCAACTCGACCGCAACCCTAAGCCGCCTTCACCATTGCGACCAACCTCACCATTACACCCGTCGCCACCACCCGTCGAGTCCACTACCAGCCACACCGCGACCACAACCACCACATACACCTCCCCCGTCCAGTCGCACCACCAGATCCAGATCCAGAGTGCTGCGAGTCGCACCTCCCGTCCAGTCGCACCTCCCCTCCAGTCGCACCTACCCTCCTCGCACCACCTCCCCTCCAGTCGCACCTCCCCTCCTCGAGTCGCATCGTTATCACCTGCATCGTCATCGTCCAGATCCAGATCCGGTTTCAGATCCGAGTCCAGATCCAGATCCGACATTTAGAAGCATGAGCGGCCGGACATCGACATTCAAGATTCCGGCAACCATTCTGTCAAGAATCACTAAGGTCTTCGTTACCAATCTTCCAGACAAATGTAGCGGGAAGGATCTATCGGAATTTGTTCGCGAATATGGGGTTATCTACGATATCTATATTGCTCGCAAAAGGGATAAGTATGGTAATCGTTTCGGGTTCGTTTCTTTTCTAGATGTGAAGGATTCCAAGGAGATTATCAGGAAGATTCGTAACACATGTATTGGAGATTGTTGGCTAAAGGCTAATGTCGCAAGATTCACGCTTGAAGAAGGAGAGTTTAGACCGGATCCAGTGAACACTCACAGAAAGACTAACGGGGATGATGTGAGATGCAATGTGGATAAACCACCTTCATCTTTCGTTAATGGTACTCGTTCTTTCACTGATACACTTTTGGGTAGACAAGGGATTCTGAAGGTCGGGAAAACTGTGGCTGCTGATGATAATGCAACTGCGATGACTGGTGTACATGGGAGGGCTTTGGTTGCTCGCATGATCGATTTAGATGCTCTTAAAAACATCTATATCATCATCAACGACCTGTGCCCTGGTTTAGGTAAGATTCAATACATCGGTGGGCTTTCGGTTTTGATTACGTTTGAAGACAATGTGACAGCGGTTAAAGTACGTGATGCTGCTAAGGAAGTACTGGGCCGTTTTTCTAAGATTGATCTTTGGGAAGGACAAATTTTCGCGTTTGAACGTCTGGCTTGGGTCAAGCTAGTGGGTGTCCCCTTGCACCTTCTATCGTCTCAGGTTATTAACGCCATTGGACAGACTGTGGGTAAGGTGATTCATATGCCGAATAGAGATGATGAAGACGGGGATCTCTCCTACAACTATCTGGGTATTCTTACCGGCGACGGGAAACGTATTGAGGAGGAAATTACGGTTACTTGGAAAGACAAGAAGTTTAGTGTTTGGGTAGCGGAAGACCCAAGTGTTTGGTCCCCGGAATTCTACAAAGTTAACTTGCCTCCGGACCCGCCGGTTGATGTTAGTGATGAAGAAGACGTAAGTGTTGACAGTCACAAGCAGGAAGAAGACAACATGGAAGAGCAACAGACTGGTATCCCGGTTACGGCGGTGGCGGATCGTCCGGATAAAGTCGCAGGTGCAGCGGATAGTCCGGATTCTGGCAACCCAGGTTTGGAAAAATTGTTCGACATTAGTGATGGTATTGATGATAATTTTATTACCAATTATGAGGCCAATGATTGTGGGGTTGAAACTCCTATTGTTTTGGAACATTCGGATAGTCAAGATTTCATTCTAGGGAAAGATTTCGATTTTGAGGCCCAATGTAACATGGATAGGGATGGTGATAATTGTGGGGCTAACATTAACAAAAGAAAAAAGAAAGGTGGGCCGGGTTCGGTGGGCCAGGTTAACCCGGCGTACTCTAGTAGTTTAGAGAAGTCTAAAGTAGGTAAGAAATATAAATTAATAGATGATGATGACGCCTTTGGGCTTAATCCTCTATTGGGCTTAGACAAGAACACTAATTTCGACCTGAACATCCAGCCCGCTACCGTTGTATTAGAGCCGAATGGATCGCCTGACTTGGGCCACCTTAACGGCTCACATGAGATTAATGATCCAGAGGTGGAGGCCACAATTGTTTTTGGGGGTATGCTTGGCGCGAACTTGTCCAATTCTCACGTTTTGATACAGGAGTCCATAGTTACCGAAGGTTTACAAGGGGTGAAGAAATGAATTGCATTTCGATCAATATTAGAGGGATTGGTGGTGTTGGTAAAGCGGGTTGGATTAAAAAGATAAAGTTCGATAATAGCGTCTCTTTTATTGGCATGCAGGAAACTATGAGTAGCAACATTCTTCCTGGTTTAGCTTCGGCTTACTGGGGAGGTTCGGGTTCTGATTTTGAATTTGTGGAAGCTAATGGTAATTCGGGAGGTTTGATTAGTATATGGGACCCAAAAGTTTTCGTCAAAGACAAGGTGACTAAAGATAGCAATTTTCTTCTCGTTTCGGGCATGCTCATGGCTGGAGCGGTTAGAATTAATGTATTAAACGTTTATGCACCTCAAAAGAAAGATGGAAAAAAGAGATTGTGGTCGAAAATTGATACCCTTCTTCGTACTAATGATGGATGGTGGATTTTACTTGGGGATTTTAATGCGGTGCGAATGCCAGAAGACAGAAAGAACTCCAAATTTGACAAGCTAAGCACTAGTGATTTCAATGATTTCATTGATAGGACAGGTTTACGCGAGTTCAACCAGAAGGGGCATAGATACACTTACATGTCTTGCAGAAAAGGCAACGTCACGTATAGTTGTATCGACAGGTTTCTCGTTTGTGAAAATGTTTTTAACAAGTGGCCTAATGCTTATGTTCGTGTGTTGAATAGGAACCTGTCGGATCACTCGCCTTTACTCTTCTCGGTTGTTGACACTAATTTCGGGCCAAAGCCGTTCAGGATGTTTGATTCATGGATTGACCGCCCTGGATGTATTGATATTATTAACTCTGTGTTTGATTCGTGGGTGGCAGATGGTCCGGCAGACTTAAACCTTCATAAAAAACTTGGGACTCTTAGAAACCGGCTGAGAAATTGGTTCCAAAATGTGAGATTCTGTGAGAAGATGGAAGAATCAATTCTTCGTGAAGAAAAAGAAGAGATGGATAGGATGTTGGAGACCAAAGACATGGAAGAATCCGATGTTTGGATTTGGACCGAGTGCAAGGTGGCGTTAGAAAGCATCGAACTCCACAAAGCTAGAGATCTTAGACAAAAGTCTCGAGTTAAGTGGGCCTCTTTGGGGGATGAAAATTCCAGTTTTTTTCATAATATTGTAAATGGTAGAAAAGCTCTAAATGCCATTCCGGGTATTATGATTGATGACGAATGGGTGACCAAACCAAAGATTGTGAAACGCGAGATCCTTCGGTTCTATCGCAATCATTTTACAGAGCACTACTCGAGCCGACCGAATCTGTTATGTTCAGGAATTAAACAAATTAACGGTTTGGAGGGGGATTCACTGGTGGATATTTTTTCTAGACAAGAGATTAAAACGGCGGTTTTTGATTGTGGTTCCAACAAGGCTCCGGGCCCCGATGGCTTTAATTTTCGCTTTGTCAAGCGGTTTTGGAAGCTTTTTGAGGATGATTTCTTTAATATCCTTACGGAGTTTCACTCTTCTGGCGTTATTAACCAGGGATGCGGATCTTCTTTTATAACTCTTATTCCAAAGGTAAAATCTCCATTGGGTTTAAAAGATTATAGGCCTATCACCCTTATTGGTATGATTAGTAAAGTTATTTCTAAAATTCTTGCTAATCGTATTAAAAGGGTTATGGGAAAAGTTATCTCTGATACTCAATCTGCTTTCTTATCGGATCGTTATATCCTTGATGGGCCTCTTGTGGTGAATGAAGTCGTGGATTGTTTAAAGAAGAGAAACAAGAAAGCGTTTTTATTAAAAATAGACTTCGAAAAAGCCTACGACAATGTCAATTGGAATTTTTTGATTTCTATTATGTCCCAAATGGGATTCCCCTTGAAATGGTGTGATTGGATTAAAGGCGTTTGCGAGTCTTCTAGAGCTGCGGTTTTGGTTAATGGGTCCCCTACTTTTGATTTTAAATGTGAAAAGGGTCTCCGTCAAGGCGATCCGCTTTCTCCATTTCTTTTCTTAATCGTTATGGAAGCGTTGTCTTGGCTTATTGATAAAGCTAGGGACCTTGGTATTTTTAAAGGCATTCGCTTGTCCAATAACGATAAGGAGGTTAGCCATCTTTTGTATGCGGACGATGCTTTGATTATGGGGACTGGTCGTATGATAATATTAAAAACATTGCTAGAATCCTCCGTATATTCTATTTGTGTTCGGGGCTCCGAATCAATCTTCACAAATCGAATATATATGGCGTTTGTGTGGGGGATGGAGAGTTGGATAACATGTTGGACTATCTAGGTTGCAAACGTGGAAGTTTTCCTTTTACATACCTAGGTATCCAAGTTGGTGCAAAGATGACTCGTGTTAAAAATTGGGAGCCGGTGATTGATACTATTCGGACCCGCCTTGCTTCTTGGAAGGTTCGGCATTTGTCTATAGGTGGGAGGCTGATTTTGTTGAAATCGGTACTTGAAAGCCTTCCGATTTACTATCTTTCTATTTATAAAGCCCCGAAAGCCGTTGTGGAGAACATTGAACAAATCATGCGCCGGTTTCTCTGGGCCGGACCAGGTATTGAGAAGAAAATCCCGTGGGTTGCCTGGGACGTTGTTACGAATCCTAAAAGCAAAGGTGGGCTAGGTATCTCTAAGGTTGAAGAGGTGAATAAAGCATTGCTTTTAAAGTGGACGTGGAGGTACGAAAAGGAGGGTAATAATCTTTGGAAGGAGATCATCTTGGGATGTCATGGTTCTAGTAGACCTTGGTCGCTATTGCCTTGTAATGCATCTTCTAATGGGTGTTGGAAATATATTGTTAAAACCGGCGAAAACCATCTTCCTAACGGTAGATCGCTCAATTCCTTTTTTGTTGGGGTTTTTGGCAACGGTAGACATATCAATTTTTGGAGTGATATGTGGCTTCTTGATGCTCCTCTTCGAGTCATGTTCCCTAATCTATTTCGGCTTGAAAAATACAAGTGGTGCAAAATCAGTGACCGGCTTGATTGTGTAGATGGTAACAAACGGCTAAATTGGGAGTGGAAAACAGAACCACAAACTCAAGAGCAGCTCACTGAATTGTCTCATCTTCTTCAAATGGTTTATAACTTTGATTGGAAAGGAGGTGAAGATCGTTGGAAGTGGACAGAAGCTAACGACGGGTTGTTCTCTGTTTCGTCGGCCAAGAAGTTGCTTGCCAGTCATCATGTGGGCGACGACAATCGTGGGATTAAATGGAAAGGTTGGGTCCCTTTGAAGTGCAAAATCTTAGTTTGGAGGATCGCCAGAAACCGCATTCCTACAACGTCTGAACTCATCAAACGGGGAGTCCCTATTCAACACGCCGATTGCAGATTTTGCCAAGAAGATGTGGAAACTACTTCGCATCTTTTTACCGGGTGCCGCTATTCGAATGAGGTATGGTTTCATATTGAAAATTGGTGCAACCTAAGACACTCCTTTCTTTTTGACATCCCGGACCTTTTGGATTTGCCGGAGTCCCAAGCCACGTCCAAAGACGCGAAGCACATTCTTAGGGGTATTGCATACACGACCATTTGGATGATCTGGAATGAAAGAAATGAACGCGTTTTTAACGATAAGAAGAGGAATCCAGTTCAGCTAGTGGAGAACATCAAAGCGACGACTTATTTCTGGATTCGTAATAGATCCCGTTGGAAATTTAAGGATTGGAAAACTTGGAGTAAATTCCCTTTGGATTGATGTATTGTTTTTTCGCTTAGCCCTTACTTTAAGGACTAGCGAGTTTTGTTAATGAAATTTTCCTTTCAAAAAAAAAAGTTTGGGATTATTCCAATATTAAAGTTAGGACCCATAACTTTCAAGAAAGATAAAACTTTCCGCCTCTGTCCTCACTCTTAAACCATTAGTTCAAAAAAATCATTAACACATTAAAAGTTAATTTCCTAATAGCCACCTTCCTTAACTTTTAATATTTCTTATTCTTTTTATTGGTTGGATTTTTTATATTTTTTAAAATATAAACATTTTCTTTTACAAATATGATACTATATAAAATTTTTAATTTACAATCTGTACATTCTTGTTTTTATCTATGTTGGGTATTAGTTTCATTTATAACTAGTGGTGTAAACGCCAAGCCGGCTCGCATATTATTTGGCATCGGCTTGAAAAAAGCTCGAATCGACCCGAGCTTAAATGAGGTCGAGCCCGAGCTCGAGCTCACATCATGGCTCGTTTACTAAACGAGCTCGAGCCCAAACATTAGAATCAAGCTCGACCCGACTTGCGAACCTAAACGAGCGTTTTGTTTTATATAATTTTTTATATACATATTAAATATAAACAAACATATATTCACATAAATTATATTTTTATACATATTATTAAAAAAAAAATTACCAAAATTATTCACATAAATATAAAAATATAAAAGGAATTATAGAAAAGTAAAAAATTAATATTTTAACAAGAAACGAACCAAGCCCGAGCCAAGCTCGAGCCTGATAATTTCTTGTGAGCTTAGCTCAAGCTCTATAAATAAAATTATAAACGAGCCGAGCTCGAGCTCGAGTTTTCTACAACTAAAACGAACCTAATTTGGGCTCGACACGAATCGTTTAATTTACACCTATTTATAACGGAGTTGTACGTAATAATTAACCTTCTATACTCGGAAGTGTTTATTTACATGAACCTTATAGTTTGAAATTTTATCATGCTTATGGATGACTTTAGCGAAGCGAATATCTAATCTCTTAAGTTATAAGATATCCATCAACCTCCTCTGATCGATAAGTCACTTTCAACGACACTATGACATGCTCTTTCATATTAAAAGTGATGACGACGTCACATATTTTATGGGTCTGAGTAACTGTCACGTAAGCGTTCTATGACTACATTTTCTCAACTTTTTCCTTATTTCTATTCTTTTTGCTCTTTTTTTATTTGCTGGGTTTTCTTTTCATTTGCTTTAATTTTCTTTCAAAACTTTTTAGGTATCGTGTATTCCTCTTATTCTCGTGCATAGGCAAACCTTAATAGGCCCCTATTTTCTCAAATAGTATAAAATTTGATATCTTATTTTTAATTTTTTATATATATATCAAGTTCGTCTTTAAATATTTATTTTTGAAAAAATTTTCGTCCGCATTTGCTATATATAATAATTCAAGCTCTACGACTACTCTTGTGGTTAATATATTATAACAAATAAAACTAATGTAACTCTTACAATATATTGCATTAGGCCTTGAGAAAATCACATTAACCTTAAAAAGGTTGCATTAGCATAAATAACTATTTTATTAAAGATTGTATTAGGTGAATTTGTATTATATTTAAAACAATCTTTTCATTAGATAATACAACCTTGTTATTAGCCAATGTAATTTCCTTTAAACTAATACAACTTTTTTTAAAAGTTAGTTCAAAAAAATTCATTTTTGTAGCAGTGATATATAACCAGTTACTTTTAATTACTTATCATGGTTTTTTGGCTAACTAACAAGTTATATGATCAAATTCATCCAATTAAATCGAAAAGTCAAAACAAATCTTACCAGCACAAAGCTTCGAATCATGGCGTCAGTATAATACTCAGGATCGGACTCCTGCAACGATAACAACACTTGAATCATCGTCTTCTTCGTCTTGTTCATCTTTTCCCCCTCCGATTTCCTCAATTGCTCAATCAACCCCTGAAAGAACTCATCCCTCTTCACCTGCAACTCCATCAGCTTCTTTTCCAACCCCCCCACCCCCAACCACCGCAGCACCGGCAAGTAGTCGCCGGAGTTACCAGCTCCGGCGAGCACCAGCGTCTCATCCATCAGCTCCCTAAACCTCCTCCCCTCCTCCTCCACCATATCCCCACCGAAATACCTCTTCCCAGATATCGTCCTCATCATCACATTCATCATCAGCTCATAAAACACCACCTTCATGTTCACCGGAGAAGAAGAAGAGGTTGCAGCCAGTTTACGTATCATAAGCTTCCCTTCATCAACGCGTATGTGGTGGAGCTCGTTCATCCGGTGGGTGGACAGGATCTCCACGGCGGCGATGCGGCGGAGGTTCCGCCAGTGGTCGCCGTAGGACGACCACACGAGGCTGGTGTAGTTGTTGCCGATGATCTTTCCGAAGAGCATCTTGGGGCAGTTGGCGAATACGACGTCGTTTGTGGTGAAGCATTCCTCGGCGGCGGAGGGGGAGGAGACTAGCAGCACACGGCGGAGGCCGAGGCGGAGGAGGAGGAGGGGGCCGTGGTCACCGGAGATTTTGGCTAGGGTTCTGTAGAGCGGTGGTTTTAGGAGGTGGAGGTGGCCGATGATCGGGAGGGTGGGGGCGACGGTGGGTGGGTGGTTGGTGGTGGCGTTGCGACGGAGGACGGTGGTGATGAGGTATGAAGCTAGGAGGAGGAGGAGGGTGGTGATGATGTATAGATATGGGATCACCATTGTTGAGGGTTTTTGTTGCAGGTGGTGATGGTGGATTTTGGATTTCTGGTTGTGGTACGTTGATAATGTAGAGTGTTGAAAGCAATGTTTTTAAAACCGGACCGGATAGCGGACCAGATGGCCTAGAGGTTTACTGGTCGGATCGGTCGGACCGTATTATAAACCGGATGACGTCATAAATATTTAAAAAAATATAAAAAAATTTCAAATATTTATAAAACTACAAACACATACCATTCAAGTAAACATAGTCCAATTTAGCAAAATACAACAACCCAAGTTTAAACAACCATAAACCAAAACAAAATACAACATCCAAAGTTTAAACAGCCATAAATCAAATAGTGGTTCGCCAATAATATTAACGAACCGGTGTTCCTTAATCCAAAACAACATCCAAAATACATACCATTCAAGTAAACATAGTCCAAATTAACGAACCGGTGTTCCTTAATACATATCCAATAACATTTTTCTATTAAAATAAAGCATAAAAGTATTTGATTTTTCAAAAACCCGGTTCAACCAGCGGTTCGCCGGTTCCGGTCGGACCGATCAACTGCACGAACCGGCCGGTTATGATGAAAACGGCCTAAAACCACCGAACCGAACTGGCAATTTCACTGGTTCCCGGTCGGCATGGGCGGACATACATGGAGTTGAGGGGTAGCCTCCGCTACCCCTCAACTTTTTACGCGTAGTGTAAAGCTTTTTTTACGGTTTTATGTAAAAAATAAAAATAAAAATTTACGTTTCTACGTTACCCCTAAGAAATTATGTTACCCCTAAAAAAATTAAACACAACACTTCATAGAAAGTTTTAAATTTTATAAAATATAATCTTATATTTTATAAAATAAAAAACATTACATTTTATATAAACATAAATAACTAATAAGCTCAAAATATCCAATAATCCAATACAATATTAATTAACAAGCCCAAAATACAAATAAGCCTAAAAAAGATTACACAGCTTAAAAAGCCTAACTAATTAGTCAAAACACTCATAACCCAATCAAACATAAAACTTAAAATAAAAAACACCACCATCGCCCCATGCCCCCATCGACTCTTCGTCCCTTCCCACAGGCCACAGCTAGTCAGCCACTATCCACCCACACCGTCGATCACCCCACGTCCCCACCAACGCTGGCCAAGCCGACCACCGCCGAACAACAGCCTGCTACGGTAGCCCTTGCCACCGCCCGCATGTGAAATTTTCATCAATTCACCGCTCACTTCAAGGTAACAGTTTTAGTTTTCTATTATTTGTTATACTATGAAATAAGAGATTTAGGGTTTATAATGTTTAATTTCTATTATTTAAGTGTTATTTTTTATAAAAAATAATGTTTATTTGGTTTAATTCCCAATATTTTGGGTTTATGCAATTAGGTATATAAACTAGGGATTTGAAAGATGAATTAGAGATTTGATATTAAAATTAAGTATTTAAATTGTATTATTTCTAATTGCAATTTGTAATCTTATTGTATTATTTGTTATAAATTTAGGGATTTGAAAGATAAAAAAACAAGTTTTTATTGGTATTTTTTTTAAAAAAATTTCAAGAGTAGGATATCGGTTCTAATAATAATGATGATATTAGGTTAATAACTTCTTTGAGTTCAAATCCTTCGGGTTCAATCCTTCGGGTTCAATCCTTCGATCCCAAATGGATTTGATTTGAATGAATATTCCTTCGGACTCCTTTATTAATGTAAATGTACGCTAAAAAATTTTTTTACGTTACCCCTGAACTTTTCTTCTAGATCCGTCACTGCCGATCGGACCGGTCGGACCGGCCGGTCCGGTCCGGTTTTGAAATCATTGGTTGAAAGTGTTTTCAAGAAAACCGTATGAAAAAACCACGTGGTGTTATTTTGGCCATGCATCGATCTGGCCGGTCGCACTGTTATGTTTGGTAAAAATCTTAGAAATAAGGTGAAAAAAAAATAAAATGAAAAGCACGTAAAAATCTTAAAAAGTGTTTTCAACATTGCTCTTAATAAATAGACGTCCATTTTGATAAATCGACACATGTATATACGTCGCGCATTCGAAAACACTGAAAACGAGGAAAATTTAAGGGGGCTGTCAAATTGCTATACGACACATATAGCTCTATATGACCCCTCTATACGACACGTAAAGAAAGTCGAAAAAGAAATTAGACCAATTCGTTGAGTAGATCTGTACAATTATTTTTTACTAAAGTCACACATACATATGCATTAAATTAGAAATTCAGTTTATTTTTTTTAAATTTATAAGATTAGTTATATTATATACTATTAATAAATTATATACTATATTAATAAATTATTACATTACATAATATTTAAAAAGCAAATGGAATGAATAGTTGCATATTTTAGGTTTTGGTTTGGCCACACCAGTTTTTGGGGTTTGCACTTTGCCCCCTCTCATCTGTGTTGACCCCAATAATAGCGGCACCACTACCACCGTTTATAGTTGTCGCCGGAATATCCCTTTTCTCAAAAGATCCCGATTTCACCGACGAAGTTTCCGGCACCCTTTGATGAATCGGAGGTGTAGAATACACCGTCTCCGACTCCACCTTGGTGGCAATGTGGGGTTTGAAATGGGTCCTCTCCGGAATCTGGCGTGACCGGTGGAGCTCCAATCAAGGTAAGAGATGAATTTTTTGAAGTTGTTAATGGTGATATCGGCGACGGCGGCGTAATCGGTGGCGGAATACGGTGGTGTACGGTGGGGATGGGCGGAGAATATTCCGATCAGAGTCTCGAGGCTCTGAAGTCCGGTGGATCCGGCTTGCCGGACGGCGAGTTCTTCCATTTTCCGGTGAACAAAACGACGTCGGAGAGTTTGTGATGATTGGAATTTGGAAGTGGGAAAGTAATATTATTAAGGGGAAAGTCAAAAAGATGAAGCGGTGGGTGGTATTTGGTGAAATGACATATTTGTCCCTGGTGGTCTACTTCGGTCATAGGGGAAGCCAGTGGTATGGTTACACGTGTCGTGATAAGTGTCAGAGACCTTCATTTGTGGGTCAGAATTATTGTTGATTTTAATAAAAAGTCAAATGTGTTGTCACTATTGTTGGATCACTTTGCCCTTAGGGAAAAATGATGGGTCACGTTTATTATTTGTGGTATTTTAGAATTACATATGGGCCTTCTGATGACCCACAAGCCACCCCTTCGAGTGAAGCTAATCGGGTTGCAAGAAATAGTTTTGTATAAACGGTTACGGGTGAGAAACTGAATCGTGTCGTGTTGATGGATTAACTGGAAGACGTTGTTTGTATAAAATGTTTGATTATAACTGGGAGATGTCTAAAACAAGTAGCTTGAATAGGTATTGTATAACATGTTTAATTAAGCAGGTTAGTAGCCTAGCATGTTGGCATCTTATAAAACGAGTTGTAATAAAGTTAAAATTGAGTTAAACATATATTGTATATGCTCTTAAGAGTAAATTACAATTTTCTCCATGTGCTTTGACGAAAATTTTAGTTTTAGTCTCTTTTTTCTATTTTTTCTGAGCCTTATGTGTCGGTCATTTGGTTCTGGTTCTTCATCTAGGGTTTCCGTTTTTTGATTCTTACAGGGCTTTAATGTTTGATGTTGATTTGGGTTTTCCATGTGTTCATGTATCTGCCTGATGTTGGTGGCTTCGATTCACTGGATCACACATTGTTGCTTTATTTTAGGCTGTTTGTTGGCTGTGATGATCTAACCAAAAATAGGTTGTTATTCTGGCGTGGCAACCATTGGTAGATGGTCTGCAGCTAGAAGCAATGACCAGGTCTGAACCAAAGCTATGTCATTGTGCTGCATTGTGTTGGCTTCAATTCGTTGGCAATGATGGTCAAACCAAAAACATGTTGTCCTGGCGTGGCAGCCATATGTAGATGGTTTGCAGCCTGACACCGTGAGTTGATCTGAGCCAAAGCAGTATTACATAGGATGGCTGTGATGATTTCAAAAAAAATCCATTGTTTTGGCGTGGCAACCACGTTTGGTTTGCAGCCATAATGAGAAGCCGGATCTGAGCCAAGGGTTGAAACTAGGGTTGTACCGGTGATTATCGGTTTTAAAATACTCGCGCAGCGCGCGAGGCAGAATTCAACTAGTATACTATTAATAAAGAAACAGAATGAACAGTAGTTGTCCTACTATTATTGCATGATGTATAAAACATTGTTTTTCATATATATGACTACCTCTATATTTATGCTCCTTATCACCTACTTCCTATGCCGGTGGTCGACACTCCGGCTGATGCGTGCCCATAGAGGTTGTAGGTTAGAGGAGGATGGCCGGTGGGTCGTATGAACGACAACCGTTGGTCCCCTGTCGCCGTTGTGTCGGTGTTGTCACCTTGAGTGATGATGGTAGTGGGATTGCTCTATTGAGCCAGACAAGGGGGCGTCTCTAGCTACCGTTGTCAGTAGTCATGGTGGCTAGTATAACTTGGGTCTTTCTTCACTTTTTAGATATCCTCTTTAATCTTCCATTAAACCAGATTAAAGAGGCTAGGGGGCAATAGAACTTGGCGTGGGAGCCGGAGACGGTGGCCTCTCCGAGAGCCTTTTTGTTCCACTATGATGCATGTCGGGACTTGAGTGGTGGTGATGGCGATAGGCCTTGGCGGTGGAGACGAAGCCAATAGACGTGTTGGACACTACCAATGGTCCCTACGGACCGACAAGTATATGCTATAGCGACGACTATTGTCGCCTTTATTCCTCATTTTTCTTGTAGTGTGAGGCATATCGATGCAATGAAAGTTGAAATCTTTTGATCGATAAAATTTAAAGAAATAAATTTCAATGTCAATTCCACTTTCATGTTTAACCTAGATATGTTAATTTTAGGGGGAATTAGTTGTAATTCCAATAAACTTTGTCATCAAAACCCTGATAAATAGAAAGTAGTATCGATTGTTAAAAATGTTTATAGTTCGGTTCAGTTTGATTTTACTTGATCTAAAGTCATCACGTTCTTTTCTTTTTCTATTTTTTAATGAGCTTTTTATTCTTCTATTTTTAATATAGGGGTAATATGTGGTTTGTGTTTTATGACATGACAATGTGGCTAAGTTTAAAAGAAATTTGATTACAAATCTATTAGGTCACAGGTCGCATCACATGTTAAGATTTAAATACTTATGCATTAATATGGAAAAATTCTAGTATTCTACATAACTAAAATTTATATTAAGTGCAATAATTTTTAGTATAGCTAAGCCTTTAATGGATATAGAACGAATTTTAAACGGAGTTTAGGGTTTTCATTTTAAGTAATCTTGCTAACACGTATAAGCTTTTGTTTGATCTTCTTTTAGGTATATACACATCGGCAAATAGAGGTTGTGATGTTAAGATAATAGAAATTCATACGGTTCGGTTTTAGGTTTAATTCCGTAAATTTATTTACTTAAATGGATTGGATTCGTGTCAACAATAATAGGTTCACGTTTTAACGCTTTTATCGATATCACTATAAAATGTACATTATGAAAACTTATATGTTAAAAAGAAAAAAAACACATACAATCATCTACTTTCATATTATTAATTTTAAAATAAATCTTATATATAGAATTTTAATTTCTTATTAGTATCATGCAAAAACAGAAAATATAAATATCTAAAATTAAAAAGGTTATGTTCGTATGAAGTCTCATGAATATATGAGTCTTGTTCGGATCAAGCATCAAACACGTACAAGTTGGGGTTATGTAAATATTTTGAATTTAAACTCATCAAACGAGGAACACAACCCATGACCACCACTATACAAATGACCATGTGTAGAGAATAATCAGATTATACTTAATTTTGCAATATGTATAATAGATTTTACTTAATACCATATATATATTACCAATTAAAACCTGAAAATGCTGCAAACATAGAAAACATATCATCACAAGTACTTGTTTTCAAACTAACACATGATCAGATCAAAGTTGAGATAGTAGGTTCCTCATCTCTAGCCGCGGTTTGCACTTGGCGAGCAATGGTACCGCTTTAGGCAAGCTGATTCCATGACCTTCAGTCATATCGACCATTTCATCACTCATTCGTTCCCAATCAAAGCATTGAATAATCGACCCAAGAGTCATCCCAAGAACGCGAAGCGCCAATCCTTCCCCTGGACAACTCCTCCTTCCGAACCCAAATGGCAATAACTTAAACCCTTCGCGGGACCCTTCTAGCCCTTCAAATCTCTCTGGGTTGAACCTTTCAGGGTCGGTCCACACCTTCGGGTCATGATGTATCGCCCATTGGTTGACAATGAGCATCGTCCCACGAGGGATGTTATAGCCCATGATCACACAGTCTTGTGACGACTCGTGGGGGACTAGTAAAGGGGCTACAGGGTACAATCGCAATACCTCGTTTATGATACACCGAAGGTAAGGTAGTTTAGCTACGTCAGACTCGTCTACGAGACGAGTGTTGCCAATGGCTCGATCGATTTCCGCTTGTGCCTTCTTTAGGACGTGTGGGTGGTTTAGCAAAAGGGACATGGCCCATTCCATGGTTCCAGCAGATGAATCACTCCCTGCTGTTAATAAAACCTAATCACAAAAATCATTTGGTTATACGTTGTATGGAAATCAATAATTAATTAGCGGTATCAATCGTGTCAGGTTGAAAGGTTGAATCACTAAAGTCGAACACAACCCATGCATTGAATCCAAAAACCATTTAACTTGTTTATAAAGTGTTGACATGTGTAATTGTAAACAAGTTGTAAACGTGCGGTACGTACAACTTAATAACACGTTTAATAAAATGCATTAATTAACAAAATCAACCCAATTATTTTCATATCGTGTTTGGGTTTAGGGTTCACAACTCACAAACTCATTTAACCCGAATGACCAAGAACAATCTTACCAGCACAAAGCTTCGAATCATGGCATCAGTGTAGTATTCGGGCTCTGATTCTTGAAGCGATAACAACAATTCGATCATCGTCTTTCGTTTATGTCCCCCTTCAGTCCCTTTAGATTTCCGAAGTTGCTCGATTAGCCCCTGAAAGAACACATCCCTTTTTTCATGCAATGCAATCAGTCTCTTCTTAAAACTCTTTGCCCCCAAAAAGCTCAATATCGGTAAGTAATCGCAGATGTTCGAAGCACCAGCGAGCATTAACGTTTCGTCGAGTATCTCCAGAAACAGATTCCCCTCTTCCTCCATTTCAAGTCCACCAAAATACCTCTTCCCGGAGATCATCCTCATCATCACATTCAGTGTCATTTCATACAAAACTAATTTCACACTTACCAGTGATTCAGAACCTATAGATAACAATTTACGTATCAAAAACCTGATTTCATCTACACGAATGTCGTGAAACTCGTTGAGACGGTGTATTGAAAGAATCTCAATTGATGCGATTCGTCGAAGGTTGCGCCAGTTATCACCATAGGATGCCCACAAAAGGCTGGTGTAGTTGACACCAATGATCTTTCCAAACATCATCTTCGGGCGGTTGGCGAAGACGATGTCGTTTCTGGTGAAGCATTCTTCGGAGGCCGAAGGGGATGAGACTAAGAGGACACGACGAAAACCGAATTGGAGTCGGAGAATGGGACCGTATTTGGAGGAGATTTTGGCTAGGGTTCTGTAGAGTGGTGGTTTCAGAAGGTAGAGATGGCCAATTATGGGGATCGAGGGGAAGATGGTCGGCGGGAGGGTGGCGGACTTGCGGCGGAGATGGGTGGTGAAGAGGTATGTGCACGCTAGAAGGAGTATGAGGGAGATGTAAAGATAAGGAGTCTCCATTGTTACGGAGGGTGTTGTGTTGTAGTGACGGACCTAGAAATTTTTATCTGGTTTTATAGAGATGTAAATTGCATGGAAATTGATTGCGTGTGGTAAGGGTGTTCAACCCGACACAAACCCGAACATGACACAAACCTAATTTTGAGTAATTTTTGGTGGCTTCTTTCACTGACTTTTGAGTAATATAGAACTTATTGAATACATTTCCATTAGGTCACGGGTCGTATCATGACATGTTAACTTGAATATTTTATGTAGTAATTATAGTAAAATTCTAGTTTGCAAGGCAATTAAAATAAATATCAAGTATACTAATAAAGCCTTTAACTACGTACATAATGCATATCAAACGGTGTATATGGTTTTCGTTTTAAAGAATCTTGCAAATCCGTATGTGCTTTTGTTTGATCTTGTTTTAGCTATATACACATTGGAAAATAGAGGTAGTGATGTTATGTTAATAGAAAATTCATATGGTTCAGCATTAGGTTTAATGCCGGAAATATATTTAGTTAGACGAGTTAAATTCGTTTCAACAATAATATGTTCTCGTGTTAACATATTTATGATATTACTGTAAAATGTATTCTATCATAACTTACAAATTAAAAAGAAAACATGTCAACTAATATACTTTAAAGTTAGCTTTAATTTTGCTTTTTAAGATTTGCTAAAAAATTACATTTTTTTTCGAAAGATCAAGAACATCAACTTACTTTTAAAAGTTGGGTTATTGAATTTTAATAATCACAACTTTTATTTATTGGCCGACATTAATCCAAACTCAAGAAATGTTTACCGACAATCTCAACTTTAAGCTTATTTTTTTAATGATCCTATACTAACTGAGAGTTACATCTGTTAGTTTTTTTAATGACGTTGACTACTTATATGACCACAACACCAAGCACAAAGTTTAAATCAATCATCAGGTCCATCAATCTGAAACTTCTGTACTTGGAGTTAGATTTCAAGTGATGTGACAACCTTATAAATTCCAGGTTAGAAAAACGTTTAAGGTTAACATTTGATATATATTACATTGTTATATTTACCTTACATATATATATATATATATATATATATATATATATATATATTAAATGAGTAGATTATGTGTGTGTATGATGTGCATGCATGCATTTTTACGTATGCATGTATGTACATATATCTAAATACTATGACACATATTTATACATATGTAATGAATTAAAGAACAAAGTTTAACCAAGCCTCACCAAACAATAATCAAAACTAAATCACAACACTTAAACACCAATACAAACACAACCGTAAATCTGATCTTGATTCATTAGCATGCTAAGCAACCCGAGTAACACCTCATTTAATCAATAATGGTACCATTAGCCACCAAATCTCTCGGCTAATTACACCACAACATCAAAACCGCCACCTAGCAACATGACACCAATCTTTCTCCTAAAACCGCCACCTTGCAACCAAGACACTAAACCTATCTAAGAACTTGACACCTCTTGCCCTAATAGCCAACTAAACACCCTATAATGACCACCTCACAAGTCTAAGACTTAGAGGTAATCATGACCTCTCCACTACTTCAATCTCGGCCGCATGAGGGTCACCACATCCCCACCACCGCAAACTAACACCAACATCTCCTTTCTCTCGGTCTCCATACGCCCACAACCATCACCACCCTCAAACTCTTATCACACTCTCGGTTCTAACCTCAAACCAAGATAACCACCATCACCACCTTTTCTCTCTCTCGATTTGATACCACCCTGAAACCACCACCCTAACACCATTTTTCTCTTGGTTCTCTCTTGTCTCACGGCTACAACACCCGCCCACATTAACCACCATCCTCTCACACTCTCTCGGTTATACACCACCACCACACAAACCATCTATAAGACTCTTGAAACTCTTGGTTGTTACCACATCCAAACATCAAACTTTGAAGACTTTAATCATCAAGTTTCTTGGAAGATAATCTCCAAGATCAAGCTCTCGGAATCAAGAAAGCTAGAGTTGTTTTCTAAACATCATCAACCCTTATTCTCAAGCCAAACAAAAGGTTTTAATCCCTATAAACCATCTTGAAACAAATGGTTACACATGTGTAATATATGCATATGTAACTAGCTTGATGAATATAATCATCAAGATCATTTCTAAAACATCTTTAACATTTGATTTTACATTAAAACAGTACCAAAAAGTCTTGAACTGAAAATTTAGAAGATTCATGATAATTGAGATTTTATGTGAAATAAAATGAAGATTTCTCTTGAAATATTAAAGTAAAATAAGTTAAAATACTAAATGATTGTTATTATGGGAATAAATTCAAAAATATGTTTAAAAATACCATTATTATCTATCTATAAATTTTGGCATATTAAAGTTGAGTATATTAATTTATGTGATTTAATTAAGGGAAAAATAATAAAAATAGTATGTGGAAGAAGCAAACCTAGTAAAAATATGAAAAAATTATATAAAAATTTTGTTATATTATAGTAGTTCAAGAATAAATTTGGTGATTAAATTACTTTATATGGCTGAGATTTATATTTTTATATGATTTGTAATAGTGAAATCGAAAGAAATATCTAAGTTATGAAATAAATTATGAAACATTCACATAAATTATTATATTCTGAGTTTGACAGTATGTGTAAATTTCATGATTTTTAGGTATATATAACTATTTTTCCTGTATTTTGGAAAATTTGGAAAAATTACAGTAAACTGTTTATTACGAATTATAAACCAGAAAATTTATGGGATTAAATAGACTTCAAAGTAATCATTATGGAAAATTTTAGGAATTTTATAAAAACAATAGCTTTTTGATCCTATTTATGTTAAGTTTGTATTAATTTTAAAAAATTATCTGCATTTAGATAATAGCTAAAATTTTTATGTGTTCATTGGTATTTTTAGATTGTGCTGCTATTCATATTTTAGAAAAATACAAGTAACAATAGTTACTAATTTTGAATTTTAACTGAGGTGCTGAAAATTTTAAAGAAATATATTTCTGACTTATAATTATTTTACAGGTTTTTACTGGAATTAATGTGAGATTCATAGCCCCGCTTTTATATTATGAGTTTTGGGGGAAAAACATACTATTTTATGTTTGATGCAAATAAATAAGACTTTTTGAGATAAACTGTCATGTTGCCGTAAGTTACAACCATTAATTCGGATGAGGAACCGTTTGATAATATAGATAGCGTTACTTAGGAAAATATTTTCTGCAGCAACAGGATGAGTGTTGTGATGATATATTATTTGATTTTTGTGATTTGTATTTGTGACATTTATGAATCACCTGGCATATAAGTAGGGTTGGTTGTAATATTATTTATATTGCATCAATATGTTTTGTCTGTTATTAAACCTATATTTCTCACCAACATTATGTTGACAGTTTTTAGTATGCTTTTTCAGGAGAACAAAATGACTAACAGTGTTATGTTCTCGTTTGATGTGTACAATGGTTGGGGCGAAGTTATTGGGAGAACATGTGTGAATATAACTGTTAACATATTTGAGCCTAGTATAATGGTGGATGCACACATCCAGTACTACTAAAGAAATATGAAGCAGTTAAAGATTTTATGATTAGGTTACATGTATTAGTCTTTAATTAGGTAAATTTTGTAAACTTTATGTAACCTAAGGACTCACTATATTATATATGATATTATGTTGTTATGTTTTTAATTGTTGTTATGATTATTGATTTATAATCAATGTGTTTTGAGGCAAAGAGTCACATCCAAGCATTTCACGCTTCCGCCGGGATGTGACGGGTGACGATGGGGATTAGACAATGAAAAACAAACCTGATAGAAGCAGGGTGGCGACTTAGTTAAAATATGACTCAAAGTTGCCCCTATTTCATCAAAAAAACAAACAGGAGTTAATTCTCAGTTAGTAAGGATCATTGAAGGAAAATAAGTTCAAAGTTGTGTGTGTAAATATTTCTTGAGTTAATAAAAGTTAAAATATTAAAATCCAATAACCTTTAAAAGTTTTATAAGTTGTTTTAAGTTTAGTTTAAAATTATCATTATATTGGATCAAGTTGAAATAATTGATAAAATTTTTGAACTGAAATTAAAACAACTTAAAAACTTTTAAAGGTAAATTGATATTTAAAATCTTGTAAAGAAATATGACTATTTTTATTAAATCTCAAGGAGTAAACTGAACTTAACTCTATACTTTTAAGTGTACATGTTTTATATACAACTAGCTATTTATCCCACGTGTGTTGCCGCTCGTGCGTGTCGGAATTGCATGTGTGTGCAAAAACTGGAAACTACACAACCAAAAGATAAAATGACGGTTTGAAAACATGGGTTCGTAAATGTAGACAAAAACAATCATGTCTCGACAATATAGTATGAATTATAGTGATATTAATAAAACATTAAATTTGAATTAAAAAAACATAAAAAAACTATGATTTTTTAGCTCAAAATTAGGAAGGAAAAAAAAGTGATTAGCACCTTATTAACTTGATCATTCACTAAATACGAATTTAAACACATAAATTCATTTCTATTAACATTGATTTTTTATTTAAAAATAATAGAATAAAATAAAGTATCCGTTTAAAAAGAAAACAATATAATTTGGAAACGTTTTTGTAATAAGATGCTTTTAGAATATGCTCAGACGTTTGTTCATCTTTGGCAAAACCACCCTCGTGCTTAGTGGGTGTTTGACATTTCTTATTAAAAACTCGTTTTAACTTTTGAAAAAGAGATAAGTTGAAAGGAGGTGAAAATGTGTTTGGATGAAGATGAAGATGTTAGGAGGAAAATAAGTTTTTGAGAAATTAAAAGTTTTAACTTCTCAAAACTCCTTTTGAGAAGTCAAAAGGAGGTGTAAATAAGCAATCCCAAACATGGCCTTACACCATCAACGACTCCGACGAAGTTTTCTCGCCGACGGGAACCCTCAAAATAAGCTTAATCCTCTCACCTTCCTTATTTATCCTTGTTTTCTCACTCAATTCCTCTCCAATTTCACCATCATATGTGGGCAGTGGCGGAGCTTGAGTAAAAGCTTAGGAGGGTCGGGGGCGAAAGTAAACTGTTTCAGGGGGGCGGACTGTATATTTATTAAAAAATTTCCACTACCGGACTAAAACTTTACACTATCGAGCCGGAAATTTACACTACTGACGGAAAAAAGAGGGGGAGCGCCCCCGGCCCCAATGAAGCTTCTCCTTTGTATGTGGGCGAACTCGTAGTTTCGAACTCGTAGAACCACGGTAGCCGAGGATCGATTTCCTCGATTGGATCGATGACGACGATGTGAACAAATGTTGCATGAGCAACTTGTACCCTGTGTAACAACACATGTACAGCCCCTACTGTACACACCGACATGTCTCTTTAATAATATATATAATTGTGTGTTTTGTGATAGATTTTAATTTCTTTATTAGTAAAATACAAAAACAAAAAAATAAAAACATTCAGAGTTAAGAAGGTTTTATTTGTATGAAACCATGAATATATGAAGACCAAGCATCAAACACGAGTTTGGGCTTATATAAATGTTATGCAGTATGGACCAGTGATTGATGTCGTGTGGTCGGTCAAAAATATTAATTAAAAAGTCCTTGATCAACCTTAATAGCAAATGATAAGTAGGGTGTCGAATCCACAGGGAATCACAGGAAAGTGCTAGCAACTATTAATCTAAAAAGACTAAACATGATAAAGGAAATTGATTTATGGATTTATTTAAGAAATAATTTAATTAATGAAATAGAGTTTAAGTTTTTAACAATCTTGATTAAAAAGCAACCCACTTCAGGATCCAGTTTTGGTAAAGTTACAATTTTTCTTGAATGAAACCTAATGGAAAGTCACTAATGGTGACTTAACATGATATGATTTAAGTGATAATTATGGATTAAAGTTTAAAGGATGTTATTCACACAATTACCAATTTGAATAATGAAACCCTAATTCTAATAATCAATCACACAATGATTAAAGAAACCAAAGTTATAGAATATCAAAATTAGGCTTTAAACATAATCAAACCATTTAAATAATCAAATCATAAATTGAATCCAAAAGAACTTAAAAGGTTCAAGATTCAATCCCAAATCTAGGTTACAAACTAAGAAAAATAAAAACTTGCCAAGCCCTTCCTACGAAGTGAATCACAATGGATTTAGCCTTGCATCATCATCGATTCTTCAACAAAATTATGATTGATCATTAAATCCGGATGAATTTGATGTTCTTGATGTTGGAAGAGCTTGAAAATGATCCAAGATGGTTACCTTTCATCCAAGATTTATGTGTCAAGAGGTAAAATTTGTATTAGGGTTTTTTCCTCTTTAAAACCACTCAAATTAAGTTAAAATCCACCAAAACGCGACGTTCAACGTCTGTGGCACCACTAGTGGCGTTGGTGGCGCCCCTGGCGCCATCTGGGCTGAATGTTCCTAATCAACGGTGGCTCTGACGGTGTTTCTGACGGTATCGGTGTCGGTGGCGCCACACGCTGCACCAACTTGATTTTCATGTGTAACGTTTCGATATCTTTCCATTGATAGGTCGTGGGCCCCGTAACTTTTTTCCTAGCTCAAGTTATGCCCGTTTTAAGTTACCATTATCTTGAAACTTCTTTTTTACATATCTTCACCTTCCGAGCTCCAATTTTCGTCCTGTTTCTTCAAATTTCTTTGTATTTTTCACGTTTGAACTACAAACACAAGGAAACCCCAAAAGTAACTCTAATTCCATAAATTTACACATAAAACCCAAAAATAAAGTCGTTAGACATTGAACTTTCACCACCCGATCATAATCCCCACACTTACCTTTTGCTTTTCCTCAAGCAAAGCTCAATTGTGATTTATAAAACCATCATTGCAAATATATTTTACTAGACACCTATTAATGATTAATTAAGGTTCAAGGTCATGCCCTTATTCACACGACTTACATCGTTGAGTAGATTTACATTCTAGCAAGTCACTTATAAGCAAAATAAGACATACCTAACTAATCTTAACATGATTTTGATTTTCAGCCTCATGTACACACCCCTCACAATAATTCACTCTTCTCGGTTTATATCTGGACTAGTAAAAGATGTACTAGTATGTTCACTTAATAACCCAATATACCACATTGTCCACATAAGCTTGTATAGCAATCACACCTCCATCATTTGCATAGATCTTGCACACGTCTAAAGGACTTACGGGTTTTTGGGTTTAGGCACGGGTAGGAAGTTTTGGCTTTTAAAAGTGGCTACCATAAATATAAATATAAACCAAACCGTTAAACGATCCTTTTTATCATGACTCTCGAAATTAAATCACTTTTTGCCTTTTTGAACCGCTATTTTTTTCAATATATTTTTTTATTTTTTCTCTCTTTTTCCTATTATATATATATATATATATATATATATATATATTTCATAATATAATCTTGACTTCGGATGCTTTTTTACTTTGAATGGCTTAACGATCGGTTATCAACTAACAACTTGGGCTTTATGTATTGGGTTTAACAAAAGAATAGTTTAAGGCTCAACATGGCTACTAAGGGGTAAGATGGATGACTCTAACAACCGTTTAACAAGTAACTGGGTTTCTAAATTGCCTTTGTCATTTATTGCAACATCTTGGTTATAGTCTTGATATGCATCAAACAATACAAGTTCTGTAACAAAAGTAGTATATATATATATGTATGTATATATATGTATATATATATATAATATATTTGAAGTCATAGGCTCAAAATCTCACCAGGTAGGAATTTAGGCTATCGATGTGCACATGAGTTTATTATATTAAAAGTTCGTTAACACTAATTAGGCATCTGTTACATTTTCAAAAACGACCCACTAGAAAAACTTTATCTCGCAACTTAAAGAATATGACCATGATCTAGGATCTACACCAATCTTTTAATAAGCAATAAACTAGTGATTTATATTAAAAATTTTTGTATTTAAACACAATAAACTTCACTTGACATTTGCAATTTTTTTTTACATTTTAACTTTTTTTGAAAACTTTTATCAAATCCCCTCATCCCCACACTTGAGATGTACACTACCCCCAATATACTAACAAAACATTACTATTAGTGGTGGAAACAATAGAATTTTAATATCAGACCCAATCTTATCATATTCATAAACCATTTACAATAAGTCAAGGACTCACCATTAATAACCGAGAATGAAAACTAAGTATAATTAACTATTTTTAACAATTAATAAAGGAAATAAATACACCTGGTTATATCTTTATGGCAAGATCTTCAATTGTACTAGTAATCTTCAACATCTCGTCCCTAATTTACAAAACATACTAAACCCTTGTAGAAGCGAACTTATCACTTCTTGATTAGCACCGCACATTTCAATCAATAATGCATCCCCTTTCCCACACTTAAAGCATTGCATTGTCCTCAATGCAACTTTTAAGTGAAATTTGATTAAAATTAGTTAACTTTTTAAATAAATACAAAAAAATCACTTTAATGATAAAAGTTCTAAACTGACTTTCGTAGGAATCACGATTGCATTTAGCATATGCAACAAGCCTTTTAAACCATCCGGTAGACCAGGGTGGACGAGTATAGTCTTGTGAGGGTTTCTAGTGAACACACCCATAAAGTTTTTAAAATAAAATAAAATCAAATCATAAATAAACAAAAAAAGACTAAAAAAACACAAAATACCTTGGGTTGCCTCCCAAGTAGCGCTAAGTTTTAGGTATTCAGCCAAACCGTACTTGCTATTTGTTTTGGTGGTTTAAGTGCACATTTGCCTACTGAATTCCCAACAAACGCTCGGTAGTTGACATGCCAATTCTATAGTTGCTTCCGAATTATCATCAAGTCTATTGAATATTTCTTGCGGAGCCACTTTATGATGATTTGTCCAGTGTCTTGTAATGCCGCCTTCTTTTTCTTTATCCTTAAACTCTCTTCTCTAACTTTGTTGGTTGGAATAATAAGCATAAGAGAAGGACCAGGATTAACTTGTATTATTTTAATATTTGGCTCCTCAAAAGGTGTTATGTCTTCTATCAAATTTAAGCATATATGTTCATGATCTTGAAGTCCTGTAACCTCTTCAACCACATCACCATCAATCACGGTACCATTATCCAACATAGAGTGCTTTTGTCTTAGTTGAGCCATATCCTCAACTAGTTTGCGAACCTCCTTAACCAATACCTCGAGTACTTTATCTATTTCTTTGTCTTCTTTTTTCATTTCTACCAACATGTTTAAGATTTCATCAAAGCCATCGTTCACTGAATCTTGAGGTTCCTCATATATCAGCTGAGGATATTTAGGATAGTAATCAGCATACTCCTCCCGGTAAGTTGATAAATGTGATATCTTGGGTTCATAGTGGTTGAGTTCCCACTTTGGACATATTTGTAATCTATGTCGGCATGATAATTTTCTTGATAACTTGATGGTGGAGGTGGTTCATAATGTGGATAATATGAGTGGGTTTCTTCATATTCGTAGTTTGCCCTCACATATCCTATTTGTCTCCTGTATTTAGAACCTTTTCTTTCTATATTTCCATATTTTCTCTCAAACATTGGAAAATATCGAACCCAATGATAAATGCTTCCACATCACATATATGGATCATTCTCCCAATCCCAGTCCATGATAATATCCAAATTTTTAAGATTCTACTAAGCCTGCAAAGAAACTACCTGCAAACAAGAAGCAAATACCACACATAATTCCGAATAATAAAAAGGACAATTAAACTAAAACAAGAAAAAGAAAATCTTTTTGTTTTTTTATATATTTTTTAAAGAAAATAAATAACTATTACTAACACTAAGCGCAACGATTCCCCGATAACGATTTCATTTTAATCGATGTCATGCGGTCGGTCAAAAATATTAATTAAAGAGTCCTTAATCACCTTAATAGCAAATGGTACGTAGGGTGTCGAATCCATAGGGAATCAAAGGAAAATGTTAGCAACTATTAATTTAAAAAGACTAAACATAAGAAAGAAAATTGATTTATGGATTTATTTGAGAAATAATTAAATTAAAGAAATAAATTTTAAGTTTTTAACAATCTTGATTAATCCAAGTTTGGTAAAGTTACAATTTTTCTTGAATGAAACCTAATGGGAAGTCATTAATGGTGACTTAACATGATATGATTTAAGTGATAATTATGGATTAAAGCTTAAAGGATCTTATTCATACAATTACCAATTTGAGTAATGAAACCCTAATTCTAATAATCAATCACACAATGATTAAAGAAACCAAAGTTATAGAATATCAAATTAGGCTTTAAACATAATCAAACCATTTAAATAATCAAATCATAACTTGAATCCAAAAGAACTTAAAAGGTTCAAGATTCAATCCCAAATCTAGGTTACAAACTAAGAAAAATAAAAACTTACACAAGCCCTTCCCCCAAAGTGAATCACAATGGATTTAGCCTTGCATCATTATTGATTCTTTAATAAAATTGTGATTGATCATTAAATCCAGATGAATTTGATGTTCTTGATGTTGGAAGAGCTTGAAAATGATCCAAGATGGTTACCTTTCATCCAAGATTTATGTGTCAAGAGGTAAAATTTGTATTAGGGTTTTTTCCTCTTTAAAACCACTCAAATTAAGTTAAAATCCACCAAAACGCGACGTTCAACGTCTGTGGCACCACTAGTGGCGTTGGTGGCGCCCCTGGCGCCATCTGGGCTGAATGTTCCTAATCAACGGTGGCTCTGACGGTGTTTCTGACGGTATCGGTGTCGGTGGCGCCTATGATGGTGTCGGTGGCGCCACACCCTGCACCAACTTGATTTTCATGTGTAACGTTTCGATATCTTTCTGTTGATAGGTCGTGGGCCCCGTAACTTTTTTCCTAGCTCAAGTTATGCCCGTTTTAAGTTACCATTATCTTGAAACTTCTTTTTTACATATCTTCACCTTCCGAGCTCCAATTTTCGTCCCGTTTCTTCAAATTTTTTCGTATTTTTCATGTTTGAACTACAAACACAATAAAACCCCAAAAGTAACTCTATTTTCCATAAATTTACATATAAAACCTGTAAAAAAGCCATTAAACATTGAACTTTTACCACCCGATCAACCAGCTCTAGTTGAACCCATCAATGGCCATCATGTGTAGCAAATTAATCAAATTACACTTTTGTTTTATGTATAATCAGATTATAATTAATGACAAATTATATTTTAGAGTAAATTACATTTTTGTCCTTTAGATTTGTTGTAAGTTTAAGGTATCATCCTTAAACTAAGGAAATTACAGTAAATATTATTTACGTTTTAAAAGATTTGCACGTTTTGTATTATCCTTTAACAGGCGTTAAATTTGATCGTTAAGTCAGGTCAAGTGCCTTGCACATGAGGGTAGTTTGGTCTTTTTCCCCTTAATATGAGAAAACAAATATTAAAACCCACCCCCACCCCCACACCTCTCTTTCTCTCTACCTTTCTCTCCCTCCCTCTCTTTCTCTCTCTATCATTACACACAAGAAATACTACTACCACCCCTCCACCGCCACCATCTGCCCACAGCTACTACCCGCCCACCGCCACCACCCAACCACCACCACTGCCATATCGCCACCATATTACTGTCCACCGCACCATCATATCGCCACTAGGCCCACCATATATAGATAATGCCACATTTATCCAAAATTGTTCTAGTAAATTGAACACCATGAATAACCATGAAAAAAGCACCATACTTCATGAGAAAGCATCGGCATCATCGGTCACATACATTCATCAGTAGGGGTGGTGATGGAGACGAAGGTGGGTGGGGGTGGTGGTGAATAGGAGTAAACTAGTGGTGGGGTGGGGGTGAATAAACAAGTTCAAGAGGTAGGGATGAGTGCACGAGCACCGGAGGCGACGACGTTGGAGGCGTCGATAGAGAAGGCGACGACGGAGGAGGCAATGAAGTGTGGTGTGTTCCAGGCGGCAAAGCAGTGGCGATGTTCTAGTAGGCGATGATAGTGGCTTGGGTCTAGGGTTTTCTTTTTATGATAGATGATGATGATGATGTGGACATGGTGGGAGGGTGGTGGCAATGGAGGAGGGCAGGTGGTAGCGGTGGAGGTGGGTGGGTGGTGGCGGTGGTGGTGGGCAGATGGTGGCGGTGGAGGGGTGGTGGTGGTGTGTTCTTGTGTGTGAAGATAGAGAGGGAAACAAAGATGGAGAGGGGGGGGGGGTAGAGAGAGAAAGAGAGGTGTGAGGGTGGAGTGATTTTTAATATTCTGTATTCTATTATTAAGGGTAAAAAGACCAAACTATGCTTATGTGCAAGGCACGTGACCTGACTCAACGATCAAATTTAACATCCGTCAGTGGATAGGATGTAACGTGCAAACTTTTTAAAAGATAAAGGATGTTTACTGTAATTTTCTTAGTTTAAGGACGATACCTGAAATTTACGACAAATCTAAATGATGAAAAATATAATTTACTCTAGATTCTAATAATTCAAACTATTACATATTGACAATCATTTGTTGATTTATACTTGATTTCCATTCGATTTTGCTCACCATGATATTTGTGAATCAAATAGAGAAACATACAATGAAATGGAGTGAAAATCAAGTGAAAATTGAATGTAAAACAATGATATTATGTTGTTAGGAATGTCATTGACAACAAAAATGAAATTTTTGGATTATTATCGGACAAACTGATAGTATGGATTATCATAGGCCAATAGATTATAGTTTCGTTTATTAAAATTCAACTTGTCTTAATTAATACCATGTGTATTATTCACAACCTGAAAATGCTACAAACAGAGAAAACGAACTATCAACAACTTGTTTTCAAACTAACACATCATAAACAAGATAGTTAACAGAGGCTTTGTCTCTTAAAACGGATATTTTAATTTTAACCAATTGTAATCAAGTCATAAACATGTGATAAAAGTTAACTAGATGTAATAAAATAGTTGAATAGTTGAGAATGAGTTGGGTTAATTAACTCACTTGCTAATAGATTTGACTCTTAGAGTGAAGATCTATGGTTAAAACTCAAATACCAAAAAAATTATTAGAGTAATGTAGAAGTACGAGCAGGACAAACATGTTTATAAGTTAGTTTTTACTCCAACACCATGTTTACTTGCGTTTTAATTTTTGATTAATTTGGGCTTTAACATTCGTCAGTGTCAGTGAAAAAATAAATTTTAATGTTGGATTTTGGTTTTACTTGAATGCTTTGTACTTTTGTACTGGCACTCGAGTCCGGTTAAGTGGCGTCGCCTAGGGGTTTCCTTCACTTCACGGCTCCACTCCGAAATTTGATCCTAATACTCAACTTTATTTGGTTTTTGGTTTAGAAGTTTCACGTGTTGGATTTTGGTTTCAAGTTTCCACGCGTCTAAATATTTTTTTTATTATTTTAGACTGAGGTTATTTAAGAATGGGCTGTTTAAAAGCTTATTTGGTTTATAATTAAATTCTATATACACATATCTTTAAAAAGTACATCAATCATATATATATATATATAAATATTTCAAATTTTATCATCATCCAAATATTTTTAATTTCTTTGTAGTCGTCGTCGCAGTCATCGTCCTTGTTGTCATCGTCATCCTCCTCCTCCATGAGTGAAATTCCTGTCATTCTGTCATCCTTTTATCGATCTAAAACACAAGCTTATATTTTTTTTTTGGGTATTTAATTGTTTCATTACAAAAGAGTCATGTCGATCGGAGAATGTTACCCTTAGAATTGGATATTGAAGAAGAGGTAAGGTTAAATGTATCTTCATGGAAGAGGATAATAAGATTCGGCGGATTACCAAGTCCATACTGGACCTTTTGAGGTTATCTTCATAATCGCACTAGTAGCTTTTCACTTGAAGTTACCCAAGGAATTGAGCAAATTATATATATGACGTCTTATATGTTTCCAACCTAAGAAAACGCTTATCAAATGAAACACTATAACTACCACTAGAAGACATCCACATGAGAAGTAGAATCTCACTGAAGAACCACTCCAGATCATCTACGACAAATCGAGAAATTAAGGAAAAGTTAAATTCCTTTAATAAGAATCAAATGGAATTCGGACATGATCTAAAGACAACATAAGAATGAGAAGATGAGATGATAAGTAAATATTCTCATCTATCTAAGGGACTGTTTGGTAGCCTATTAATGATCATTAAGAGGTTACCTCTTAATGATTTATAACTCTTAATAGTTAACAGGTAACCCTAATGCTAAATGGTTATGAGGTACCATCAAAATTTAACGTCTTAACCATTCAACATTAAGGTTACCTCATAACCATTAAGATCCTGTAAACCATTAAGAGGTATCCTCTTATTGATCATTAACAGGATACCAAACAACCCCTAAGTAATAAACTTCGAGGACGAGTTTTTTATAAGGTGAGGAGAAATGTACACCCTGAAAGTGGCGTGACCGTGCTTAGTCAACACACGACCATGCCAAGTCAACATGTGATCATGCCAAGTCAAAGCACACCCATGCCAAGCAAGATGCAACCGTTCCTAGATGAACGGGTAATTTGCACGCACTAATTGAATTTAAATATATGTTTTAAACCCTTACTTATCTCTAATTGGTTCATTTTTGAAGTTTGAATGTTCTAACATACCATAAGCTAAAATGATTTATTTTTAACCGGACTTAGAAGTTAAAACCAACAAGTGAATATATTGTTTCTTTAAACTAGAAATAAATTTAGAATAGACAATACATAAAAGACTTAATTTGAATTAAAAGTGTTATTGATTTGTATAGCAAATTATGAATCTCTTAAGTTATCAATTTATCATGCATTCACGATTTCAAAGTTGTGGAATTTTAAAATACAAGTGTATCAGTTTATGAGTATCTAACTTCTGAATTATTTGTTGAATACAGGTCCAAAAAAAGTTGCATAATTTGGACTACTTCACAAAGGCCCAACGTGAAAATAAACTAGGAAGTCCACGTAAAAGGTTGAATAATAAATTATGGGGCATAGGGTTGTTAATACGTAATCGATTATACAGACCATCAAAAAGTTTAGTTAATTTTATTGAAAGTTTTTGTAGTCATAGTATTTAAACTCTTTTTTATTATTAGTGGTAAAATTTCTGTGATCAAAAGCGAATGTAGGTTTTAGATTATATGAGTATATTCAATTTAATTTATGAACTTTGCTAGCTAAAATCTTAATTTTACCTGTGAATGATTTGGATGCATTCATGTGATTAGGGTTTGTGTTTATTTTTGTTTTTGATTTTTTTTTAATTTGTTGAATCTATTGGCAATCATCGATCAATGGTCTGTTGTTCATTCATCATTGATTGTTTTTCGAATCTCATATTGTACGGATTGATTTCATTTAAATGAGATCCTAGCATGTATTCTTATTTAGTTTTGTGTATCGTAAAGTAAACACGGCTAGATTTATTGACTTCTGGCTACCTTCTATACAAAGTTTTATTAAAGTTGTGTCTATATAACTTTTCAAACCGTGAATGAGTTATGTCTATGTGGCCTTTTCAACTAGATAAATAAATTAGGTTATATATAGTGCTACCAATTTAGAAACTTAAATATGATTACTCGTTTCTTATCTCGTATTATCATGCTTGTTTGTTTTCTTAATTATGTTTTTACATGATCGTAACGACAGGTCATCATGCCACATTGAAAACGTAGATGTTTTTGTTTTCTTTGCTTCTTTGGTGTTGTAGATGGGAGTTAGACATTTCCACTTAGGTTGATCTTTCAAAGCATGTCATGCATTTTCATATAAGTACAAGCAATTATCAACGATGTACGCTCCTGATGGATCATAAACAAGATGAGAGACCACTTCATTTTAGGTTTGTGGGCTAGGTTTCTGAGGAAGAAGGAAGGAAAGAGATGGTGATGACAGTGGCGGAGCTTCAACTCTTTCGTAGGGGGGGCGGGGGCGAAATTAATTTTTTTTAGGGGGGGCGGACTCGATATTTATATAAAAATTTACACTACCGGGTCAAAAAATTACACTATCGGGCTAAAATTTAACACTACGGACGAAAAAATAGGGGGGGCGGCGCCCCCCCCCCCCCCCCCCCCCCCGGCCCCTATAATGCTCCGCCAATGGGTGATGACATGTGCGTAAGTGAATCAGACTTATGTAATTATTAATTAGCTGAACCTAATGTTTAAAAAAGAATAGTATAATGTATAGTTTAAATCTTTTATCAAAAACATTATTAAATGTTTTCTTAAATAATACTTTTTAAAAGTAATCTATTTAAAAAATATATATTTAAAATAAGGATGATATGTTCTTATGTGATAAACAAGCTAGGTAGCAACACAACTATCAAGAATTAGTTGTATATTAATGAGATGTATAGTAAAAGGACTAAACATATCTACATAAGCTTACATTTCATTATAGATGTCATAAACTCAAAGGTGGTGAAAGTTGTCAGGTTGATAAAACTAATACCGATGAAAATGTTATTTATATATATGTTAACAAAGCAAGTAACATTTTATCATTAATTCCCTGTTTTATATGGTGTTTGAATTAATGCATTTTATATTTTTTAAATTGTTGGGCTTGTACTTTTTAATAAGGTGAATATTGTTGGAATATATTGTAAAAGTCAAACAACAGTTTACTAGAACTCTTAATTAAGGGTTGCTACAGTGCGTGACCATTAGTTGCAACGGTCTATTAGTAGTAGATCCAGTAGTTCTTTAGTAGGAATTTGTGTGGTCAATAGAAATATGCTCAGGATGAAATAATTAACATGAAACTAAGTACTAGTGATTAATAAGAAAATTGTTGCAAATTAATGGCGTGATACTACTTACTACCAATGGTTGGTGCACATAGAAGTAAAGTTTCTAATAAGGAGGAGTTAGTGCTTATAGCTGGTGCCTATAGAAGTAATTAAAGTTATTACTAATGGGGAGTTGGTGCTCATAAGGTTAATTATCTCTGTGTATAAATAATTTAAGGCTGATACGAGTAGTTAGTACTAATGGAACAAAAGGATTCTTATTTTTTGTTGTTAGAAACCGTTAGAGGTTGTTAAAGAATGGTATATAAGCAACGAGAACTGAGAAGAGAAATTTAGTTAGATGATGGTAATAATTCTCAACCCTAATTTCTCCATAATCACTTTTGATTCAAATTCATAAGAATTCATTACTGTTGATGGTTAATTTTTGTTAATTCAAGTATTTGATGTCTATTGTTCTTTAATCTTAGAGGCAAAAGTAAATTTATATAATATTAATTATCAATTGGGTTATCCTTCCTGGATTATACCATGTGGTGGGTTGTACTTATCTCGTTTTTTTAATCTTTAACTTTTTTTATTTTAACCTAATATTTTTATATCTTTTACAAATTAACACTAATATTTTTTTACTTTCAACTTTGTTCCCCTACATTTGACATTTCAAACATTTTCGTCTTTCGGTCAAAACTTTGCGAGTTAACGCGCTGAAATATGCATATTGGTTTAACATTTTTACGATTATTTTTTCCCAATTTAACTGCCCTGTTGCACATATTAGTCCTAGATCAACTTACCTATTGTTCTAGATCTTTTATTTTTCGTTTGCGTGGTTCAAAGTTTTTACGTCTACTTTTTTTTGTTTTTATTTTTTTATTTCTTTATTTTTTTAATATGAGCTATCTTAGTGGTCACTAACAGTAGTGTGTCATTGATACTGCTTGACATAATTTTACGCCGCCCGCTGCAACGCGAGGATTAATACTGGTTTTTATGAAACACAAAACATCTCAGTAGTAGTTAATATTTTAAAACGAATCTTATTACAATATATGAATAAATTTATTGTGTACATGCATGCAGTTAACATTTCACTATACATATTTTAGAACATAGCAACAAGTTCATGCATACCGTAGCATTTCTTATGAAAGAAAGATATACAACTTAATTAAATCGATTAATAACAACATGCACCACATATTCAGAGCTGGGAGAGTAGATTTAGCATCGACACACGAGGTTTACACTTGGCTACCAAGGGTTCAAGCTTAGGCATGGTTAGCCCACGACCTTCGGTCATATCAACCATATCTTCACTCACCCTTTCCCAATCAAAACATTGTATAAGCAACCCCAAAGTTAAACCCACCACGCGCAGTGCCAACCCTTCTCCCGGACAGTTCCTCCTTCCAGACCCAAACGGCATTAGCTTAAACTCGTCTCTTGACCCATCTAGCCCTTCAAACCGTTCAGGATTGAACCTTTCGGGCTCACTCCAGAACTTGGGGTCATGGTGTATGGCCCATTGATTCACAAGCAGCATTGTCCCACGCGGGATTTTATACCCGTTGACCACACAATCTTCTGATGAACATCGAGGCGTTAGAAGAGGCGCCGCAGGGTACAATCGTAGGGTCTCATTTAAGATACAACGGAGGTATGGTAAATCTGATATGTCTGACTCTTTCACGAGACGCTCGTTGCCCACACAAATGTCGATCTCATTTTGTGCCTTTTGAAGAACATGTGGGTTGTTTAGTAGAAGAGATAAAGCCCATTCCATGGTTCCCATAGTAGTTTCAGTGCCAGCTGATAATATGATCTAATCACCATTAACATGCTAATTAGATCTCAAAGGGAAATTATACAATTGTATACAGACATGAGAATGGATAATTATTATACTTTTATCTTGGTTCATAAGAGAGCTCTAAAAGTGTCGTATCACGTATGTAGTTGGGCATAGGTTTATGATAACGTATTACATGGTGCTAGTTGCCCCAAGGAATTGAAACAAGTAACTTTTAAATAAATAGAATTACGAAAGGTCGGGGTCATATATTTTGATGGAGTTATTGGCTTAATATTAACTGTAAAACAATAATCAACAATTAAAATACACAAAATGGACAATTCGTGGACGTGACATGGTATTTATTTACTAAAATGCCGGTGCCAAAAAAACCTTTTGCGTACTCGCTGGCACATTCTATTAAAAATAACTAGGTTATGGCGTCGTGCGTTGCCGCGGCTATGCGAGTTTTAACATAACCTTAAACTAAAATGAAAATCAAAATAAATGTTCGAAACCATAAAATCAACAAAATACACAAAGTAAAGTACATCACACCCCAAATCCATAACACACTATAACATGAAGAACCCAAAAACTAAATCAAAGCTCACACCATACACAAAACAGGCGAAAATTAAAGACACAAGAAGGCGACACAGTCCAAAATAGAAAACCAACAAAAATAAAAGCCCGAAAAGAGAAACAAAAAGAAAACCCAAACCTTAATAGCGAGGATCGTTAGAGTATCGATAACGGAAGAAAGAAAGTAATAACCCGGAAAAAGACAACACCAACGAACTATAGAAACGAACTAATCAAAACACACCTCAAACCTACACCCAAAATAAACTCAATAAACAACAACAAAAACAAAAGAAAAAAAACACCCCACCAACCAAGCATATTAATATGAATAGGTAATTTGTATCATGAGTTTAAAATATAGTTGAAAACGTAAATTTTTAAAGACCTTATCAATGTTCTCAGAACCGGATCGGACGTCGAACCGGACGGCTTACTGGTTTGGTGGTCGGACCGGTCGGACAGGTCGGACCGGATGGACCGGATTTAACTATATTTTAATTATATTTATATATGTAATTAAATATAAGTAATTTATATATGATTTATACATATATTTTATAGTTATATATAAAACTTAACTATATTTGTATATACAAAGTACTAATTTATGGTTTAACACCCCGTTTTTACCCACTAAAATCAAAAAAAAAAAAAAAAATTCAAAATCCGGTCGGAACCGGCCCGGTTCGCCGGTCCAACCGGCGACTCGGTTCGAACCGGCCGGTTCAACTGCACAAAAACGATCCACTATGGACCGGACCGGACAGGGGGCCGAATCGCGGTCCGACCGGTCGGACCGGCCGGTCCGATCCGGTCCTAACAACATTGGACCTTATAAGTAGTTAATGATCTACTGGTTTTCGCATTAAGAGTCAAGGCACTATTACAAAATATAATTTTTGGGGCGGCTCTATCAGATTTGTTAGGAAGGTTTACCCTCAAATCGCCTCAAAAAATTGCAGCTCCATATTAAGGACGGTCCTAATCATTTTTTAGGGCGGTCACCCCCATAAACCGTCCCAAAAAATCCGTTTTATTTTATAGGGCAGTGCACACATCATTTTATAGGGCGGTGCACACCCCAAAAACCACTCCAATAAAAAATTTTAAGGCAGTACCATCAACAATTAACGTTAATTTTTCAAAATTTTAGAATTCGTAACGTCTACGACCTCAAATTTTCTCTGTTTATTCTTTACAACCACTCATATTAATTTGTAACTTTAAATTCAATCATTTACTCAACAACTTCATATTTATTATCTTCTTTATTACTATTATCATATGATGAAACATATTCATGTTACATTCTGATTATTTTAAATTTATATTTCTTAATGATATAATTTATATAATGATTTGTTTTAGTGATTTAAGTGTTTTATAATCCTCACCATTATATTTAGTCAAGAGCATAGTAAGTTTTAACAAGACTTTCTTCAAGAGCTTCTTCAAGATTATAAAGATTATAAGTTTAATCATTAACATTAACTATATATATATATATATATATATATATATATATATATATATATATATTTGTATGTGTGCATGTATATGTATGTATGTGTGTGTCTATATATATATATATATATATATACACACACACACACACACATATACATATATATATATACACACACATATACATATATATATACACATACATATATATATATATGTGTGTGTGTGTGTGTGTGTGTGTGTATGTGTGTGTGTGTGTGTATATATATACATACATACATATACACATACATATACAGATACATACATATACATATACACATACATGTACACATGCACGTACAAATGCACGTACACATGCACGTACACATGCACGTACACATGCACGTACACATGCACGTACACATGCACGTACACGTGCACGTACACGTGCACGTACACGTGCACGTACACGTGCACGTACACATACACGTGCACATGCACATGCGCATGCGCATGCGCATGCGCATGCACAGGCCCATGCGTATGCATATGCCCATGCGTATGCGTACGCACATGCGTATGCGTACGCACATGCGTATGCGTACGCACATGTGTATGCGTACGCGTATACGTATACTTACGCGTACGCCTACGCGTACTTACGCGTACGCCTACGCGTACGCATACGCGTACGCCTACGCGTACGCCTACGCGTACGCCTACGCGTACGCCTACGCGTACGCCTACGCGTACGCATCTGCGATCTGCATATGCATGTACATGTACATGTACATGTACATGTACATCTACATGTACATGTACATGTACATCTACATATACATACATGTACATCTACATGTACATGTACATGTACATGTACATACACATACACATACACATACATACACATACACAAACACATACACATACACATACACATACACATACACATACACATACACATACACATACACATACACATACACATACACATACACATACACATACACATACACATACACATACACATACACATACACATACACATACACAACACATACACATACACATACACATACACATACACATACACATACACATACACATACACATACACCATACACATACACATACACATACACATACACATACACATACCATACCATACACATACAAACACATACACATACACATACACATACACATACACATACACATACACATACACATACCATACACATACACATACACATACACATACACATACACATACACATACCCATACACATACACATACACATAATACATACACATACACATACACATACACATACACATACACATACACATCACATACACATACACATACACATACACATACCCATACACATACACATACACATACACATACACATACACATACACATCACATACACATACACATACACATACACATACACATACACATCACATACACATACACATACAACATACACATACACATACACATACACATACACATACACATACAAATACACATACACATACACATACACCTACACATACACATACACAGACACATACACATACACTAAACATAAACATACACATACACATAAACATAAACATACACATACACATACACATACACATACACATACACACACATACACATACACATACACATACACATACACATACACTACAC
>CM044005.1:30716460-30908689 GCA_024085815.1 Flaveria linearis
CCACTGTTTCTCGGTCCTCTGCTGAAGCAGAGTACCGTGCTATGTGTGCTGCTGCTTGTGAGGTTTTATGGTTACTAATTTGCTGCGTGAGCTGCAGGTTACTGTTTGTCTGCCTGTGACTTTGTTTTGTGATAACACGGCTGCCCTGTCCATTGTGGCCAATCCTGTGTTTCATGAACGCACAAAACATTTCGAGACTGACTTGTTTTTTCTACGGGAAAAAATCACTTCTGGTGTTCTTCGAACTTCTGGTGTTAAGTCATCAGACCAACTGGCTGATGTCTTCACTAAAGGTCTCTTGGTGCATCAACATGCTGACATGTGCAGTCGGCTTGGTCTCTTTAATGAATTTGGTGCTAGAACTGAGGGGGGTGTAAAAAGGTGTAGCTCTCCTTTGCTCTTATTGGTCTTCTTTATTTGTTCAGTTCTGCCCCTTATTATTTGTTATTTCTTTGTTTCTTTAGAGTGTTTTGTTGCTGGGCTGCTAGGCTTATGTTGATGAAGCTGCTGGGCTTATGTTGATGAAGCTGGGCTGCTGTGTTTAGTGGACACTCCTGAAGTGGGCTGGTGGGCTTGGTGTTCGGCCCGAGTTCAGGTTGTGGAAGAGTCTAGAGTTTCTCTTCCATATATACAGCAGAGTCTTCGAGTACTGAGATCTCAATCGTCTCTCTCACACCTCTCACAACACACGCTTTCTAGCATTCGTATTCTTTGTCTATTCTAGGGTTACATCACATTGATGACCCGAGTTCTTGTAAACAAGATAATAGTTGTAATTCATCGTTGTGATGTTCTTCGTTAGTGAGAGTGTGTAAAAGATTTTGGATCTACTGAAATATCAGTTGGTATTGTTGATTGCTGCTATCTGATTCATGTTCTTTGACAGCTTCCCCATAAGTAATCGGCTGTCGGAATGCTATTAAAATTGGATGTGGATTTTGGGCCCAAATATGAGTGGATATATGGGCCTCAATGCACAAAATGGAAGTGGATTTGAGTTTTATACTTATTTCTGTATGTCTTTGTTTTGTAAATAAATTGGCCAGAATATGAGTTAACTGTATATTGGATTATTAAAGCAAACATGCGCGGTCGGGGTAGAGTTTAATAATAAACTCATTTGAACTACTATGATCCATGTTTTGCACGGTGAATTACCCTTTTACTAAATAATTTTAATCTAGCTAAGATTAATATAACTTTTGATAAAGTGTGTTATAATCCGGGAGCTTAGTAAAAATTTTATAATTACGATGATCCATGTCTTGCACATTATCATATGACCTTTTTTGGCCCTCACCGATGAAAAATTATGGATCCGCCATAGAACACAACAAACCAATCTTGAAAATACAAGTCTTAACGCTTAGATTCTCAATGATCAACATATAAGTAATGCAATAGATCACCAATGCGGTTAATTTGGTTGAAACAACTAACTGGTCTTAGTGTGTTTTCTTTCGAATTGAAGCATCAACTTTAATCACAGTTATTTCTTTTGATATTTGCATGTTTTATCACGAGGCTCAAACTCGTCTAATTGTATGAGCAAGTATTAATAGACAAGAGGCAAACTATGGTCAAGAAAGAGGCATATTAGAAACAAAGACACGCACAATAGGACAATAGTGTAATCTAGAAACGGAAATCGATTGTGACTTGTGTGCAAAAGCAAGCAATGAACAAACGTTGTTAATAATAAAGTCAAGTTCCTTCCGAGAGGAGTCAAGTCCTTCCGAAGTTCTTCTGAAGCTTTTAAATGTTTGATTAAGTTTTGTCAAGTGACTAATAATACAAGGACTAATGTTGCCAAGTTTGAATGAAGTTTCAACAACTTGTTGATGACGTGTACAAGTTCGTTATACGCTCCTCTTCAACTCAATTAGGTTATAATAAGATTGAGATTCTGTGATCTGTTCATTCATTCATTCAATTCATTTGTAATTAGAGTGTATATGAGTTGTAATTTCCATTGTAATCGTTTCTTTGTGATGAATCGATAAACTGTCAATTGTTCTTGTTCGTATTCATCTTTGATCTTTCAATTTGATTTCATTGATCTGATTTGGTGTTAGTAATTCAACAATTGGTATCAGAGCCTCGTTGTGGCTCGGGTTTAAGTCAGATTGTTGAATTAGAGATCAAGTTTTGAGCGATGGTGTCCTCAAAGTTTGAAATTGAGAAGTTCACCGGTAAGAATGATTTTGGGCTCTGGAGAGTGAAGATGAGGGCCCTTCTGGTTCATCAGGGTGTGGTGGATGCACTGTTAGGTCAAGCTCGCCTTCCTGCAACCATGACAGAAGAAAGGAAGAAAGAAGTAATGGAACAAGCACACAGTGCTTTGATCTTGAATCTCAGCGACAAAGTCTTGAGAAAGGTGTCTAAAGAAAATACTGCAGCGGCCATTTGGACTAAGTTGGAGAGTCTGTATATGACTAAATCTTTGGCTAATAGATTGTATCTAAAGCAAAGATTGTATACATTTCAAATGGCTGCTGGAACATCTATATCTGATCATATGGATGAATTCAATAAAATCATCCTTGATTTAGAGAACATTGATGTAACTGTAGAAGAAGAAGACCAGGCAGTTATTTTCTTGTCATCCCTCCCTTCAACACATGAACATTTTGTTGTTACTCTCATGTATGGGAGGGAAACACTGACTATGGATGAAGTGTCTGCAGCACTTAATTCTAAGGAGTTGAAGAAAAAGACATAAAATAAAGAAGAGGCTGCTGAGGGACTGTTTGTAAGGGGAAGAACTGAGACTAGAAGTTTCAAGAACAGGAGTCAATCAAGATCAAAGTCTAAGTTTGTGAGAAGATGCTACTTGTGTAACTCTGAAAAACATCTCAAGAAGATTGCCCAGAAAGGAAGAAGAAGAAGAATGAACACAGTGGAGCCAAAAGCTATAATACCCAAAGTACACCTGATGCTGACTCTGATGGTTATGAGAGTGCAGATATGCTGACTGTGGTCAGTGGTGAAAGTCAATCCAATGTATGGGTCATGGATTCTGGGTGCTCCTTCCATATGACTCCTGAGAGGGAGTACTTTACAAGTTTGAAGATGAAAGATCTTGGTACTGTAAAGATAGGAGATGACAGAATCTGTGAGATAGTTGGGATTGGATCAGTAAAGTTAACCATGAATAATGGGTCAGAAATTACACTTCATGAGGTCAGGTATGTACCTAAACTCAAAATAAGTCTCTTGTCCATGGGGTTGTTTGAGAAGTCGGAGACCATGTGAGTTTGAGGTATGGAAAAACTAGGGTAATTAGGGGCTCTATGGTGATTTTGAGTGGGTCTAGAAGGGAGAACAACACCTATTTCCTGGATGGTAAGGTGATTGTTGGTAATGTGTCATCTGTGTCAAGTGTGCAAGACAGTGTAGCAAAGCTGTGGCACAAAAGGATGGGACATATTAGACAACTAGGCCTAACTCAATTAAAGAAACAAGGAGTTCTTGGGAATGTTGGTGACTGTAAAATTGGTTTTTGTGAAAACTGTGTTTTGGGTAAGTCTCATAGAGTTAAGTTTGCTAGTGGCAAACACACTACCAAAGGGTACTTGATTATGTACATGCTGACCTTTGGGGACCTACCAAGAACTTAACTCTAGGTGGAGCCTCTTATTTCTTTTCTGTGATAGATGATTACTCTAGAAGAGTTTGGGTATATCCTTTGAGAAACAAAAGTGATGCTTTTGAGAAGTTCAAAGAATGGAAGACCTTGGTGGAGAATCAAACTGATAGGAAGGTGAAGAAGCTCAGAACAGACAATGGGTTAGAGTTCTGTAGTGGTGAATTCAATCGGTTTTGTAAGAAAAAGGGTATATCAAGGCACTTGACTGTGCCTGGAACCCCACAACAAAATGGGTTAGTGGAAAGGATGAATAGAACACTGTTAGATAAAGTTAGGTGCATGTTGAGTGATAGTGGCCTTCCTAAAAGGTTTTGGGGTGAGGCTGTATCAACAGCAGCCTACTTAATCAACAGGTCTCCTTCTGCTACCTTAGATAAGAAAACACCTATGGAGGTTTGGAGTGGTAAACCTCAAGATTACAGTGGTTTAAGGATCTTTGGTTCACTAGCTTATGCCCATATTAGTCAAGGTAAGCTTGAAGATAGAGCATAAAAATGTGTGTTCATTGGATACCCAGATGGTGTCAAGGGGTATAGGTTGTGGAGGTTGGAAGATTCAAAGGTAATCTTGAGTAGAAATGTTGTGTTTAAGGAGGATACAATGTATAAAGATGTGATGAAGATTGGTTCTAGTCAAGCTGATAAAGGAGAGCCTACAAATGTTGAAATTGAGGTGGAGCTTGATGAAAATAGGAATCAGACTGCAGTTGAATCAAATGGATCTGAGTTAGAAAGTCAAAGTTCTAACTTAGATGAGCCTGAGTCAAGCATAGCTAGAAACAGGCCCAAAAGAACTGTTGTGCTGCCTGCAAGATACAGAGATGAGGACTATGTTTCATCAACTGCCTTTATGGTCACTGATGGTAATGATCAAGAAGAACCTGATTCATATAAAGAAGCTCTGAGGTCAGTTCACAGAGATAAGTGGGTAGAGGCAATGAATGAAGAGATGCAATCATTACAGAAGAATGAAACATGGTCACTAGTTGAAAAGCCTAAAGATCAAAAGTTGGTTGCATGCAAGTGGCTGTATAAATTGAAAGATGGTATTCCAGGAGTTGAACCTCCCAGATTTAAGGCCAGATTAGTAGCCAGGGGATTCACACAAAGGGCTGGGATTGATTATACAGAGATTTTCTCTCCTGTGGTGAAGCAATCTTCTATAAGGGTGGTATTGTCAATTACAGCATCTCAGGATCTTGAACTTCAGCAATTGGATGTCAAGACAGCTTTTTACATGGTTCTCTTGATGAGAAGATCTTTATGAGTCAGCCAAAGGGTTATGAAGTAAAAGGGCATGAAGATAAGGTATGTTTATTAAATAAGTCACTTTATGGCCTCAAACAGTCACCAAGGCAGTGGTATAAGAGATTTGATGAGTATATGTTGAAGAATGGATTCAATAGAAGCAGATATGATAGCTGTGTATATTTCAAAGAATACACAGAAAATCAGTTTGTATATCTTTTGCTTTATGTAGATGATATGTTGGTGGCTTGCAAACATACAGATCAAATTGAAGCTACTAAACAGATGTTAATAAGAGAATTTGATATGAAACAGCTGGGAAATGCAAAAAGATTCTAGGCATGGAGATAATAAGAGAGAGAAGTAAAAGAATTCTCAAGTTAACTCAAAGAACTTATGCAAGAAAGGTTCTCAAGAGTTTTTCTATGGAGAATTATAAAGTTGTTTGTACTCCATTAGCTCAACATTTCAAATTGTCAAGCATGGATAATCCTACAACAGAAGAAGAATTGGCATATATGTCTAAAGTGCCATATTCAAGTTCTGTTGGAAGCTTGATGTACTTAATGGTCTGTACAAGACCAAATCTTGGTTACTCTGTGAGTTTGGTGAGTAGATTTCTGTCCAAGCCTGGCAAACAACACTAGGAAGCAGTAAAATGGATCCTAAGGTATCTAAATGGTACTAAGGATTATGGACTCATTTATGGTAATAATCCTGGTAAAGAGCAGTTGATTGTGGGCCATGTAGATTCAGACTTTGCTAAGGATTTAGACAAAGGCAGGTCCATCACAGGTTATGGGTTCAAGGTGATGGGGAACATGATAAGTTGGAAAGCAACCTTGCAGCATGTAGTTGCTTTATCATCTACTGAGGCAGAATATGTGGCTTTAACTGAAGCAGTCAAGGAAGCTATGTGGCTTAAAGGTTTTGTGCAAGAATTGGGAATAGATGTTAGTAATACTGTAGTCTGTTGTGATAATCAGGGTGCAGTAAAGCTAGCTAAGAATAGTGTGTTTCATGAAAGGACAAAACACATTAAGGTGAAGCTGCATTTTATTCGAGAGGTTATTAGTTCTAAAGAAGTGGAAATAGAGGAGATTGATTCGTGTGATAATGCAGCTGATATGTTTACAAAGGCTTTGCCTGGAGTGTCTTTTCAGAGATGTTTGGATTCTTTAAAGATTGGTTGAAGATTTTTGAGTTGATGAGTTTGACTTTAAGGTGGAGATTGTTAATAATAAAGTCAAGTTCCTTCCGAGAGGATTCAAGTCCTTCCGAAGTTCTTCGGAAGCTTTTAAATGTGTGATTAAGTTTTGTCAAGTGACTAATAATACAAGGACTAATGTTGCCAAGTTTGAACGAAGTTTCAACAGCTTGTTGATGACATGTACAAGTTCGTTATACGATCCTCTTCAACTCAATTAGGTTATAATAAGATTGAGATTCTGTGATCTGTTCATTCATTCATTCAATTCATTTGTAATTAGAGTGTATATGAGTTGTAATTTCCATTGTAATCGTTTCTTTGTGATGAATCGATAAACTCTCAATTGGTCTTGTTCGTCATTCATCTTTGATCTTTCAATTCGATTTCATTGATCTGATTTGGTGTTAGTAATTCAACAAACGTGATACATCGATTTCAACCCTGACGGAAAATACATCTCTAAGTATATCATGATGCAATGTCTTGGAAAATCTTCTAACCTAATAAAACAATATATTGGGGGACACCTGCTCAATTATTGTGTCCCTATTCTTAGTTTTTCACGCTCATTAGTACACTGGCTTTGTCTCTATCGAAGGTCCAAGGTTCAAATCTTGGTATTTATGAATAATTATTAACTTAATGATACTAACAACTAATAATTAACATGTATTTCAAAAAAAAAGAAAAATCATCCTTCAATCTCGCAATTCCTTTTCTATTGCCAAAATACGTTACATCCGAATACAACTAGTTTTATACTCGTCCGGTGGCCGGGAAGTTTAACGTCATAATGCCATCACTATAACTTGTTAAATAAATAATCAATACATGACCAACTAAAATAATATAATATTTGTTCTACTTTTGTACACATTAAATACTTACAAAAGTTAGTTAATTTGGGGAGATATTTACATTAACACAACTTGATTTATACCAAGCTTATTCATCTGATTCATTACCTAACTAACATTTACACTAAATAATCAAGTTTTTATCACCGAACAGGAATAACATATATTATTGAGTACATAATTAACATTATATATATCATAATCACACGAATAAACCCATGAACACATAACAAAATTAATTGTGAGCATACATGTGAGCCGTAACATTGTTCTTCTGCTGTGGCTGCAGTAGCTTCTTGATGTGAAGCAACTTTTCAATTTGCAATCTCCTCTTTGGCTGCAACAATATCCATCATAAGCCGTTCAACCTACACCATATAAAATGTAATACAGACACATCGATACGTATATAGAATATGATTGATCATTAATGAAAAGCTAAAGAAATAAGAAACTATAAACACGTAAAATTATAGAAATTGTAACTTATATTTTCGTCTGACACTCTCTTTTTCTTCAAGATCCTATAGCTTTTGTTGACTGAAGCATTTTAGATTGAGCTTCAACATGTTCCTAAGTAAACTTGAATCTACCCCTTGATTACAAGTTGCACACTAGCATCCAAACCTAACCACGGTTAGCATAATAAAGATGTTGAATTTTAGATCATTTTTGTGGTATCATCATAAATAGCTTATTGGTTTCAACCCGAACCAGTTTAGCCTAGTTATCTAACCCCCCGACATCTTGGCACATCTAAATACATTAATGAAACATCTATCATTAAAGGATTTATTGAATGACATACCGAGTGATTATAAACCATAAAAATTCAAAGTGAAAACCCAAAATCTCACATACCTTACATTCCAACTTCTCTTGATTGTATCTCTCTTTTGGTATATAAACACCATTTTTCTCACGTGGGCATAAATATGTGCAAGTAAAATAAGCAGACAAACCAAATGTCATTTATGCCTATTCATACTTTTTTCATCTCTTCATTGCATTATCAAAAGAAGCATTTGTTTCACCAGTGTTGAGCCTTTCAAAGTAGGCATAGACCATGTACACAACATCAAATCCAATTCCAAGTTGCAAATGGAAAAGAAACTAACCGACATATATGGCTGGATGTATGCTTAAGACACTCACAGATTCCTTCGAATTCAACAGCCAATCCATTTGACCATGCTTGAATTATATAACTGTCTCTAACTTTGAATTATCAAATCGGGTTCAATCTTGTTTGGCTCGTAACGTATACACATCTATGTTCAAGCTCCTATACTTCTTCATACTTGACAAATAAAAAAACAGAGCTCCATAATGCAATTTAAGCAATCAATTGTTTTTGAAGCATTAATTCATAACCAATGATCTAACAATTTTATAGCAATAAGGAGAATCTAATTTCCCACGTGAAACAACAAATACAACATTCCTTGTTTAATTCTAACTAAAATGAGTTGTGACTTTATACATGGAAAACACTAACTAAAATAAAACCGGAAAGACAAACCAATCTATTTAAAAACAATTTTGTAAAATTTTACTAATATCAGAAAATCTATAATATTACAACAATCTAACTTTACAAAAGAAAATGTTGTTACAATATACATATATATAATTTATACGAGTTATCTTTGCTAGACATGATACGGTGTAGTTAGATACTCATATATGAGGGAAAGAGAAGTCTTATCGTAATGTGATATACTAATTTTAAACCGGCACGAATCATATGCATCGGCCGGATTTAGCTAAGCAATACACATCACCTTGCCTGCAACCAATAATTATTACCAAAAAACATGAAAAAACATTAGTCTAACAAAAAAGTGAAACCGAATAGTAAAACCTTACAACACTCAACTTTATGAAGCTTCATGTGTAGAATCTTCATTAATTTTGCCAACAACATCAAGTATTGATGAATATAGAATGGCATCATATTCAAAACCACATAATTACGTCTCCCTGTTATGTTTTTACAGCCTTATCATACATAGTACTTAGACACTCTAGAAGAGTGTTATAAGTGAATAAAACATAGGTTTCAGTAATAATTATTGTAAATTTAATAAATGAAATGCAGACAACATAATAAATTCCTATTTCGAAACAACAAATGATCCAACATTAGAAACTATAAACTAAACAATTAATTCCTATTTGGATCTTTATAGAAGCTTAAAATTTTTAACAGTACACATGATCATTAGGTTAACAAATTCAAACATACAAGTCAAACGACTTGGATGCAAATATTTGATATGATGTTGCAGAAAACATAGTCGAAAAATAGAATCAAATGCTCACAGATTTTTGAAAAATAGAATCAAATGCTCACAGATTTTTGGGATCCATAAGTAAGCCAAACGGTAAAACCTAACCCATCCAAGCTTTAGTTGAGCGATCGTGGTGAATTCGTATACCAACTCTAACTGTGTGGTAGCTTACTTTTCTGTAGAAATCCAAGTCTTCATGCTCCTCTTCTAACCCAGGTGACACCGGACACGACGTGATTAAATTAAACAGCTTGATGAGAAACGCCCACTTAGTATTAGAAAGAATTCAAGTAGATTGTTTAGCTAATCCAACAATTTTTTGACAGTTTCCTTCTTTAATTGACCATTAATCTCCTCCTGATCTAGTAAGAGAAACATCACCAGCAAGTCCACTCATGCTCACCCGAGTACTTGAATAAACCTCAAAAATACCAAATCATCCTAACCAACCTTTGTAAAAAATAACTACATAAATCTCATTCCTTTAACCTGCAGAGAAGTAACCATTGATGTTGGATTTGAATGAATAGGAAAGCAACAGGTGAATCAAGAACATGAATTGTAGAAGCAATAGATATACAGAAGTAATTGCAATCCAAAACCAGCAAAACTATTCATACTGTCAATTGTGTTGCTTCCAATTCCCTTAGAATACTTCTCTTATATCCATATCCTGCAAATCAACAATTAAATTACATCAACCATAAAACCTCTGTTCGATTTCATGACTAGTCATAAGGAAAAGAAGAACTCACGAGCTGATACTAAAAAAGTGGCATTTATTAGTGTTGCAAATTGAATGTTAAGATGGATGTGAACAAACATTGAGGGCGAGACAAGCACATGTCTAACCAAGACTTAATCCATCGATCAATTCCAAATGATGACTATAAGCTTCAATACTCTATCAACTATCAAGGAATCTTAATTTCAGTATCATTTAATCAATTTCTGAACAATTAACAACACTCAATGAGTCCTTCATAATTTCAAGCCATAATTTCATAATTTCATCAAACCCACATCAATTTCATTGAATCAAACATATGCAAAAATAATAATAAAAACAAAAAAAACTCAATGATACCCAAAAAGCAGTTTGCTATACTTCAAGGAAGAAGACTTGACTTCATCGTCTTCACCAATCTGGAAAATCTAATATAAAAGCAATGATAAAAAAAATCCAAATCGGTTACCTGATGATAACAGGAACAAAGTGCAATGATAGATGATTTAACAACAGCGATGATCGATTGGGTAGCCTCGATGGCCGATTGAATGGTTGTGATGGCTGATTGGGGTAGCAATGGCTGATTGAGCAACAACGATGGTCAATTGAGAGGTGCCAATGGCCACTTTATTGGTGGGAGTGAACAATGGAACATCTCTTCTTACGACAACATTCTCTATAAATAGACAGAATGTAGGGAAGTGGTAACCGCCTGCGACGTGTGTAGGAGAAAGCGGATGAAGAAAACCGCCCAAAACTACCTTGTAACTGCCGTAACCGTCGAGTTTAAACGGACATGATTTGATCTCAGCTTGTTTCAACGGTCCAGATGCGTTCAACCAGCGGTTACACTCACCGCTGGTAATATAATATATAATTATATCCATATTATATGAGTTATTTTTTTGTTAAAGATTTATCTATATTTGACGCTTAATCGGAAACCCAATCTGATTAGCACATGATTCATTAAATTGCTGGAATCACAAATCCTTTTATCACGTTAATTTCTTCTAAAGCACATATTTTTCAAATCACAACAGACCGAAATTCCGTGGATTTCGACTCTCCTTGAAGTTTATGATGAATCCAAATATGTGTGTTTAATGAATTTGAATATGATTATGCATCATCCATTGTTACGTCTTGGACGATTGGCTTCGTCGATTGATTTCCACTAGGTTTTCAATTATTTTTTGCAGCTTTAAAGAGATGTTTTTTGTTCAATTCAATTATCCTTAATTTACATTGTATCTGTATGTTTTTTGCTGAATTTCTGTAGGGATTCAAAGGAAACAGAGCATTGAAATTTGAAGGTTTTGAACTCAGTTTTGTTGCTTTGTAGTATGTTTTTTGTTGACTTTATTTAGTGATTTTGTGTATGTATTTTTCAATAGAGTTTAGTGTTCATGAAGAAACAATTATAAAAGAAACATTCTTGGTTAATTCTCCATCTTATGACTATATTCCATCGATGGATATTGTCCAAGATATACTCGTGGTGTTATTGAATCGCCTTGTATTTGATTTTCTTAGATTTTCTTATATCGTTCACATCAGATATTCTATTTTTTTATAATTACATTAAAATTATTAATTTTTCTCTTTTATCATTAACTTTTTTATTTCATTCACTTACAAGAACTTTCAAAAATTTATGGGCTTTAACAATAATTTCTTAAATATATGAATGAATAATAACTTTTCTCTATCATTCACTTACTATCATCTAAAATCATTCTTTAAAATATAAAGAACACACTGACCTAGTATGAATGCTTAGGGGGCGTTTGATTTGCGCTGACCCGCGCTAACCCGCGCTAACCCCGCTAACCCGCTGACTGCTGACTGTCAGCCGGTCAGTGTGTTTGATATGCGTATTTTGTGGTCTGATCGAGTCCAGAGCTTCTGACCTGCAGCTTCTAAAATATAAATCTTATATAAATGGTTGAATGAGATAAAATAGATCAATATAAAAATAAATGTTGAATGAGTTAAAATACACCAATATAAAAATCATTAGTTTTTGTTTATGTGTGTAAGAATATGTATAAAATAACTAAATTAGTTTTTTTAAACTAGATAAGTTGGTTTGTGAGCTAGCTTATAATACCCATACAAATAGTAAGTAATAATAATAATAATAATAATAATAATAATAATAATAATAATAATAATAATAAATAAATAATAATAATAATAATAATAATAATAAAGGTGCAGGGGGTGATTTTGCCATTTTTAGAACTTAAATTAATAAATTTGTGCATAAATAAAACAAACACTAATCTACAGGGACCAAATGTGTAATTTTGTTTTTAATTACCCAGCCCCTACCCGTGTTCCCGATCTACTGTTCCGGCCACCGCCGATCGGCCTCCGGCGAGCATCCACGATTAAAAACACGCGGTTTTGACTCAATAATTGATCCCCGACAACCTTTTATGCAAGATTCGAACCCTATACCTCGATTCAATTGAAAAATTGGAGTATTCCGACCCACAAATCAACTTTCGGCCGACCACCATGTGCAAATCGCACTAACGGACATAATAATGCAATTAACTTTACCTAAACAATCATTTAATCGTTTAAAACATTCCTTTGAGTTCGTTTGCACCAAAACAAACAACAATCACTCCATTCGAATACCCTCTCGTCGCGGACCCGCAACTCTTTCAAACTCCACCTTCCGAGCCGATTATACTGAAATTGATAGAGGGCTTTTCATCCTTGGGTTCATTAGAAACTCCCTGTACAAGGAATTTGATTTCCATCAACAATTGCAACCTGAACCGATTACACCTCAGTCGCGACTGTTCCTCGTGGTGTTCATCATCCATTCGACATCTTCCTGGTAAATTAAACACCTTGATTAACTCGATTTCACATGGGGAATCAAAGCCCCATGTTTATTTCATTGATCATATCCGTTTTGTGTTTCAATTTGGATTAGATGAAACTAGGGTTCTTGAAGGATTTGGGGGTTTAGGTTCGAGATTGGTTAAAAGAATTAAAGGCTGGGAACTAATGCGGCTTAGGCCTTTGTCCCACTGGTTCCTGCGCTCCATCTCAAACAGAAGGTCCCAGGTTCGAACCCGGGCAACCTCACCTATTTTTTTAAGGCTTTTTCAGCCTTAAAAAAATTATGTAAAATTCCTAAAAATTATAGAAATTAGTTTTATGAACCTTGTTTATTTTAAAAGTTATTTAATCATTTTCTGTAAATTTATTGATTTAAACACCTTAACGATTTATATATAAAATATTAACAAATGTTATAATTAATTTATTTTTATAAAAAAATAAACTCTAAATAGTGGGAATCATTAAAATGTTATTAGTTATTACGTTACCTTGAATCTTAGATATCCAAATTAGTGTTTTAGTTCACTGCCCTTGATCATATGATGCCGTTCGCATAGATACTCGTTTATGTTCGGTTTATATTTTTAAACATACTTTCCTTGCTTAACTTAGTAAACTTAATATGAACCCACTTTGATATTGTTTTAGCCACTGGAAATATAAGTATTTTGACCAAATTAAGATTTAGACCTTAACCGAGCATTTTAAACAAGTCACACGTTTAACTAGTTTTCATGAGCATTTTGGGATGTGATTTTATAAATGACAAACGGATTCTTAATATGATTAGCAAATTTTTCAGAAGTCAATCATGATTTATACTTATTTATAAAAATATTTCCAGACCGGTAACGGATGTATTTTAACTAGAAATAATTTTACGGTTTACCAAAATACCCTTGATTAGGCTCGTATTTTACAGTCAACTTACAAGGCCATAACTTCTTCATAACAGATTCAAATCAGTTAAACCTTATATCCATGACGAAGTTCGTCGAAAAACAAATCTGTTGATATATAAAACAAGAAAAACTCATTCGTTTAGACATCCAAATAGTCGTTTTTGTAACAGCTAGCAGTTCTGCGAGCTGTAAAGATCTACATTTTTCTCATATTTCGGTAATCCAAATCAGAAACTTTTCTAAATAAAGTTGTTTAGAAACCACTAGTCTAGTAAACTGGAGATTTTCAGAATTTTTAAACGTCGTTTACATTTTTAACGAGTGCGAAAAGACAGGGGCAGAACTGGAATTTTCCAAACTATAACTTGCGTTACGTTATCGTAGGTTCTCGCGGCGTTAACCGAGCCTAGACTTTGTTCTGATTATTTTCATTCTGTATAAGGTATGGATTCTTGGTTACCTTTATCATAGTATAAATTCTGTTCTGTTACTTTTAGTACAGATTTTGATACCATGTTTCCGTTAATATGACTCGTTTGGCCTTTGGTATTTTACTAGTCGCCTAACATTATTTGTTATGCTATGACTCGTTCGACTTGTAAATTCTACTTGTTGAAGGCTTACAGCGTGCAATATATATTTTATAAGTTTGTGCTCATTATTGCATGTTCCTATAAATGTTCTATTGATACGTTATATGTTGGTAGTTGTACTACCATTTGATTTGATACTCTGTTACCCGAGCTCTCCGACATGTCATTGTGGCGTCAATGATGTGACACTTTTCGTGACGGTGTGTAATAAATAGTTCACGGCGTCTCCGTTAACACGTTAGTACTCAGGTAGTACTTTGGCCATAATATCTGGGAGGCGGATGGATTGATCCTAGTTCAGTTCAGTTCAGTTCAGTTCCGGGGGATGGAATCATGTGTGTACGCCCCACACACCATCTCATTGGTGCATAGTCTAGCTAGCTATGTACTTATCAGTTCAGTTTTGGCTCTGGGTACTTCTTATATTACACGACTTAATTTGTTTGTATATACGCGTCGTGTAGTTCAGTTCAGTTCAGTATTACATGTTCAGTTCAGTATCTGTATTATATGTTTAGAATCAGATTTCCGTTTCAGTATCATATGATCCGTTCAGTATTCAGACATAAGTATTTTATGCTTCGTATCATTACTATTGTTATTTCCGTCACTGAGCAACTTTTGGCTCAGCCGTATTTTCTTTCGTGGTGTTTTTCTTATTTGGTTGTAGGTAATCAGGGTATTCCGGGAAATCAGTGAAGAGTGTTTGAAGATCAAGATTGTATTTATCTTTTATTGATGTAATGAATAACTTAATTAGGTTCTTTCGAATTATCTGGTTTGTTTGAAATTATCTCTTTAATATCATGGATTTGGTTTTTGATTTGATATCTGTAATAGTGACACGTCAGCCTCTCCGGGTTGGGGTGTTACTGGCTCGACTTGACTCGTTTATAAACGAGTCGAGCACGAGCTCAAACTTTAAGCTAGTTAAGATAAATAAGCTCGAGCTCGGCTCAGTTTTTAAACCAACTGAGCTAGGGTGCTCCTTTACAACCTTAACTTGTAACTCAAACCACACACCGAAAAGTTTATTAAGTTAACAGTATTTAGTATTTTGTCTATGACCAATATTATAATTAGCATTACCAATCTATTTAAAATACTTACAAGCTTCTATTGCTTCGCTATACACGTTTAATGCATTGGGCCATCATGCACCACGTATGTCTTTCCTTGTTCTATTTTCCTTACCAAATTTTGCATTTGCAAGGAGAGAGTGTGTGTGACATAAGAGAGAGAGGAAGAGAGCCTAAAGGTTGAGAGATGAGAGCTATTATCAATGTCGATGATGATCACCGTCGTTTGATGCGCACGGGGTTCATTACTAGGAGTGATGCCCGGTGTTTGTTTGTCTAAAGCAACCAATTTTCGTCCCTTAGTGTTTGTTTCCTACGAACCTGGGTGGCAATGGTTGGTGATGGTGGCGATTTGATTTTTTTAATGATATCTGGATTTTGGTGGTTGAAATCAAACAAACAACAGATGAAAATTAAAATATTTAGCTTCAGTTTGACAAGGAATTATCATTTTTTTCATTCAGCATTTGTATGATCTCGTATACATTTTCACGGTTACCTGATTTTTTTCAAATGGGTATGTTTTCTAAAAACTGCTTCACTTGAAGGACTGTTTTGTTTAATATTTCACACGTGGGGTCATCATAACTTTTATTCACGATGACTTCCATTTAAAAAAAGAAGTTTCTAACAAAAGTCAATGTAGAACAACTTGCCATGAAGACATCACTAGTAGTAATGACGATCACCTGTGACATGAAATCCAAAAATAAATACTCATCACCATTGATAACGGTGATGACTAGGTGTGTATTAAATTTTGTGCACCCTACTTATCACCAATGGAAGTGGCGATTTACAAACTCGTCACCATTGGCGATGGTGGTGAGAATTATTTTTAAAATTTTTGACATGACATGGCATAGGTGATTGCTTGTAAGGCTCCGTTCACGAGAACCTCACAGTTGGTCATTCATTGTCTCATAGATACATATTAATACACATTTCATAAGGTAAACAACGGAATTACGTTAACAAAAGTCATTCTCTATTATTAAAAGATATTGTTGTTAAGCAATACAATAATGTTCAAGTTACAAAAAAATTTCAAAACAATATCATAACACAGGAATGGATGTCAGTCTTTCTCCGCCGAGTAGCTTCACCCTCGTGCCATCCTTAGCAATTATTACCTGCCAACTGAAAATGTATAAAAGTCAGCATTGCTGAGTGAGTTTGGTTTTAAAAGTATTAAAATACCTTGTGTAATGTATATATATATGTATGAAAATACTCCTTTTATAAAAACATTTCTCTTACTCTTGTACGTGAGCATACATCAACTATACAACAATGTAATGCTTCTTTCTTTACTGTATGTCTTGCTCATTTTGTACTCTTTTAACTTTATCTTTCACTGTCTATATGGACCAATAAGTAATACCTTAAACTATATGCGCGGGGAAACTGATGCTGGGCCTCTCTGGTCTATGCTCTGATCACTGTACACAAGGCTGACCCAGTCACCTAGGGCATGCTACAAAGGTCCGCCAATCTCAATTGATTGGCCCCGTGAGCACTATCAGGGTAGCTAATCCGCATCACAGTTGAGCTAACGACAACATGGTCGTGCACCTCCTATATGCTTGCAAGACATGTTAATTTTTAATTAAGTTCCACTTCTCTTTATTATTTCTCTTTCACTATGTTAAGGATAATACTTCCATTTATGATCATAGGAACACCACATAAGTCACACAATAATAATACTATGACCATGGGCACAACTTATAATAATGCAAATATAATAGCAATTAAAAAACCTAAGTCAAACTTGGGTCAAACTCTAATAAATCTGATTTCTCAAAAATTTCAGAAAATATTCTAAGTGTCCTAGGCGCATGAGCACTATGCAGGCGCATGAGGCCTGTTTAGGCGCATGGGCACTATTTGGACGGTTTAACACTTAGGCGTTTGGGCCATCCCAGACGCATGGGCACTATTCGGACGGTTGGTCCATACTTAGGCGTCTGAAAAAAAATTAGACGCACGGGCTACTATTCAGACGCATGGGCTTACACTTAGATTTTCTAAGGTACTATTCAGACGCATGGGCTTACACTTAGATTTTCTAAGGTATTTTCTAGACGGTTGGGGCACTGTTCAGACGGTTGGGCCTGTTTAGACATATGGGCTTACTTAGAACTTTCTAAGGCAAATTTTAGGCGGTTGAGGGTACTGTTTGGGCGGTTGATCATACTTAGAACTTTTCTAAGACAAATTTGGACGCATAGGCCTTATTTAGACGCATGAACACCTTTCTAACATATTTCTAAGCTGTTTTCAGACCCAAATCTTTATACCAGCCTGTTCTAAGCTTACTACAACTATTCTAAACATAAATGCCACATAAACATCCATAAAACATCATCATGCAACTATGACACATACGGGCAAGCATTCATAACATTTTTAAAATTCATATTTGAACATTTTCAGCCCCAAAGAAAGTTTAAAACAGGTAAAATACGGGTCTAGAACTCACCTTTGCTACTCTCAAGTCTCAACTCCAAGTCCTGAACTTTCCAAGGGATTCAAACACCTAGAAACCCACCAAACACATATTCGAACATATATAAACACATTTAAGCACATAACCGAGGCTAATTCTAGCCAAGAACAACTTAAAAACACTAAATCTTACCTTAACTTCGACTTCTTCTTCTTATTGTTCAAATATCCGAGAGCTCCTGCTCTTTCTCTCTCTAAAAATCGACAGAAAGGTGAAAAGTAGCATGGCATGGGAAGCCATGCCACTTTTGTACAAAATTATATAAGATTTTGTACTTTGGCCATGTTTAACCCTCAGTTTAGGTTAAATTACATTTCTTATTTTTATTCTTCTTTTCTCATCTTTTTAAATATCCGGGTGTTACAAGTCCACCCCTTATATAGGTTTCGTCCCCGAAACTTGTTATTCTTCGAATAGTTGTGGGTAATGTTGCCTCATTTCCTCTCAGTCTCCCACGTAGACTCGAAACCCTTCCGGTGCTTCCACTGCACTCGTACTAGTGGAACCACTTTATTCCATAGCCTCTTCTCCTTTTGATCGATGATTGTCACTGGTTGTTCTACATAATTAAGTCGTTCATCAACCTCGATATCTTCCAGTGGTACCACCATGTCTTCATCAGCTAAGCACTTTCTCAGATAGGATACGTGAAATGTGGGATGAATTCCACTTAACTCATCCGGCAATTCAAGTCGATAGGCCACCTCCCCTACTCGTGCGATGATTCGGAAAGGTCCTATGTATCTCGGCTTAGCTTACCTCGTTTCCTGAATCGGATGATCCCCTTCCAAGGTGAGACCTTCAACATAACTCGGTCGCCAATCTTGAATTCTATCGATCTACGCCTTTTGTCAGCATACGACTTTTGTCTATCTTTCGCTGCCTTCATGAAGGCCTTGATCTTTTCCAACTTCTCAGTCGTAGCCTCGATCACCTCGACACCTCCCAGCTCTTTCTGCCCAATGTCTCCCCAACATACGGGCGTCCTACATCTTCTACCGTATAGCATCTCGTAGGTGGCATGCCAATACTGACATGATAACTATTGTTGTATGAGAATTCTGCTAATGGTAGGTGATCATCCCAACTTCCTCCAAAATCGATTACACATGCTCGGAGCATATCCTCGAGCGTTGAATCGTCCTTCAGACTGACCATCTGTTGGTACACATGTCCCTAGTTCTAGTTCTAGTGAGCTCAAATGTAATTGACTTTCATTTTGTAACACTTATGTAATGTTGATATATGAAATGAAAAAAACTCTTCTTTGAATGTTTATTGGTTGTTGAATGTTATATCTATTGATATAATTATTGTTACACGCTTATATGAACATGTTATATAGGTTTACAGTTGTTAGACATAGTTCTGTATCATTAAAGGTTAAGGAATATGTTTAACTAAGTCTTATGATTCAGTCGCACGACTGGACCATGCGAATGGGCCAGTCGCACGACTGAACCAGGTGATTGAGTCAATCGCACGATTGAGTCATAAGACTGACTCAGTCATACGGATGAATCAATAGTACGACTCAGTCGCACGACTGAGCCATACGCATGGCTCAGTCGTACGAATGAAAGTTGTAACCTATAAATACCACTTAATTTGTGGAAAAAGAGACACTTCGAGAATTCTTAACCCTGGCTGTTCCTATTCATCCAGAGAGTCTCTTCCAATTTCATAGAACGTTTCTGATCGATTCTAATCAATTCTTAACGTATTCTCATCGTTAGTTTTGATCAGATTAACGTTCTCCCAGATTGGATCAGCAATCAAATAGGATTCCGCACTATTTGATCTGGTTTCACGTTGAATCAGTTAGTACTCCGTCCGTACAAGGTCCTAACAAGTGGTATCAGAGCTTTGGCTCTTGATTCTTCGTGGATTCAATCGCGTTTTTGTAAAAGTCAACGTTTTTAATCAAAAGATTCGTTCTTTCTGCATAAAAATCCAGTTTTTACGAGTGCATGTGTTTAAAAGTTAGTCTTTTTCGAGTTTCAGCCTATTAGGGTTTTCAAAATTGTGTTTTTAGGTCAAATTGCGTGAAAGTTTGAAAAATTTCGAAGTCAGCAGTCTCAGTCGCACGATTAACTCAATCGCACGACTGAACTCCATTCGCTCAGCTCAATCGCACGATTGGCCCAGTCGCTTGTTCAATCGCACGATTGTTCCAGTCGGTTTGTTCATTCGCACAACTGTCCTAGTAGTCTGCTTAGTCGCACGACTAAGCTCAATCGCACGGTTGAGTCTCAGTCGCACCCTAGTCGTATACACAGTTGATTTTCAAGTTTTAAGACTAATTCAATATGGACACGCAGAACTTTGCACTCTCAGCAGGGAAGGACTCCAGGATCCAGAATCTATTACTTTTGGATAATGAGATCAGGAATCACAACAAACCACCAAGCTTCTGTCTCTTGACAAATATCCTTAATGGAAGCAACGGTTTGAGATTCATCTGAATGGAGTGGACACAAACTTATGGAACACTATTGAGACTGGCTACACTATGCCAGTTGGAGCTGATGGTGTTCTACCGACTTTAAGTGGTTTGACTGATGCACAAAAACTTGCCTACAATGCTAAGAAGAAAGCCTATGCTTTGTTGACACAGTCCATTCCAATAGACATCTTCCATCAGTTCTCAGAACACAAGCAGTGCAAAAGTTATGGAAGGCACTTGAGAAACGTTATGAAGGAAATGCTACGCTTAAGTCTCTAAAGGCTAAAACTTTGAAGAAGGAATTCGATAACTTCTCATCTTTTGGAAATGAAAGTTTGGATGATGTGATCGACCGCTTCTATCATTTGATGAGTGAACTGTACGCTCATGGGGTTAAAACGTCCATGGAAGAGAAAGTGGCAAGTTTGGCTGATGGGTTACCTGATAAGTGGGATTCATTTGTTTCCACATTAAGACATAATGATGTGCTGGAGTCAATGGACATAAATGATTTTATTCTGAAATTGAGGGAGGAGAGGTTTGACATACGTACAAGTCTAAGAAGGGTAACTACACTCAGAATCCTTCTCTCTACAATGTGACTCTTACTACAGCATCTTCTAGTGCACCTTTGCAGACTGCTTTCGTGTCTAACACATCTGCAAGCATCCCAAGTACATCCTCAAGCTGTGAATCAGGTGGATCATCAAGTGTCCCATTAGTGCTCCAGAAATTCAATCGACGAAGTTAACTACAGAAAATTTGGGCAACGTAACTGTTGAAGTTGCTAAGGAGCATATGAATCTACTTGCGGCTGTTGTACATTCTTATGACGGATTAGTAGCAGGAAAGATTGGTAACTGCCACTTGTCGATTAAGATTATGAACAGGTTGATGAAACAGAGCTTGAACGGATGGATATAATGTGGGCTCTCGCTAGTGCTGTGCGTAGAGCAAAGAAGTTTGTTAAAAAAACGGGACAGAACCTGGTGGCTACAAATGATACAAATTTTGGATTTGACAAGTCAAAAGTCACCTGTTTCAACTGTGGTGAAAAAGGCCATTTCAAGAGAGAGTGTGTCAAGCCTAAGAAGACAGAAATGGCAATCCGTTCTCATCATTTAACAGGCAGGATAAGGACAAGACTCCAAAGGCAACATCAAACAACCATGACTCCAAAGTAATGGTAGCACAGGGTGATGAAGGACAAGACCGGTCCTTCCGTTTCTTATCTGATAGTGAAGCTAACATTGCATCGATTGATGATCTGAAAGAAGACTCAGCGAGTGAGGGGGAGAACTCAGTTAGCTTGATATTGCTGATGTGGATGAGACTATGGATGCTGTTGATCAACTAGTGGAGGATGAACTAAATGCAGAAACTGCAGCACACCAGGAACCCCAGGCTGTTTTCATGGCTGGCACCTCTACATCTGCACAGGTAGAATCGAAAGATGATCTTTTTGATAAACATGCATGTTTTGAATGTAATAAGTTTAGGGAAAGCATCGATCTGAAATTTGCTAGGTTATTAGAACATAATGATACTTAGTAAATGACTTAAAACTTTGTACTGAAGCTAATCAGTATTAAAGCAAAATGAAAACAGTTTTAAGGAGAAAATTGAATTGCTGAGAAAACAATTAAAAGAGACTGAAGTTGTTGCTTTTAACAAAGAAAATGACATAAAGTTTTACTTAAAAACAATTGAGGAAACTAAAAAGGACAGAGCTATTTTACAAGCTGAAAATGAATCCTTAAAGCAAAAACCACATAGTTTAGCTAGTTCCTCTCACATCTTGAAAACTTGGTTAAAGAAAGAAACAACGGGGAAGGGCTAGGTTACAAAGTTGTGCCCCACCACATGAAATCCTCCTAAACACCAAACAGAGACCTGTTAACAATAATCCCATCAAGGATCATGTGGTGACTACTCCTCTGGTTAGTGATCCGGACACTACAGTTAAACCTGCTCCTCCGGTTGCTGATCAGAAGACATCAACTTCAGGCACAAAGGATAAAACCATCATTGAGAACAGGGTGGAATAGGATGTTCAAGCATCTTTGGGTTGGGTTTAAAATCTGCTGTCACACAACCCAAGATTTCAAAAACCACTCAGTCTAAACTGGTTAAGCAAGATCACAATCATCTTAAAAGACAAAGTAATCATAATGTTAAACAAGTAAAATTTGTCAAAGAAGGTGAAAATCAAAAGGTTGAGACCAAAAAGCCCATACCTAAAGTTTGCTCCCCACCCCACAAGAGATCTCCTAGCCCTGTTGAGAGGAGATCATGCTATACTTGTGGACAAAGAGGTCACATCTCTTCACACTGTCCTCGCTATCAGACACTAGGCTTAAAGTTGAACTAGATCAAGAAGTTAAACAGTTTTCTTCAAAACAGAGATCTAAAACTCCTGTTAGGTCAACACAGACAAGTCACTGGCAAGTCTGTGATGCCTGAGGTGAAATCTGTTTTTGAAAATAAACCTAAAGTTCAAACAGTAAATCAGTCATCAGTTTACTATAAACAATCCTTACACAAGGATGGTCTGTGGAAAGCTAAAACATCTGATGTGTCTGATAGTGTTGATAAGCTGAAGGATGAGGTCTCTCCAACTGCTAAAGGTCAGTGGGTTGAGTTTGTAATGTGTGATGCCTCAGGGAAACCCAAGCCAGTCAAGGCTTGGGTCCCCCTCCTTAACTAATTATTTTCTATTGTGTGCAGGTTATCCGCTATAGTGCTTCTACCAGCACATAGATTGTAGATAGCAGAGCATCCAGGCACATGACGGGAAATCAGTCTCTCCTTTTCAACGTCAAACAAATTAAAGGGGGACACGTTTCTTTTGCTGGAAACAAAGGAGGATACATTACCGCACAAGGAGAAGTAGGTAATGGAAATGTAAAGTTTGATAAAGTAAATTATGTTCAACAATTAGAAAACAATTTGCTTTTAGTTTCTCAGATATGTGACAAGGGCTTCAAAGTAATGTTTGACAATAGGAAGTGTTACATTCTGAAGAATGAGATGGAGATTCCTGAGGAGCAGGTTCTAATGTCAGCATCAAGGTACAATGATTTGTACGTCTTGGACATGTCAAATGCTTCTACTACAGAGTCTACTGTTCAGTGCTTTTTATCAAAAGCAACAGAGAAGGAGTCCATCTCATGGCACAGGAGAATGGGACACATAAATCATAGGAAGATGAATCATCTGATTCATAACAACCTAGTTAAGGGAGTTACTGTAAAGAACTTCAAACTTCCAGATTTTTGTCTCGTGCAAGAAGGAAAGCAGAACAGGAAGTCTCACAAGTCCAAGCACGTTAACTCTATCGAGATGCCACTGGAGCTACTGCATATGGATCTATTCGGTCCTGTCAGCACGAAGAGTATCGCTGGAGACTGGTACTGCTTTGTCGTCACGGATGACTACTCATGTTTCTCCTAGGTGACGTTTCTGAAAGCTAAGTCAGAAACATTTGAGTCGTTCAAGGTGCTCGTCACAACACTGGAGTCCCTCGACAATCTGAAGGTGAGGAAGGTACGTTCAGACAATAGAACTGAGTTCAAGAATCAGTGGATGGATGCTTTCTGCAAAGAAAAGGGAATTGTTCATCAGTTCACCTCTGCGTACACGCCACAGATGAATGGAGTTGCTGAACGAAAGAATAGAAGCTTGATCGAGACTACAAGGACTATGTTGGCAGATTCAAAAATGCCAGTACAGTTCCGGAATGAAGTTGTTGCCAATGCGTACTACATGCTTAATTGTGTGTTAGTAGTCAAGCGGCATGGAAAAACTTGCTATGAGTTGCTTCAGAAACGCAAACCTAACCTGGAGTATCTGGAACCATTTGGAGCTCCATGCACGTTACTGAAGAAAACTCCGGATGGCAAGTTCAGCGAGAAAGCAGATTAGGGGATCTTTCTTGGATATAGCATACCAGACAAACGCGTTTATAACAACTCAACAGGTTAGGTAGATGTATGGTGCAACGTCGATGATACACCATCCCCCCTGCTGGAAAAGGTCCGTCGTCATTCTTCGACTACGATGGCTTTTTCAAATCATTCAACCTTCCTTAGATAGATTCAGATGAAGAGATTGCTGCTCAAATGATGTATGATGTCCTAAATACACTGAATCTGGATACCAGCAATGTGACACCGGCTAGTGGTGCTTCGGGATCTTCAGCAGCTGCTCAGGACGAGAGTGATAATTCTTTAGACGATGAAGAAGTAGTTGAGACCAGAAATGAGCATAACGTTAATCAAGATGGAAGCTCAACAGATGCTGAACATGCATCAGGGAATCCGGATACTAAACCTACCGTCACAAATCTGGATACTGAAGTTGTCGTTCCTACAACACCTGTGACTAGGATCAGTGTGAATCATCCCCGGAGACTATCATTAGGGATCTTCACTCCGGCGTGCAGACAAGAAATCATTATATTCTGCTGATTATGCTGCAATTATGGACAAGGGTTACGTAAATGACGGGGCTTTTAAATGTTTTGTATCTCAAATTGAGCCCAAGTACATCTGTGGTGCCCTGAAAGATGAGGCCTTAGTCAACGCTATACAGGAGGAGCTGCTACAGCTCAAGAAGCTTGGAGTGTGGACACTCATTGACAGGCCCAAAGTAGTGAAAGTGATTGGCACCAAATGGGTGCTACGCTGCAAGAAGGACGACCAAGGTGTCGTAATCAGAAACAAGGCACGTTTGGTTGTTCAAGGCTTCAGACAAGTCGAGGGAGTCAACTATAATAAAGTGTTTGCACCCGTGGCTAAAATGGAAGCAATCTGTATATTCCTAGCCTATGCATCGTATATGAAGATCAAAGTCTATCAACTAGATGTAAAGAGTGCATTCCTTCATGGTGAAATCCATGAAGAAGTCTACGTCAGTCAACCCGAGGGATTCAAAGATCCTTATCATCGGGACAGAGTCTACAAGTTAGACAAGTCTCTGTACGGGGTACATCAGGCTCCTCGAGCTTGGTATGAGAAGCTCTCCACCCACCTGCTGAAACATGGGTTTCGCAGGGGTGTGATTGACTGCACGTTGTTTATCAAAGAGAGAGATGGAGATTTACTAATGGTGCAAATTTATGTGGATGACATTATCTTCGGTTCACGAAACGAAGATCTATGTAAAGAATTTGAATCTGTGATGAAGGCAGAATTTGAAATGAGTACCATGGGAGAGATGAAGTTCTTCCTGGGATTACAGGTGGATCAAACACCTACCAGTATTTTTCTGCATCAAACTAAGTATGTTGGAGACATTCTGAGTCGATCTGATATGGAAAATGTCACTGTTGCCAGTACCCCACTCGCCATAAATCATGATATGGCACCTGATGAGAATGGGGATTTGGTGGATGCCACTATGTATCGTGGGATGATCGGATCTCTTATGTATCTCACTGCCTCGCATCCAGATATCATGTATGCCACATGTTTATGCTCCAGGTATCAAGCCAAACCGAAAGTAAATCATCTGATCGGGGTGAAACGGATTTTTCATTATCTGAAGGGTACTCCAACACTGGGGTTGTGGTATCCTCATGATGATGATTTGAGCTAACTGCGTATAGTGATTCAGACTACGGTGGCTGAAAGATGAACTTCAAGTCAACATCAGCGGGGTTTCAGTTCTTTGGAAGGCGTTTAGTCACTTGGCAATGCAAGAAGCAGACATCTGTTGCTTTGTCTACATGTGAAGCTGAATACGTTGCCACTGCAAGTTGCTGCTCTAGATCATCTGGATCCAACAGCAAACGTGGGACTACGGTTTGCAATTTTCTAACACCACTATATTTGTTGATAACTCCGCTGCCATAGTTGTAACTAAAAATCCTGTTCAACACCCTAAAACAAAACACATCGGCATAAAGTATCATTTCATACGCGATTGCTATGAAAAACAATTAATTGATGTGGTTAAAATAAACACGGATTTTCAACGCGCCGACCTCTACACCAAACCGTTTGATAAACCCAGATTTTTCTATCTGTTAGAGGTCAACGGCGTGAAAAAGAAAAGTGACATCATTTCAGAAGACACAGATGCTTAGTCCGACACTTATTTAGCTTTTTATTTTATTTCTATTTGTTTTAATTTCATTGTCTTATAAAAATCCAAAAACACAAAAAGATTTTTTGTTTTTAGAATTTTAGAGGGAGATTAGTTTACTTTCAGTATTTATTTACTTAAAAAAAGGGAGGGGGAGGCAGATAAGCTAAAAAGGCAAAAACAACAAAGATAAGAATGTGATTCAATGCTATGGAAGTAATAGAACATGGGCGTCGAGTTACTTGGAACACCAAAAAGATTTTCAATTTTTTCAATTTAGTTTAAATTAAATCACAGAAAATTGTTAGTCAAAGAATTCTAAGTCTAACAAATTTAGGAAAATGATAGTACGCGAGTCTGTTACTGTAATTACACGGAGAAAATAGATCTAGGGTGGTGCTAGTTCATTATACGATGTGTCGATAGATTCAACACAATAGACTAATAGACATCATTGGTGAACTCAATTTAAACTAATTTGTTCAACTGATTGTGGGTTCCCATCTTTTCACTGGTTAACACAATCAGTTATTTCCAATAAGGGGTGATGAGAAACTTAACGCCACTTAAAGTGTGCGGATGACCACAAAAGGAGCAAAGCACGAAAAATGAAAATAAACACAATCAAGCTGATAACCTATGTTGTTGGTGCGTTATGTGCAAAAGAAAATTTTAAAGGTGCTCTAACAAGAAGATAGGTTGTGTGCCTCTCTGTTGTGCGGTGGCACTGACCTGAGGATAAGCATAACCTAGATATTCTAGAATTCATTGTTGTTTGCCGCCTCTCTGCTATGCGGTGGCACTGACCTGAGGCTTGGCTTCTCTTTGAAAACTCTATGAATAGTCTCTTCTTGTCAAAATACCCGTAGACCGCTCAAAAGTCTCCTGAGGAATGTTGATTACCATATAAGCTTGGGATCCACAAATGTTGGTTGAAATAATATAACCTAATACATCACCAATAAATGTCAAAAATCTGTGTATGGATTTAAGTGGACAAGTATACTGACAATCGTCGTGGCTGCACTGCCTGATGTTCAAAATCAATGTGTATTACATATCAGATCAAGCATGACTTTCAGTTAGAGCTTAGAAGTCTCAGATGAATGAGAAACTGTGATATGTTTATGTGCTCCAAATTACACATATAAACACTATCAAAAGCACATCATTTATTTCTTGATTCCTCCCGAAATATGGTGATTACGTACTTAAAATCTTTTAATTGTGTTTTCAGGTGTTGTGAAGGGAAAGATGGACAAAAGGAGCATAATGGACAAGAAATTGAAGAAATCCAAGCTTAAATCTCCAAGCAGGGGCCATGCCTCATTAAGCACGCCCCCATGCCTTGCTTGAAACACGCCCCCGTACTAATTTGGCACACCCCCGTGATTGGACATCTGACAGGACAAAAGTACTGTCCCCTAAAAGTGATCACGGGGCCATGCCCCATATGACCACGGGGCCGTGATACCCCCTTTCACGGGGCCGTGCCTATTTTGTCACGGGGCCGTGCCCCGACAGCTCCTGCACGTACGAACCGACCAACTTTCGTAAGCATTGTACTAACACGGGGCCGTGTCTTTTTGTCATGGGGCCGTGCTTAAACACTCCGAGAAGCCTATAAATAGAGGTCCAAGCTATTCATTTTGCAAGCTTTTGGTGGAAGGGACACTCTGCAGAATTCTCTCGGGAATCAAGTTTTAAAGACTATTTGGAGGCTCGGGAGGTGCATACAACACTTGGAAGAAGCTCGGGATTATCTAAACACCATCCATTGTGGATCATTGGTTTGATTGTTCTATTTTATCAATGAACCCATATCTATCTTCTATGTTGTTTGTTACATTACAGCTCGTCATGAGCTAAACTCTTATTATCATCCTACTTGGATGAAACTTATGTAATTTGTGATGAATTAATGGTGCGATAAATATTGTGTTAATGTTATGGTGGTCTTGGGAAAACTTTCGATGGGTAGCACCTACATTTGAACGGGGGTTATAAGTTTATGGTTTGTAATTGTGATTGTCATACACGTTGAAAAACGTATGATCAACTTTTATTCATAACAACTATGGCTAATTAACTAGAGATGGTTATTAGAAATCATAAGACCTTAACTTTCTGATCATTTACGGGTTCCCTTTTATTAGTCTAAGAAATCTATAGTAATTGTTATGGTTTTCTAAAATTAATGGTATGTTAGAATAGAACTTGATCAACTCTTTTCTTACATTAAGTTATGTTTTCAGAAATCGTATGTCGACAAAAGATTTACCTACATCACTAGGGCCTTGACCTAAGCAGTAAATCTCAGCCTGTGTTGGTCTTGGTCACTACGGAGCGGATAGACGAGAAATCGCCCCAGCTCATCTTTATAAACGTTAACACAATTACTTTATTCAATATCTTTAATCACACCATCACTTTATCATAATTACATAAGTGTAATCCAAGTTAGGATGATAGCCTTTATCCCTTGATTCTAAATCCAAAAGTTTCAACTTGTTTTACTTTATTTTTTATTTTTATCGTTAGTTTAAAACCCTAATTTATATCAATGCAATTCATCATTCTCTTAAACAAAAATTGATAGTCAATTACAAGGATTGTTTAGTAGTCTTAGTGTGTCCACGGATTGATACTCGGTTCTTACCATCACTATATTACCTCACGATAGGTGCACTTGCCTTTTGTGTGTGTAGTTAGTAGTAGTAACAACCATTTAAAACTGAATCTGTGGGAAAATTCTTTATCAAAAATATATATACTTTCACACCGCATCATATGTAAATATGTTAGTTTCCATTGCAATATATATATATATATATATAAAGTTCCAAGTAATTGAGTTTATGCCTGTCTGATTCCATATGAAACTGTCTTAGAAATGATGTTAATGCTAATAGGCTACTCTACTCATACCCTAACAAAATCACAAAAACATGTTTATTTTGTTAGTTTAGTTTTTCAAGTTATTTGTAAAGTGTGTCAGTGTCGGACTGGGCTATGTTATTCATCTCTGTGAATGTCATAAAATGAACTTAACGTTAATCTTAAATTAATTGCTTCTGAAAAGGTAAAAGGATCATGTCTGAGATGATCAGGTGGATAAATGGATCACGTCTGAGGTGATCACATGGATAATTGGATCACGTCTGAGGTGATCAGGTGGATAAATGGATCACGTCTGAGGTGATCGGGTGGATAAATGGATCACGTCTAAGGTGATCAAAGGTTTTTAATCTTAAATTGGTCATGTCTAAGATGATCAACTGCTCAAAATGTTTTATCTATTGTTATAAGGGGCTAAGTGTCCAAGGGTCAAAAAGGTAAATTTCACAAATATGACCCATTCGCACGACTGGACCATGAATATGGACCAGTCGCACGATTGGACCATACGAATGAACCCATTCGCATGACTGGACCATGAGTATGGACCAGTCATACGAATGGACCATACGAATGAGCCCAATCGCATGATTGGAGGTGACCGACTATGACAGTCGCACGAATGAACCTAAATCGTACGATTGGAGATGACCGAATGGGCGAGTCGTACGACTGAAAGCCAGTCACACGAATCAATCATACGACTAGATTCAGTTGCACGACTGAAGGTTGCCCTAGTATAAATAGAGGGGGAGTCGGTCTCAGTCGCTTCATTCTCCCAAATCGCCTCTCAGACGCACGATACACACCCATACTGCCAAAATTTGATTCGATCTTTATAGACCGGTTTTTGACATACTCTGACATTTTTTTTTGATTCTATAGGTACTGCGCGACAACATTGAATAAATAATCGGTTACTACAACGTCAAACAGAGCGAAACAATGACCTAATGTAAACCGAACTAATATGACAAATAAACCACTAAAACTAAGCTTTTTGAACAAATTAAGTTATTAGGGTTTTAGTCGGTCATATGCGAACCAAATGAGTCAATCCATAACGTTTAACATCAAGTATTTCTCAAAAATTGAATTTGAATGAACAACTCTCGGACATGCGATTGGACGCACTGATGAACTTTAATCGCACGACTGAGCGAGGCGAATGGCTCAATCGCACGACTGAGATGAACGAATGGTTCAATTGCACGACTGAACCATGCGTCTGAGCTCAATCGTACGACTGAGGTAAACGCATGAGAGAACATGCGACTTAGTCCAGTCGCATGCCTCAGTCGTACGTATGAGCTCAACCGCACGACTAGATCTCAGTCGTTCAGCTCAGTCGCACGACTAGATCTCAGTCGCTCAGCTCAGTCGCACGACTGAACAAAATTTTCAAGTTCATGAAACAAGTCTGGTATTCTTTGACACGTACTCATGTTTATTTACTTTGTGTCACAAATGGCGAGTCGGTGGACGATGAGCACTAAGCACAACATATGTGCTCATCTCGATCTCTCTTCCCGCAACGCTGCGGATTTTGCTGGCATTATCACATTCCTACATCGTTCGAGGATTTTTCGAGCGATCTCTGCGCCATGCACTCCTTACAGATCAGTACAGCAGGCTTTCTGGGAAAGCGCTGTAGTTGACAGGTATTCTGAGCCCCATACTATCAGGAGTTCTATATTCGGGGAGGCCATCAAGATTACGGAGGAGGATATCAGGACAGCGCTGGAGTTCAGGGATGATTTTGACTGCCCCACCCGATTACATCCCCTCACTGTACGAGGTTGCTTTATGAGGGCTAAGTACTCTTGAAACATTAACGCAAGTATGCTCAACAAGAGCAACTTGTGCCCCCAGTTCAAATACTTAGCCCAGGTACTACTGAGATGCATCACATCCAGGAAGGGTGGATTCGATGAGCTCTCCGACCAGATGCAGAACGCCTACGCGGTGTTGGTACTGAATCATCCATTCAGCTTTTCTAGGATGATCTTCATCTATCTGGTGGAGAACATCGAGGCGAAGGGGAAGGAAAGCTTTTGTATGTATCCATGGTTTATACAGATGATCATAGATCAGAAGCTCCCCTCGCTGCCCAAGGAGAAGGAGGATGTTGTTGTCCTTGAGGTGATGGATGACCAACCCTCGGGAGGATGAGGGTGTACCGGGGAAAGCAAGTGAAGCCCCCGGTAAGGAGACTATTTGGGCATCTAGCCCGTGAAGACTATGTGGTGCCAACGAAGAGGAAGTGGCGCCACGACGATAGTGATTCAGATACAGAGCCGATAGCTATTCCTGATGATGACTCAGATGATGTTGATAGCGGTGATGGTGGAGATACAGGTCCTTCTCATACTCAGACCACTACCGCAGATGTTACAACTCCACCATCTCCACACGATGATCTAGAGACAGCTGGGTTCCATCAGGACTTCCAGCCTGATGAAGAGGAGGCATCCGATGAGGAGCCATTGACCAGGACGGTGGGCAGCCGGGTGGTTGCCACCGAGAGGGGGATTAGGACGGTTGGTGGACGTCCTGGCGGGTCTGGGGAGACTACTTCATATCCATCATACACCCCAGACCAACCCAGTAGCCAAGGGAAGCCTCCGGTCCAGGGGGACTCGAAGGAAGAGGATGGCTCAGCCCCATGGGCTGAAGCCAAAGAGACGGAGGATCACGTTGATTACTACCACCACCACCTCTACCACTACAACCACCACTTCCACCACTACACAACCTACCACCACTACACCACCTGCCACCACTACACCACCTACCACCACTACACCACCTACCACAGTCACCCCTCATACCACTCCACCCATTCATACTCCACCACCCATATTCACCTCAGCCACTGCTACCACCGCCAGCCACCAAGCTGGCCCATCCACCTTTCCCACTGGATTATCCCTCCCTCCTATTGGAGTGGAGGAACAGCTGGCAGCACTAAACAGGATGGTGCTGAAGCTGTTAGCAGCAGAGAGGAGAAGTCTGCTAAGTTACGTCAGCTGGAGGAGCTCAATGCTTCTCAAGCTCAACAGATTTCTCAGCAGGCTAAGCAGATCGCCCAACTCCAAGAGCACAAAGAGGAATCGGTTAAGAGATTGGAGGAGTTGGAAGCTGCTAACAAGAAGATCATGCTCAAGCTTAAAGGATCACAAGATGAGCCTCTGAAGATCGGGAAGGAGATGATGATGGTGATGATGATGAGGATGATGATGAAGAGGATGATAGTGATGATGAGGATGAGGGTAATGGTGAAGCAAGAGGTAGGAAGAATGACGATGATGACGATGAAGGAGATGCAGCTGCATCTGCCTCTGCTCCTGGTCAAGAGCAAAGGACAAAGAAGAAACAAGACCAAGGAGCATCATCGTCTGCCCCGCCTACCTCACTATCAGCTGAAGACACAGAGAGGATTCAAGACAAAAGTAAAGTTTAGATGTTATATTTTGTTCAGCTATTGTACTTGAAATCATCAATTGATGTTATGAAATTAATGTATATATTTTATTCAGTTTTGATTATCTTGATTACATACTAACTATTGTTGTGTTACATGTTTAAATCAAGCAGATCCAGCATTTCAGTAAGATGAGTACGATGTTGCTCCCTTACAGCAGATCAAGTCTCAACTGACTATGATACTTGATCTGCAAGGGATCATCAGGAGGTCAGTGAGTTATACTCCTAAAGAAGGACAAATAATTCACGACCTCACTGATGAGCAACTTGCTAAATGTTCTAGCTGAATCCAGATGAGATAGTGAAGGATGCTCTTACATTTGATGTGGATAGTGATGAGGAGCTGAACGATATAGAAGAGATAGAGATAGAGGACATCACTGCTCAGCATTATCCAGAGTATACTGACAGAGTGACCGAGAGGGAAATGTGTTTCCTGATCTGGGTAGTACTCTCGGCAGCGATACTTTGGAGAAGCTGAGTCAGAAGGAAAAAGAAGCAGAAGCATCTACAAGCCAAGCCCCAGACTCGGACGCCGACGTAGATATCAGAAAGGCTGAATGGGTGGCTTGTTTCTCAGAGATCCGAGCCCAGCGCGCTGCAGCTAAGCAAAGTACCTACACCAAGATCTACAAAGTGAAGAAGCATCTGAAGGTGTCAGGGAAGATTAAATCATGGGCTTATTTTGAGGATCTTAACGTTTACACAGTAAAGAGGGAGAGGGGAATCGAGTACTTTAGATTCCCACATGATCTAAAGACTCTCCCTGGTTTTGAGCTCAACCAGCTGGCACGACTGAAGCTGTTGTATGCTGACACGAAGAAAATGTCAGGCTGGTTTGAGGCTGCATTGAAACGAGAGTACCTTACCAGATGGGTGAACTTCAAATCTCAACAGGCTACAAGGTACATCAGAAGATCTGAGGTAAACCCCATCACTGGAAGACCAAAGATTGTCTTGAAATGGCACCCTCCGCGTACAATGTCACGTATTCCATTGAGGGAGATGCCACAAGATTTTGCGTCCCATTTCAAATGGTGGTATTATGACTGGCGCACTGGAGAGGCCGTCATAGTTTTGGATAGGGAGGGGACGGTAGAGACAATAAGGATATTTAATCCAATATGGCTAATAAACTTGTCCGCTTTTGATGTCTACATGTTGTACAAGTGGCCATTATTTTTTGATACGCAGGATATAGTGCAAGCACTTTAGTTCCAACATGTCATACGCTTATGCTTTGCACTTAATATCCATGCTGGGGAATCTAAAGAAGAACGAGCTAAGAGGTTTGAAGAGTTTAAAAGGGAAATCAAAGATTAGATAGAACTAGGTCCAAGGGGGAGTTTGTTGGTACACATGTCCCTAGTTCTAGTTCTAGTGAGCTCAAATGTAATTGACTTTCATTTTGTAACACTTACGTAATGTTTAATATATGAAATGAAAAACTCTTCTTTGAATGTTTATTGGTTGTTGAATGTTATATCTATTAATATAATTTATTGTTACACGCTTATATTAACATGTTATATAGGTTTACAGTTGTTAGACATAGTTCTGTATCATTAAAGGTTAAGGAATATGTTTAACTAAGTCTTATGATTCAGTCGCACGACTGGACCATGCGAATGGGCCAGTCGCACGACTGAACCAGGTGATTGAGTCAATCGCACGATTGAGTCATAAGACTGACTCAGTTGTACGGATGAATCAATCGTACGACTCAGTCGTACGACTGAGCCATACGCATGGCTCAGTCGTACGAATGAAAGTTGTGACCTATAAATACCACTTAATTCATGGAAAAAAGAGACACTTCGAGAATTCTTAACCCTAGCTGTTCCTGTTCGTCCAGAGAGTCTCTTCCAACTTCATAGAATGTTTTGATTTATTCTAATCAATTCTTAACGTATTCTCATCGTTAGTTTTGATCGGATTAATGTTCTCCCTGATTGGATCGCCAATCAAATATGATTCCGCACTATTTTATCTGGTTTCACGTTGATCAGTTAGTACTCCGTCCGTACACGGTCCTAACACCATCTGTCTGCGGATGATAAGCGGTGCTAATGTGTAGCCTCGTCCCCATCGCATCATGGAATCTCTTCAAGAACTTCGATCTGAATCGGGTGTCGCGATCCGACACGATAGACACCGGCACACCATGACGAGCTACAATCTCCTTTATGAACAGATCCGGCAGTCTCTCGGATGAATACGTTTCGCGGATCGGCAGAAGTGAGCACTCTTTGTTAGACGATCAACAATCACCTAGATGGCATCATACCCCCTCGTCGTGCGGGGTAACTTTGTAATGAAGTCCATGGTGATATGCTCCCACTTCCACTCGGGTATATCCAATGGTTGGATCTTCCCGTAGGGCTTCTCATGCTCTGCCTTCACTTGCAAGCAAGTAAGGCACCTACTCACATACTCCACCACATCACGTTTCATTCCCTGCCACCAGTAGTCCTTCTTCATGTCTTGATACATCTTGGTGGCACCAGGATGAATGGAGTATCGAGTCTTGTGAGCTTCATCCATGATTCGCCCTCGTAGATCTCCATAACGGGGAATCCACATTCGCCCACAGCGGGTTCTAACCCCGTGGGTGTTTTCTCCCAGTTCCGTGACTAGACCTCTCATTCGTTCAGAGTTGAGGCGGTCTTCTTTCAACGCCTCATCCTAAAATTCTTTCACTTGAGTCATCATGTTCGAGGTCATCACTAACTGATACGCCTTCACCCGAATCGGCTCGGGTCTCTCCTTTTGGCTCAAGGCATTGGCCAGCATGTTGGCCTTGCCCGGATGGTAGTGGATCTCACAGTCATAATCTTTGATGAGCTCTAACCATCTCCTTTGCCTTATATTGAGATCCTTTTGCTCGAAGAAGTACTTCAAGCTCTTGTGGTCGGTGAAGATGGTGCACTTCGTCCCGTATAGGTAGTGTCTCCAAATCTTCAACGTAAAAACCACAGCTGCTAACTCCAAATCGTGTGTAGGGTAATTAACTTCATGGGTCTTCAACTGTCGGGATGCGTAAGCTATCACCCTTCCACATTGTATCAACAAACAACCTAGCCTAGAATAAGATGCATCCGAATACACCACTAAGTCTTCACCTCCCTCGGCAATGTCAAGACAGGAGTTTGTGTTAACCTCATCTTCAACTCCTCAAAAGCACACTCCTGTTCTTGACCCCACACGAATTTCACATCCTTGCGAGTCAATTTGGTCAAAGGTGAGGCTATCTTGGAGAAGTCTTGAATGAACCTCCTATAGTAGCCCGCCAAACCCAAGAAACTATGGATCTCAGATGGCGTCTTTGGAGACTTCCATTGCATCACCGCCTCAACTTTTGCCGGGTCCACCATGATTCCTTTAGCATTAACAACATGACCCAAAAATTGAACCTCACGTAACCAGAAAGCACACTTAGAGAATTTAGCATACAACTTCTCTCTCCTAAGTGTCTCCAATACCCCGCGTATGTGGCCGGCATGTTCCTCACTCTTAGAATAAATCAGGATATCATTAATAAACACTATCACTGATTTATCTAGCATTGGCTGACATACTCGATTCATCAAGTCCATAAAGGCAGCTAGCGCGTTAGTTAATCTAAAGACATAACGAGAAACTCGTAGTGTCCATAACACGTGCAAAAAGTTGTCTTAGGAATGTCTTGCTCCTTCACCTTTAATTGATGGTAGCCAGATCGAAGATCTATCCTCGAAAACCAACTAGTACCTTGGAGCTGATCGAACAAGTCATCAATCCTCGGTAATGGATACCGATTCTTCACCGTCAACTTGTTCAGCTCGCGGTAGTCGATGCATATTCGCATGCTACAGTCCTTCTTCTTTACAAACAAGACTGGAGCACCTAAAGGAGAGATACTCGTCTAATGAATCCCTTATCCATTAGCTCCTGCAATTGTTCCATGAGCTCCTTCATCTCAGTTGGTGCTAATCGATATGGTGCTTTGGCAACGGGTTGAGCACCGGGTATCAAGTCGATCTGAAATTCTATTTCACGATCCGGTGGCACACCTTGTAAGTCCTCTGGTAACACATCGGGATAGTCACACACCACCGGTACATCGGACAATTATGGCGTTGACGTGTCCACATCCTTCACGTAGGCCAAATAAGCACTACACCCACGTCGCATGTACTTCCCGCCACCGCCATCAAAACTACTTTCGGGATCGTAGTGACGCGATCTCCATAAATCGTCACTAAACTTCCATCAGGCGCAACTAGTCGAATCATTTTATTTCGACATACGATGTTCGCTTCATAGGTTGCTAACCAATCCATCCCTAGTACTACATCGAATCCACCTAGGGGCATCACATGTAACTTATCAGCGAACCTATGACCTTCTAGTTCTATGGCACAGTCCTCTATCATGTTGGTAATTCTAGTTGACTTACCAATAGCAGTTTCTACATCAAATGGCTCGCTAATACTTCTACTACTTGCAGACAACTTAACACAAAAAGTAGTAGAAATAAAACTCTACTAGCACCAGAATCAAATAATACAGAGCCATAAGTTTGATTTACTAGAAACATACCTGACACGACATCAGGATCTACTCTGGCTTCCTCCCGGGTCATGGTGTAAGCTCTATGACTCGCCCTCTATCCTCCTTCCTCCGGCTTCTTCTTCGCCCCAGAGCTCTCCGCCCTCAGCTTCTTGCAGTCTTTGGTCGCGTGGCCCACCTCGCCACAATTATAACACTTCAGCACCTTACAGTCTCTAGCGATATGGCCGGGGTTGCCACATCTGAAGCATACATTTAGTCCCAACCTACACTTGTCGGTATGCTCCCTTCCACATTTGCCACACTTCTTCAACCCTGAGCTTGACGACACCCTACGGTCATCGACCTTCATCCTCTTGTTGTTTGGAGTGAAACCACCACGTCCAAACCTCTTCCCATTCCAGCTTTTATCACCACCACTTTTCTTCTTCACCTCCACCACAGTCTCTTCTCGCTCATCGTACAACCTGCCTGCCAAGTCCACCACCGATCGAAAGGTGCCTGGCTGAGCAGCAATCAGATGCCTGTGAATATCGGCCGGCAATCCTTGGATGTACCTCTTGATCTTTCTTGACACCGACATCATCTGATCCGGCACCAGCCTCGTCGTTTCATTAAATTTGGTGGTGTACTGCTGGTGGGTCATGGTTCCGCCTCAAGTTGCAGGAACTCCCTCTCGATCTTGTCGAAGTTGCTTTATCTCCTTCCATCGCATCTTTCCGATGGCTCTAGTACCCTCAGCTTGGACAATGTTGTCCCACCAACACAATGCTGAGTCAACAAAAGAGAGTCGCAAACTTCACCTTCTGGTCTTCACGACACTCACTGATTTCCAACACCGCCTCCATCTCCCTTACCCAGCGGTGAGCAGCAGCAGCATTGCCATTGCCATCGAAGGACGGGGGCTTGCACCTTTGAATGCCCCATAACTACACCCCTTGGTCGTCACCCCCACTAAATCATCCTCCTCTTCGTCGGACAACACGATCTCAGCCTCCGGTCGTTCTTCCTCCCCTTGCTTCCCTTGCCTCTTGACTCTTTCTTATCTTTCTTCTCCTTTCTCTCCTCGTTCCTCACAACCCTGATGACTTCGGTCACTACAGATGGTAAGACTGTCTGCATGACCTGGTGTACCTCATCAGCAATCGCCTCCCTAGCTTAGGCATTCAGGCTAGCATTCTCGTTCTCCTTACTTCGACCATGAACCTCAGGGTTCTCATGGGTTGTCTCAGGAGCCTTAGCACTACTCCTAGTCACACGTGGCCGATCTCTGCCTCGAGAAGCCTTGGAAGATTTTTGTCCAGTCATTTCCTAAATGCTATAAGATTCAAGCACTAACATGGTCATTCAACACAATTGCTTAGTTTATGTTAAGTATAGTAAGTCCTAATTACAGTGGCCAGTTGTGATTAGCCACTTACTTTACTCTTCACACCCCAAGCATTTCCTATCCTGACTACATCAGTATCTAAATCTACTAAGAACACATAAGTCAAATAGCACACGCACATAGTACTGATAAACTTTAAGAAAAGAAATACCTGATGGCACGTAGCTACTCGGTCTGACATCCCTCTATCTGTCCCATTTTCAGTTTAAGTTTAGGTTTTGAAAATATTTTACCTATTTTGCTTAAACTATGGCTCTGATACCAACTTGTAAGACCCCGATCCCAGGAACCTCACAGTTGGTCATTCATTGCCTCATAGATACATATTAATACACATTTCATAAGGTAAACAGCGGAATTACATTAACAAAAGCCATTCTCTATTATTAAAAGATACTGTTGTTAAGCAATACAATAATGTTTAAGTTACAAAAAAATTTGTTTAATTGCATTACAAAACAACAATATCATAACACATGAATGAATGTCAGTCTTTCTCCGCCTAGTAGCTTCACCCTCGTGCCATTCTCAGCAACTATTACCTGCCAACTGAAAATGTATAAAAGTCAGAGTTGCTCAGTGAGTTATGGTTTTAAAAGTATTAAAATACCTTGTGTAATGTATATATGTATGAAAATACTCCTTTTATAAAAATATTTCTCTTACTCTTGTACGTGAGCACGCATCAACTATACAACAATGTAATGCTTTCTTTCTTTACTGTATGCCTTATTCATTTCGTACTCTTTTAACTTTATCTTTCACTGTCTATATGGACCAATGAGCAATACCTTAAACTATATGCGCGGGGAAACTGGTGCTGGGTCTCTCTAGGCTATGCTCTGATCTAGGGATGTAAACGAGCCGAGCCGAGCCCGAGCCTTATAGTACTCGAGCTCGGTTCGATGGGTTTTTCTTAAAGCTCGAGCTCGAGCTCGAGCTCGTTCGAGCCTGTTATTTCTGGATCGAGCTCGGCTCGAGTAGCGAAAACAAAGCTCGAGCTCGACTCATATAAGCTCGGTTTAGTTGCATAACAAAACTACCGAGCCAAAGCTCGGCTCGAGCTCGAGATTTAAGTAGATTTTAAATATTTTAAATATAATATATATATATATATATAATATGTATAAATCCAACTAGGCTCGTTAAGGCTCGCGAGCCTAAACGATCTTTGAATGCAAGGCTCGGGCTCGGGCTCGATTAATAATCGAGTTATATATCAAGCTCGAGATCGGGCTCGGGCTCGCTTAGGCCCGGCTCGATCGAGCTTTTACAGAGTCGATCTCGAGTATCCATCGAGCCGGCTTGGCTCGTTTACATCCCTACTCTGATCGCTGTACACAAGGCTGGCCCAGTCAACTAGGGAATGCTACAAAGGTCCGTCAATCTCAATTGATTGGCCCCATAAGCACTATTAGGGTAGCTAACCCGCATCACATTTGAGCTAACGACAACATGGTCGTGCACCTCCTATATGCTTGCAAGACTTGTTAACTTTTAATTAAGTTTCACGTCTCTTTATTATTTCTCTTTCACCCTGTTAAGGATAATACTTGCATTTATGATCATAGGCACACCATATAAGTCACACAATAATAATTACTATGACCATGGGCACAACTTATAATAATGAAATATAATAGCAATTAAAAAACCTAAGTCAAACATGGGTCAAACTTTAATGAATCTGTTTTATTTAAAAATTTCAGAAAATATTCTAAGTGTCCTAGGCGCATGAGCACTATGCAGGCGCATGTGGCCTGTTTAGGTGCATGGGCACTATTTGGACGGTTTAACACTTAGACGTTTGGGCCATCCCAGACGCATGGGCAATATTCGGACGGTTGGTCCATACTTAGGCGTCTGAGTCAAAAACTTAGACGCATGGGCTACTGTTCAGACACATGGGCTTACACTTAGATTTTCTAAGGTATTTTCTAGACGGTTGGGGCACTGTTCGGGCGGTTGGGCCCTGTTTAGACATATGGGCATACTTAGATTTTTCTAAGGCAAATTTTAGGCGGTTAAGGGTACTGTTTGGGCGGTTGATCATACTTAGAACTTTTCTAAGGCAAATTTGGACGCATGGGCCTTATTTAGACGCATGAACATCTTTCTAACATATTTCAAAGCTGTTTTCAGACCCAAATCTTTATACCAGCCTGTTCTAAGCTTACTACAACTATTCTAAACATAAATGCCACATAAACATCCATAAAACATCATCATGCAACTATGACACATACGGGCAAGCATTCATAACTAAACATCCATAAAACATCATCATGCAACTATGACACATACGGGCAAGCATTCATAACATTTTTAAAATCATTTTGATACATTTTCTGTCACACCCTCAAAATCCACTAACGGGGTTTTACCGTCAGGCGCGTGACATAACAAGGATCTCAGATAAGCATCAGTTACACCAAACGACTCGATAATTACAAAACATATAGATTGCTTAATATTAATGAAAACATACCAAATATGTTTAAGTATTGGGGAAGCGAAAATAAGATAACATTTAACAATAGTTTTGGAACACGCAAACATGCGTTCAATCCAATTTATGTAAAGTAAATGAAAACTAAATCTTGAAAATAGTTATGGTGAATGCGGAATGACATGTAGTGGATGCTGTGCTCTTAAACGTGCCACATCAATGCCCTGAGAGAAAACATGCAAAAGTCAGTACAAGACTGGTGAGTTCACAGGTTTATCAGAAAACAGTATGTATCAGTACTGAAATTCCCAGATTTTATAATCAAAGCATATAATGGGTAGCTAGTCCAATATGATCACTATGTGTATGAAGTCGCGACCGAGCTAACATGTATCAAATAATAAAGTAGGCCCGACTGTGGATCACACACCACAACACTTGAAATTAGGCTAACCGTTCACCCGTTTGACCAGCTAGCGCGACTAGCCCGAGTGGGGTATGTCAATCCCAGTAGTACTACTAACAATCACATCGCTATTTGCATATTAACGGTCCGAAGGGCAAAGTATAACACCATAGTATCAAGTATATGCAGTATTACAGAAATCCAATGTAATGTAGCGTTTATGAAAACCGCAAGTTTCTCTCCCCAAAAAGAATATAACGTAAAAGTGGGGTTGTAAACTCACCTTGAATTGATGTTATGAATGAACGAGAGCTTCAAGGAATAAGGCAATGCACGATCAAACACGACCAATACCTATTATTAATTGTAATTAAGTCTTTAAAATGTATTCAACGCGAATAGATATATTTGGTTGGATTCGAGTCGGTTTGGGTTTGACGCACACGATTAGATATATATATTCTTTGCAATCTTTTTAAATAAATACTATTTAACATTGATTACGATTACACATATTCCAATAATAATTTATTAATTAGAGTATAATAATATAACATATAATTGCGTTTGTAATTAATTGTGAAATTATAAGATGTATAATTTCTATGATTTTCATAGTTATTTCATAATTACTCATGATTTAGAGTCCATTTTTATAAACATAGTTATTTATCATATTTATAGATATTATTTTATAAAAATTATTAAGGTTTTTAAATAAAATAAATTTATAGAAATATTTATGTAACCTTTTAAATAAGAGGAGTTTAAAAATTATTTTTATAATTTTTAGGAATTTTTATATATTTTTTCAGAGGCTTAAAAAGCCTAAAAAATAGTTAAGGGTCCCCGGGTTCAAACCCGGGACCTCAATCCTGCAATCACACGCTCTTAACCAGTGAACCAACGACATCAGCCGCGATAATATCCCGTTTCATTTCTTTTTAAACACTCTCCCAGTTTCCCCCAATTTTCGAAGAACCCTAATTTGATTTGATCCAAATTGAACATGAATTCGATCCTGTTAACAATTATAATCATGGGGCTTTTGATCCCCATGTAAACACGAATAGATTAGTGTGTTTATTTACCTGTTTTGGAATTAGATTGATGTTGAACACTTGATGAACAAGTCGTGACTATTGTAGCACTGATTATGTACCCAAATGATGATGTTACTCAAATTAATCGCACAGGCAGCTTCTAAGGATGCTTATGATCGAAAGCCCCTTTGTAAATTTCAGCGTATATGGGTCGGGGTTTGGGTTTTGATTGAGTTGCAGGTTCGATGAACGGAGGAACTCGAATTCGGTGTGTGTGTGTGTGTTTCAGATGGAGTTACAAGTTGTATTCGATTTATAGCCAGGTAAAGTTCGATCTAATTGAGTTAATTTGACTGTAATAGCGTTTGAGTGGATTAACTAGCCGTTTGAAACGGTCGGGAAATAAAGTAGAATTTTATAGCCGTTGATTGACCGTTTCAACACGTTTTCTTGTTGCATTGGGTTCGAATCTTGCCCACGAACCGATTCGGTGTAATTTGAGTTGTCAAAATTGAGTTTTTAAGCGGTTTGGGGTTCGCCGGCGTGTTGCCGGAATTTGGCCGGTCCGGCGGTCGGAAAAACGGGGTTGGGCGGGGGGTTTGGGTTTGAAAATTAAAAATTACACAAATGGTCCCTGCGGTTTAATATTTGTTATTTTATGTTGTTAACTTCTTTTGAAGTTTGATAAATGACCAAACAGCCCCCTGGACTTTATTATTATTGTTATTATTATCATTATTATTATTATTATTATTATTTTATTATTATTATTATTATTATTATTATTATTATTATTATTATTATTATTATTCTTAAATAATAGTGAAATGGATTGATTTGCGATAAACGGAGAAAGTTATTTTCAATAGTATTAACCGAAAACTCGGGTTGTCACATTATCCCCTTGTTGAAGGAATTTTCGTCCCGAAAATTAGAACGCTAGGGTTAACAAACGAGTATACGAAAAATTTGGTTAAAACAATAAATAGACTATGAAGAATAATGAATGCGTGAGGATAGTTAATACACTCAGAGAGTTAACTAGCTTAATGTTAATCGACGGACTTGTTAGTGACAGATATTCACCACATGATCTTCAACAAGAAGAATCTTAGGTTTCCTTACTGATTTGGGAGTATCTTGAATGTTTCTAGAACTTTTGTTCCTCAGAAGATGACCATGAAATCATAGGTAGATCATAGTGATTCTCTTTTCTTTCTTGATGCAATTTGCGTTTTCATCTTCTGAGGTACACTTTGAAGAACTTTCAGGTTCTGATGAGGTATCAAAAGAAGAAAATTCATCATCTGATGATTCATTGTCAGTCATATCATCAAATCCATGTGTATCATCTGAGCTGTCACACAAATGTGAAAGTAGACCCACAATGTTCTTTGCTTGATATTGTGAGATGTCACAGTATCCTCCAGTTGAGAGAATTTCGTCCTGAAATTCAGTTGGAGTCAGGCCCTAAAGTCTTATCCACGAACAAGTGCGGATATTTAGATTTCATCTGATCCTCCCGTTCCCACGTAAACTCTGGTCCCCGTTTGGAGTTCCATCTTACGCGCACAATGGGAATTTTGCTACTCTTTAGTGTCTTGACTTCTCGATCCATGATCTCCACTGGTTCTTCGATGAAATGGAGTTGATCATCTATCCTTAGTTCCTCTAAGGGTACGATCAATGATTCATCAGATAGACATTTTCTCAGATTGAATACGTGAAACACGTCATGCATCCCCCTGAGTTCTTCAGGTAATTTCAACTGATAGGCTACTGGGCCAATCTGTTTGACAATCTCAAATGGCCCCATGTATCTAGGGCTTAACTTTCCACGCTTTCCAAAGTGTATTACACCCTTCCAGGGTGAGACTTTCAGCAGTACTTTGTCACCAACCTGAAACTCCAATGGCTTACGACGCTTGTCGGCATAACTCTTTTGTCGATCACGTGCTGCTGCCATACGGTTACGAATTTGCACGATCTTCTCAGTCGTTCGTGCACAAGTTCAGGTCCTATAAGTTGGCTTTCTCCTACTTCTGCCCAACAGATAGGTGATCAGCACTTACGTCCATACAATGCCTCAAATGGAGCTGCCTTGATCGAGGTGTGATAACTGTTATTATAGGAGAACTCAATCAATGGTAGATGAGTTTCCCAGCTGCTGTCGAAATCGATCACACAGGCACGCAACATGTCTTCCAGGGTCTGGATTGTGCGCTCACTTTGGCCATCGGTCTGTGGGTGATACGCAGTACTCATATCCAGCCGCGTTCCTAATGACCGTTGTAATGATTGCCAGAAGTGAGAAGTAAACCGAGCGTCACGATCCGAAATGATAGATATCGGCACGCCATGCCGAGAGACTATTTCCCTTAAATAGATACGTGTCAGCTTCTCCATTCGATCAGTCTCTCGGATTGCCAGAAAGTGTGCGGATTTCGTTAAACGATCCACTATAACCCAAATGGTATCGCATCCGCTGGGAGTCCTAGGTAACTTTGTGATGAAATCCATTGAGATTTGCTCCCATTTCCACACTGGAATTTCCGGTTGTTGGAGTAATCCAGATGGTCTCTGGTATTCTACCTTGAACTTGGAACAGGTTAGGCATCTGCTTACGTATGTGGCTATCTCTACTTTCATTCTCGGCCACCAGTAAAATTCTTTCAGGTCCTGATACATCTTGTCTGAACCTGGATGGATCGAGTAACGTGACTTATGAGCTTCATCCATTATCAGCTCTCGCAGGTTCCCGTGCTGTGGTACCCAGATCCGTTCCATAAAATAACGGATTCCATCAGCTTTAATCTCCAACTGTTTCTCCATGCCTCGCATGGATTCTGCTTTCAGGTTCTCCGTCTTCAAGGCCTCAGATTGAGCAGCTTTGATTTGCACTGGCAGGTTAGAGTGGATAGTCATTTGCAATGCGCGCACCCGACGAGGCTTTATAGTTTCCTTACGACTAAGGGCATCGGCTACCACATTAGCCTTACCCGGATGGTACTTGATCGCACAGTCATAATCATTGAGTAACTCTAACCACCGTCGTTGTCGCATATTCAATTCCTTTTGGTCATATATGTGCTGGAGGCTCTTATGATCTGTATAGATCGTGCACCTTGTTCCATATAAGTAGTGCCTCCAGATCTTCAAGGCAAACACTACAGCTCCTAGTTCCAGATCATGCGTTGTGTAGTTCTTCTCATGCACCTTGAGCTGTCGGGATGCATAAGCTATAACTGTGTCGCGTTGCATCAGTACACATCCCAAACCTTGGATGGATGCATCATAATAAACAACAAAGTCATCAGTTCCTTCTGGTAAGGCTAGGATTGGTGCGCTGTAGAGTTTGTCTTTGAGCGCCTGAAACGCTGTTTTCTCTTTGTTGCCCCACTTGTAAATTATTCCCTTACGAGTTAGAGCAGTCAAAGGTTGCGCCAATTTCGAAAATCCTTTGATGAACCTCCGGTAATAGCCTGCCAAACCAAGGAATTGTCGCACCTCAGTAGGCGTCTTTGGTGTCGGCCAATTCTTGATTGCTTCAATCTTTGAAGGATCAACGTGGATACCTTTCTCATTCACCACATGCCCAAGGAATTGTACTTCACGCATCCAGAAGTCGCATTTTGAGAACTTCGCGTAAAGTTGTTCGTTCCTCAACAATTCCAGTATGGCTCTTAAATGTTCCTCATGATCTTCCTTATTACGGGAGTATATCAGTATATCATCAATGAATACAATGACAAACTTATCCAAATAAGGCTTGCAGACGCGATTCATGAGGTCCATGAAAACTGCTTGGGCATTGGTTAGTCCGAACGGCATTCCAGCAAACTCATAGTGCCCATAGCGAGTCCGGAACGCCGTCTTCGGAATATCCTCTTCTCGAACCCTTAGCTGATGATAACCGGATCTCAAGTCGATCTTGGAATAGTAGCTAGATCCTTGCAATTGATCGAACAAGTCATCAATGCGTGGAAGTGGATACCTATTCTTGATCATCACCTTGTTCAGTTCGCGGTAGTCAATACACATCCTGAAGGTTCCATCTTTCTTCTTAACGAAAAGCACTGGAGCTCCCCAGGGTGAAGAGCTGGGACGTATGAATCCCTTGTCTAACAATTCTTGCAATTGCTTAGACAACTCTTGTAGTTCGTTCGGTGCCAGACGGTACGGCGCCTGAGCGATAGGAGTCGCTCCAGGTTCTAATTCAATCTAGAATTTCACCTGTCTGTGTGGAGGAAGGCCAGGTACTTCTTCGGGAAATACTTCAGGAAAGTCCTTCACTACTGGAATGTCTTTGACACGCTTTTCATCCGTCTTCGTCTCAGTAACAAGTGCCAACAAGGCAATGTGTCCTTTCCTGAGACATTTCTGAGCCTTCAAATATGATATGATGCCGACCACCGCACCCACCTTATCACCTTCCACGGTAAGAATTTTATCGTCCGAAATGGGTAACTTGACCTTCTTCTCCTTGCAAATGATCTCAGCATTGTTCTTGGATAACCAATCCATTCCTACTACTATGTCGAAGCTACCGAGTGGGACCGGAATAAGGTCTATGTGGAAAGTGTGACCAGACAAACCTAGTTTACAATTTCTATATACTTGTGTTGCCGTTATTGTCCTACCGTCAGCTATTTCTATGGCATACTCAGAACTCAAGTCAGTAGGTACCATTCCTAGTGTTTTACTAAACTTGGTGGAAACATAACTCTTATCAGCACCAGAGTCAAATAGAATAGAGGCATAACATCCATTAATAGGGAATCTACCAGACACTACGGTAGGGTCATTTCGAGCCTCACCTGAACCCATGATGAAGGCTCTGCCTCTGCCACCGCCATCACCATTGTTGTTGTCTTTAGGCTTATCAGCAGCACCATTGTTACCATTTCTTTTCAGTTTCGGACACTCCCTTTTAAAGTGACCGGGTTGACCACATTCAAAACAAACAGTCTGATTGTGGTTCTGCTACTGTTGAGGTGCCTTTCCCGAGAGGTTTACTCTGCAATACTTGGCAACATGCCCAAACTTTCCGCACCTCTCACAAGTGTTCCTTGTGCACTGCCCAGTATGATGGAGCTTACACTTGTTGCATTTTGGAAGATTTCCATGATAGCCGCCCGAATGAGAAGATTAGGACGGATGGAACTTCTTGTGTTGTTGTTGCTGATGGGTGAAAGATGAAGATTGCTTCCCACTGATAGAAGGTTCCCATTTCCTCTTGTTTTCATTGAAACCCGATGCAGCACCTCGCGGGGGCAGCTTGCCTTGCGCGACGGCCTGCTCCGTCAGCTTGTACGCCAGTCGGATAGCCTCCTGTATGGTAGCTGGTCTCGCAGTGGTGACCATGCTCTGTATTTCTGGAACTAGCCCATCAATGTACCTCTCAACCCGTTTGTAAGCCGGGTTAACCATAGTAGGGCACAGAGTAGCCAACTCGTGAGAACAAGTTGTGTAGGCTTCGATCTCAGAACCTACCATCTTCAGGTTCCAAATTTCGGTCTCCAGTTTTTGTACTTCAACTCTTACTCTTCTTTCAGCAAGTTCTTGAATTCTTCCTATGTCGTGGCATTTGCATCTTCTACACCTAACATCTGAACTTGTGTGTTCCACCAGCTTAGAGCAGCACCATCCATTGTGCCAGCAGCGTATTTCACCCTATTCTCAGCAGGGCAGTTGCAGATTTCAAACACTGACTCCATCTTTTTGAACCAACGAAGCAGTCCCACTGCTCCCTCAGTTCCTTTGAACGGGTTAGGCTTGCAGTCCATAAAGGACTTGTAGGTGCAAGTCGGTTGTCCAATAGGATTCTGCTGGGGAGGGTGTTGGTTTGCCAACGCTGCGGTAATACTATGATTGATTATCGCTGCCAATTCTGCAGGCGTAATGGAGATGTTACTCTCCCGCGTCCACGTCCTCTTCCAGACATTCTTTAATTTACCATATAAATTAAATAAGTAAATATCCAACCAGATATCAAAAGCTATCTGTCATGTGAAAATAACCTTTTGTCTTGGAATGAAAAGGAAGAGAAATTCAAGGATTTAAAGAAATAGGCAAGCTAGAGAATCATTCTGAATCCAAGGAATTAGCACAAATGTCATGGTTTGAATTTCATCCAAATTCAAGGTAAGAGTGACCATTCATACGAGTAGAACTGATAGATAGTTTCCACATCAGAAGTTATGTTCTATGAAACCCGAGACTTTCTTGCTCAAGGCGTAGGAATGATGACTTATACTGACTACAATGTTATCACCCGATCAAATTCACCGGACTTAGCATGCACGACAAAGTACAATTACATGTGCCCCCGTAATGGTAATTTACTTTGCATGATCACCCCTGGTTCCTCCTATCAGGCTAACATATCTTGTCAAGTATAGTGGTCATCAACGATAGAAGTACCAAATATGTAAGTATTATATCGGGGTCGGTCAATCAAAGTATACAAAAGGATCAGTAAGGTACAGGAATCGTTGACACGCCAAGGTAATTTGACTCATTTGCCTTAGAGATTTGTGTATTGACCATAGTTTATCACTCATCCCAGAAATCCCCAGGTAAGCATAACTAGTCTCGCAATGAGATTTATACGATATGCTTGCCTTAGCCCGAAAGCCTTTTACCAGGAAATCCAGAATACAGGTGTCTATGTGTCACACAAATCATGAAGAGCATTTAGGCGATGTCAAATGCACATAAACTCTCCCGTGACTCACCGCAACTCGGAGCCACCATCCGGTAGTCATATGCTCACAGGGATATGTTAAAGCAAAAGTTCTCAGGCAACCAATTTAAGTAAGTATGGCTTAGTAATCTATGTGTGTGTAACTAATGCAAATCCAGCTATAGTCTAAAATGCAATGCAATTAGATGCAAAGTTTATTTTAGTTCGCTATAACTAATGCTCTGATACCAATCTGTCACACCCTCAAAATCCACTAATCGGGTTTTACCGTCAGGCGCGTGACATAAGCAGGATCTTAGATAAGCATCAGTTACACCAAACGACTCGATAATTACAAAACATATAGATTGCTTATATTAATGAAAACATACCAAATATGTTAAGTATTGCGGAAGCGAAACAAGATAACATTTAACAATAGTTTTGGAACACGCAAACATGCGTTCAATCCAATTAATGTAAAGTAAATAAAAACTAAATCTTGAAAACAGTTATGGTGAATGCGGAATGACATGTAGTGGATGTTGTGCTCCTAAACGTGCCACATCAATGCCCTGAGAGAAAACATGCAAAAGTCAGTACAAGACTGGTGAGTTCACAGGTTTATCAGAAAACAGTATGTATCAGTACTGAAATTCCCGGATTTTATAACAAAGCATATAATGGGTAGCTAGTCCAATATGATCACTATGTGTATGAAGTCGTGACCGAGCTGACATGTAATCAAATAATAAAGTAGGCCCGGCTGTGGATCACACACCACAACACTTGAAATTAGGCTAACCGTTCACCCGTTTGACCAGCTAGCGCGACTAGCCCGAGTGGGATATGTCAATCCCAGCAGTACTACTAACAATCACCTCGCTATTTGCATATTAACGGTCCGAAGGGCAAAGTATAACACCATACTATCAAGTATATGCAGTATTACAGAAATCCAATGTAATGTAGCGTTTATGAAAACTGCATGTTTCTCTCCCCCAAAAAGAGTATAACGTAAAAGTGGGGCTGTAAACTCACCTTGAATTGATGTTATGAAATGAACGAGAGCTTCAAGGAATAAGGCAATGCACGATCAAACACGACCAATACCTATTATTAATTGTAATTAAGTCTTTAAAATGTATTCAACGCGAATAGATATATTTGGTTGGATTCGAGTCGGTTTGGGTTTGACGCACACGATTAGATATATATATTCTTTGTAATCTTTTGAAATAAATATTATTTAACATTGATTACGATTACACATATTCCAATAATAATTTATTAATTAGAGTATAATAATATAACCTATAATTGCGTTTGTAATTAATTGTAAATTATAAGATGTATAATTTCTATGATTTTCATAGTTATTTCATAATTACTCATGATTTAGAGTCCATTTTTATAAACATAGTTATTTATCATATTTATAGATATTATTTTATAAATATTATTAAGGTTTTTAAATAAAATAGATTTACAGAAATATTTATGTAACCTTTTAAATAAGAGGAGTTTATAAAAATTATTTTTATAATTTTTAGGAATTTTTATATATTTTTTCAGAGGCTTAAAAAGCCTAAATAAATAGTTAAGGGTCCCGGGTTAGAACCCGGGACCTCAAGCTGCAATCACACGCTCTTAACCAGTGAACCAAAGGCCTCAGCCGCGGTAATATCCCGTTTCATTTCTTTTTAAACAGACTCTCCCAGTTTCCCCCAATTTCCGAAGAACCCTAATTTGATTTGATCCAAATTGAACATGAATTCGATCCTGTTAACAATTATAATCATGGGGCTTTTGATCCCCATGTAAAAACGAATAGATTAGTGTGTTTGTTTACCTATTTTGGAATTAGATTGATGTTGAACACTCGATGAACAAGCCGCGACTATTGTAGCACTGATTATGTACCCAAATGATGATGTTACTCAAATTAATCGCACAGGCAGCTTCTAAGGATGCTTATGATCGAAAGCCCTTTTTAAATTTTAGTGTATATGGGTCGGGATTTGGGTTTTGATTGAGTTGCAGGTTCGATGAACGGAGGAACTCGAATTCAGTGTGTGTGTGTGTGTTTCAGATGGAGTTACAAGTTGTATTCGATTTATAGCTAGGTAAAGTTCGATCTAATTGAGTTAATTTGACTGTAATAGCGTTTGAGTGGATTAACTAGCCGTTTGAAACGGTCGGGAAATAAAGTAGAATTTTATAGCCGTTGATTAACCGTTTCAACGCGTTTTCTTGTTGCATTGGGTTCGAATCTTGCCCACGAACCGATTCGGTGTAATTTGAGCTGTCAAAATTGAGTTTTTAAGCGGTTTTGGGGTTCGTCGGCGTGTTGCCGGAATTTGGCCAGTCCGGCGGTCGGAAAAACGGGGTTGGGCGGGGGGTTTGGGTTTGAAAATTAAAAATTACACAAATGGTCCCTGTGGTTTAATATTTGTTATTTTATGTTGTTAACTTCTTTTGAAGTTTGATAAATGACCAAACAGCCCCTGGACTTTATTATTATTGTTATTATTATTATTATTATTATTATTATTATTATTATTATTATTATTATTATTATTATTATTATTATTTTATTATTATTATTACTATTATTATTATTATTTTTATTATTATTATTATTATTGTTATTATTATTATTATTATTATTATTCTTAAATAATAGTGAAATGGATTGATTTGCGATAAACGGAGAAAGTTATTTTCAATAGTATTAACCGAAAACTCGGGTTGTCACATTTTCAACCCCAAAGAAAGTTTAAAACAGGTAAAATACGGGGTTTAGAACTCACCTTTGCTACTCTCCAGTCTCAACTCCAAGTCCTGAACTTTCCAAAGGATTCAAACACCTAGAAACCACCAAACACACATTCGAACACATATAAACACATTTAAGCACATAACCGAGGCTAATTCTAGCCAAGAACAACTTAAAAACACTAAATCTTACCTTAACTTCGACTCCTTCTTCTTGTTCTTCAAATATCCGAGAGCTCCTGCTCTTTCTCTCTCTAAAAATCGACAGAAAGGTGAAAAGTAGCATGACGGCATGGGCGGTCATTCCACTTTTGTACAAAATTATATAAGATTTTGTACTTTGGACATGTTTAACCCCTCACTTTGGGTTAAATTACATTTCTTCTTTTTATTCTTCTTTTCTCATCTTTTTAATATTCGGGTGTTACATCGCTATGAGAGTGGTTGACGTAGATTGTCGTAGTCTGACTTAGCTCACCTATACTCGTACAGGTAAGTGAGGTTATGTTCACGAGATATTTGTGAAAAGTGTAATTATAGTTTAGTGATTTTAAATTGATTAAGAAATCGACTTTAAATTAACAATTGATTTAGAAAACAATGATGCAAAGTAGTAAAATTGATTATTTGTAAAAGTAGTAATTAGAAGAATGATCCACTCTGAGTTTCAAGTTTGTAAATACAAGTTGTAAACTAGTTACACTTAGCAAACAATCACATACATAACTGTATTGTTTTAATTCATTTAAGTGATGAAGATAGAACAAGTTGTAAACATGCATATTTATAAACTACCAATTTTAATTTGATAACCAAAACCTAATACTCATAATATTTATGATGTAAATAAAACAAAAAGTAATAAGAATTAGATTAAGATTTAAAACAAATAAAACTCGTTTAAGGAAATCAACCAATAAAAAATTCATGTGGCTTAACATGTCACTCAAAACTTCAACTCAATCTAAGAACAACTAATGTTAAACAAATATCATAAACATAAACCCCACACCCGAAGAAGATCATGGGTGTTATAGCCGCTTATGGTCTTCATGAAATCAAAATTGGTTGTTATGTGAATCGGTTGAATGAAAGGATAGTTCTGTAGGTGTCTTTTACTCTCAAAATCAGCACTTGTATGGTCAAAAACGACTTCCTGAAGAATATATTTTATAGCCTCATTTTTTACCCTTCAATTAGGTAACAAAACCTAGAAATTTGTAGTTGTCAGCACATGGGCGTAAAATTCGTCCTCAAGAACATAATTTACCACCCCCCCCCCTAAAACAACACACTTTCTTCTTGTTGTACGCCGTTATTTGTGTTCTTCATTTTGGCTGACTCTGGCATAGTACGTAAATTATGTCCATAGAGACGTAATTTACGTCCCCTGTTGGTTTTCTTCACTCCATCTATTTTTCAAGTCGTGTTTTTTCATGAGCTTTTGGCTTCCCTTATAACTCTCGAAAAACACCCGAAATACCTCTTTTTAGCTTTATACACTTGAAAATCAATTAACTCTCCACTAGTAGAAAATAAAAAAAAAATACAACAGACAAGATTGTTATAAAAATATATAAAAAAGACATGCTTTGGAACAAGTTTACAATGGAACTTGTTTTGTCGCAAAAACCCTTGTTGCAAATATCGCAACAAACGTCTAACATATTTTGCAACAGGTTTGCAACAAGAATTTTGAGACAAGAAAACAACAATATTCTAACATCATTTTGGACAGCTTTCCGACAACCAATTGTAACAGTTTTGCGACAGAATTCTAATAATATACTAACAAATATCTACAAAAATATGTGAAAAGAATTTTAATATATTTTACGTTTTTATATTGCGACAAAGTTGCAACAACGTCTATCATTTTATTTTTGCAACAAACGTGAAAAATAAGCTTTTAATAAAAATATGTTTCTAAAATATGAAATAATCCAATTTTATTAACATGTTTGGAACTTAATACAATTCAAATAAACCATTTAACTACAATCTAAATCCAAACAAATATTGTTTACTTAATCCCAGAACTAAACTAAACTGATTATGGTTGGTGATTGCAGGAGTTATTACTAATTTGTTTGAAAAAATAGGCCATTTGTAGTAGTATGTCCGCACGTATTTGTTGTTGTATTTCCTCTCCCATTTGTTATTATGTCTCCTCCCGCATGATTTATGTCTTGTCATCAACATGTTATTGCATCTCATCTCACATTTGTTGTCAAATCTACTATGTACACATAAAAATAATTAAGTTGAGTCTAACACAAACATATATACATACATGAACACTATATAAACATAAATTTACATTAAAACCTTTATAAAACTAAAATTAAAAGTCTAACTCGAATTTATCTAAATACTTATTCAAAATTTCAAATTATAATACACTGAATAAAAGTAAAAAAAAATTAGTCTAAAAAAGATAGACACTAATTGTGTGCATATCTTAACCCTAGTTTATATGCTTCTACGTATGATTATCATATAATCATAGTTTAAATTTCCATATTACGATACACTAAGTAAAAGTAAAAAAAAATTATTAGGCTAAAGAAAGTAAACATTAATTGTATATATAGACCATAGTTTATATGCTCTTACGTATATAATCATAGTTCACTAAACCAAGAATGTGAAATTGTGTTTACGAATAATAAACCAAACCAAAATCAAAATAAGTTCCATTAAAATAAAATGATGAACAAATCACATGTCAACATCTATAACCTAAAACCTAGCATACATTCATGGTTAAATATAACAATAAAAGGTTATTTAAGTTAAATACCTCATCCGGTGTTGTTGGAGTGCAACTTGTGTTAGTCCGGACGTGAAAGATGTAGACGGTACCCCGGTCACAACAAAATAAGGATATGATGATCCTATCCAATACAACTCTCTGCCCTCTCTCTCGTACTATTACGCCAACAATCAACATCACCTAATTGATATTGCTTTTTGTCGGTATCATGTTTCTTTATCATCTTTCTACAATATGTGTCCTATAATTTGTCAAAACAATATGATTAAATTATAATAAAAGTTGATACAATAATTATAGAACAATAATACAGATGACCAACATAATTTCATTCGCTCGAGCAGTACAAAACTTCATCTCTTCCGGGTTTTCATCAAATTATCCAGCCCAATAGCTTTTTTGAATTTTTATACTGATGCATTTCTAGGAACAATTCACTCAATGTAAATGGCCGACCCAATTTCTTTCCCTACAATATAAAGCATAAAGTGTGAAATATATGTTAATAGTAAAAGCACACAATTACTATGCTTTGTAAATATAATTAATTATATTACCAAGCGAATACGATGCTCGTCATATGATGGATCCGCTAGTGTGTCTAGACGTAACACTAGAGCTACCGGTGTTATTCCTATTCTTACTCTCTCCTTTTGATGTTTTAACAAACTCGGGAGTTAAAGTACTACAAAGAGTAAAAGTATAATAATTATAATATAAATAAAAGAAATTATACAAATAAGAATAATATATTTACTCGCTTACCTCACATAAAAGAATCCATAAATCACTGTGCCATAACCGAGGTGGAACATGATCACGCATGATGGTATAGTTAAATTTATTAGGTGATATAAAATGGTTGTTTTTTTTTGGCTAAAGCTCTTGATTCTGCTTTTGCTCTAAACATGATGCCTCTATATAGATCAGATATCGCATTGTTGAATCCTTCCTTATTGACAAAGTCATTGGCTCGATCCCATCCACAAATTTCCTTAAAGGTTGAAAAGACGATGTGCTTATGAGTTGGCTTGTTAAAGATAAAGTTTGATGCTTATTCTTATAGCTTGATAATAGATAGGAAGGAAAAATAATTTTTATATGTTATCTTATATTTCTCAAGCATACTATTCTACTTCTTTAGGAACAAACGAGTATTATGGTCAAGGCCCCTCAAGATGTAATTATAGTATTTTTGTGATCGCCCTATGAACCTTACCATGAGCAAACCTACAGTATCATATAAACAAATAAGTATATTCACCAAGATCTTCATCAACTTTTTAAGTATTATACGGTCTATATGATTACCCAAATGTTGATATGGTCTGGGGTTTAAGCATTGACCTATATCTTTTGTTACAAATAATTCACCATGCCTATCCCATATCAAATAATTCTTCATGAGTTCTTTGTCATATATGTGATACTTAGGGGCTGTTTGATAAAACTGACTGGGTAAGATCTGACTGGGTCAGAAGCTGACCCAGTTAGAAGTTCTGACTGGGTATGTGTCTGACTGAAACATGGTTGTTTGATTCGGTATGCGTCTGACCACCACCTACATACACATACATCTACATACACATACATCTACATACACATCTACATACATATACATCTACATACACATATACATACACATACATCTACATACACATACATCTACATACACATACATCTACATACACATCTACATACATATACATCTACATACACATATACATACACATACATCTACATACACATACATCTACATACACATTTACAAACACATACATCTACATACACATACATCTACATACACATACATCTACATACACATACATATACATACACATACATCTACATACACGTACATCGATCATCCCCTGTCGAACCTCCAAATCGATCATTCCCAGATCGAACCTCCAAATCGATCATCCCCGGTCGAACCTCCAAATCGAACCATCATCATCGAACCTCCAAATCGAACCTCCAAATCAATCGCACCATCATCATAGAACTAGAAATTGAGCAAATTACCAACTAATCATAATATCAAGAACTAGAAATTGAGCAAACGTAACAACAAACATCATACTGAAAATCTTTAGGATGTGCTGACCGAACAAGAAATCCTATGTTTTTCAATAACCCACTTGTGTTTCACCTTTTAATAAACAAACAAGAATGAAGAAGAAATCAAACCTTTGCATCTGGACTGTAAGCAACAGCAGTGACTATTTCTCTTATGTCTATCCAGTCAACGACCTGGCAACCCGAAACAGACCACATTCTAACAGACCACATAGTTGCTACGCGGGAAGACTTTAAGACAACGATCACTGCCCATTCTCCATAGCCGAACACTTTCATCAACTGAAGGGGGGATGACAAGTGGGCAGGGGAAGCCCGCGACGGAGGCGCAGGGCCGGCGGGCGGAAGGGGGGAGAGGATGGAGGCGGTCGACGGCGGCTGGTGGCAGGGGAAGCCCGCGACGGAGGCTGAGGGCGGCGGCCGGGCGGGGGGGGGGAGGAAGGAGGCGGTCGAACAAGGAGAAAGGGGGAAGAGGATTTTGGGGTCAGTGGTCAGACAAGGAGAAAATAAAGACTCGGTCCGCACATCCTACCGGGTCAGACCAGCCAGTCAGACGGATCAAACACTGACTGGCTGACCGGGTCAGCCAGTCAGTGGTCAGAACCTTAGTAGAGTCTCTCATCTCGTAATAATAATTTTTGCATTTTGCACTTAGAAATCTAATTTCAAGGACCTCCATCCCTTCGATAGTCTTACTTCTGATATTAGTTGTATTGGAGTATGTAAAAAATATTAAAGAAGTGATAATTTGTTGAAATGTTGGATTCAAAACACCATTACTAGTAGCTCTTATTGTATACATCCATTCTCAATTATACGCCATTTTTAGAGATATATAACTAAAAAATCATGATGGTTAGAAATTAACAAAATGAACTAACAAATGTTTTTAATTGTGTTATTTAAAAGTATATATAAGCATCTAGGATCACTTTTATAACCACTTTGTTTTATAGTACATGTTAATTTTTTTCCAATAAGTTAACCTAATTTGATTTTCAATTTATATACTTTAATATTGTACGTTCTTTTGGAATCTAAATTATTCGATTTTCAAAACTGGTTTTGAAAATATAAACATCTAGAATCACTTTTATATTCACTGCATATATAGGTCACACAATACATTTATACATATATAGTACTATATAATACATACAGAAAGGATAAGATGATAATTTTAATCAAATTGTAAGACACATATTTAATATTTTAAACATAGAGTGCAAGTGCTTTATATAATAGTCCCAATTTTGTCTACATTTAATTAACTTCTTCTAGTTATTGTATTATTTAATACACATTATTAATACATTATTTAATAAAATGGTATTATTTAATTCACTTTATTAAATTTTATTTATTTATAATAATATAAATTGACATTTAAATTTATAGTTACTAATCATATTCTTATAACTAAATACTATTTAATTAAGTATTATTTTATTTAAAACTTATAATTATATAATACATTTTTCTGACATAGATGTAATTTTGCTAAGCATATAAATTTTGAAGCAACATGTACAAAGGGTTATAGGTCATTTAAAAGAGGTAGAATAGAAATTGATTAAGATTTTTAGACATTTTAGGGGCAATATGATAAATTTATCCATTAAATTTTATATAACTTGCATTTTTGTCCTTGTCTCTTTCATATATTTATTAAACATTATTAATACATTATTTAATAATATGATATTATTTAACTTAATTTATTAAATTTTATTTTTTATGATACTATAAATTGATATTTAAATTTATATTTATTAATTATATTTTTATAACTAAATACTATTTAAATTAAGTATTATTTTATTTAAAATACTTAAGTATATATCTTTATATTTATAATAACTATAATATTAATATTTTTCTATGGGCATATTGTGAATTTAATAATTTTAATATTATTTATATCTTTTATAATAAAAGTCAAAGGATGATAGAATGTAATTTTACATATGAATTAAGATATCCATATGAAAAGTCGTGCTTAGATTTCAAAAAATTAATCATTTTATTTCATTCATGCCCTTACAATAAAGTATAATATATGATGCTTATAATACAAATGCTAAAGCATATACACATGACTAAACAAAACCGTCATTTACTTTTGTTGTCGTTCATTCATTGTGATAGAGCACTAATTCCTCTTCCCCTTTTTATTGCAGGTTGTTAACAGTTCAATAAGAATCAATATGGTAATTTGTGATTAGAATTTCTCTATTAACTTTCTCTAATTTATACAAATCACCATCGAAAGCTGTCTCCGATTGTCACACCCTCGCTTATAGCGGAAACACGAGGATGCGACGAACGAGATCGTCATAACACTTGGTATAATAACAGAGATATAATACATGCAAAATCCTCGTGTCATGACGTCGCCCGACACAATGATGACTTGTGTCGTGGTTAGTCAGTTCCACGACTATCATAGTCTTATTGATTCTAATCCAAAATACACAATGTTCAACTATGAAAACAAAACAAAAAATTACATATGCAAATCTATTGAAATCCTGAGGGTCTCTACTAAGGCATCTGCTCTAGCTATCCTCTTTGATTATGTTCACCTGAAAAGATATGCTCAAAAATGTCAACACATAATGTTGGTGAGTTCCGCAGGTTTAAATTGAAAACATGTAATTGATGTTGTATAAAATTTGATATGGAATCATACTGCAAGCACAAACCACATAACATGTGTTTTAGACAACCAAACATAATGACGTTATGCATATAAATCTGCCGGAATATATTCACCCTTGGCCGGATTGCTGGCAGTTGTGTTGGTAACTCGCAAGTTAACCAATCGTCGAAGGGTGGGGGTGTCAACCCAGTAGTACTACCAATACCTAACCGTTGGTTCCCAAACCCGGGAATTAATGGTTGTATGAGTGTTCCATAGAATAACACCATGTATGCATGTAAAACAGTATCACATTGATTCCAAGTATAGAATATAGAATGTACAGCATTGAAAACGGGTGAGCATACTTTTCCCCCATTGATTGAAAATATTGAAAATTTGTATAAGCATAAAAAGGGGCCACGAAAGTCACCTTGAATTGATGTAATGCACAAAGACTTCATAGATTAAAGCAATGCACGATCAAACACGATCAATACCTATATTTGATTATAACTAAGCCTTTAAAACATATTCAGTGCGAATAGATATATTTGGTTGGATTCGGGTTTACCACACGATTAGATATATATATTTGATTTTATACCTAATGATATTAGGATTTAAATTGAATTGTGAGATTTTGGTCCAGTAATGAAATTACTTGTATTTTTGATTTATTCGAAAGAGTATACGTATGTATTCTTTGTAATCGTATAATTTAATAATAATTTATAAATTAAAATATAAAATATAACCTATAATTACATTTACAATTGATTTGTGAAATTATATATTGTATAATTTCTATGGTTTTTCCATGATTATTTCATAGTTAAATACGATATATTGTCTATTTTTATAAAAATTATTATTTTTATTATTTATAACTAATATTTTATAAAGATTATTTATGTTTTTAAATAAAATATATTTACAGAAACTAATTTTGTAAGATTTAAAATAAGGGAAGTTTATAAAATTATTTTTATAATTTTTAGAAATTTTTGTATAATTTTTAGAAGCTTAAAAAGGCTTAAAAAATAAATGCAGTGGCCCGGGGTCGAACCCGGGACCTCTCGGATGGGGAAGCATGTGTTTAACCGATGAACCAAGGGCCTTAGCCGCGACAGAACTGCGTTTCATTTGTTTTTAAGTCGTGATACCCAGTTTCCCCCAATTCCATATAAACCCTAATTCGATTTCCCCCAAATTGAACCTGAATTCGATTATGTAAGCGATTACATTTATGGGGCTTTTGATCCCCATGTATAAACGAGTGTATTGATGCGTTTCATTACCTGATTTGGAATTGAATTGATGATAAACCAGATAAGAACAAGCCGCGACTATCTCGAATTCGAATGGGAATCAAATACTGATGAAAACTCAATTACTTGCACAGACAGCTTCGAATGAGGCTTATGATCAAAAGCCCTATGTTAATTTCGTGTATTGGAACTCCTATGTTGGATTTCGAATGAGTTGCAAGTCGGGGATGAAGATGGTGATCGGTAATGGGGGGTGTGTGTGTTTTGTTTGCAATTAAGAGTCGCATTCGATTTACAGAGTGTTAAAGTTTAGTTTAACGGTATCATTTGATTAAAGTGGTGTGTGAGTGGATTATCTAGCCGTTTGAAACGGCCGAAAGTTAAAGTGAAAAGGTTAGAGCCGTTATTCGACCGTTGAGACGCGTTTTGGTGGTGTATAGGGTTCGAATCTTGTTCACGAAGCGGTTCGGAGTAATTTGGGCTATTAAAATCGAGTTTTTACGCGGTTTTGGTGTCGCCGGAATCGAGTTTTTACGCGGTTTTGGTGTCGCCGGAACTTGGCCGGAATTTGGCCGGAGACTGGCCGGAACAGTGCGTCGGAAACACGGGGTAAACGGGCGGGGGGTGGGATTTGAAATTTGGGATTTTACATGAATGGTCCCTCGGGTTTAGGTTATTATTATTTTATGTTATTAAACTTCTTTTGAAGTTTTATAAATTACAAAATACTCCCCTGCACTTATTTATTTTATTATTTGTTATTATTATTATGATTATTATTATTATTATTACTATTATTATTATGATGATGATGATTATTTATTATTATTATTTTTGTAATTATTGGAATTAATAACGCGTTAAAATTTAATTATTTATAAAAATACGGGATGTTACAGTCTCCCCTGCTTTAGGAAATTTCGTCCCGAAATTTTAATCACGAGGAGGCTGAAACGAAAAGATGAGGATACTAGGGTTTTATTTTGTCCTCACGTTCCCAGGTGAACTCTGGGCCACGTTTAGATTCCCAGTGGACTTTGACAATAGGTATCCGGCTTGTTTCATTTGTATAGAATCTTTTACAAGATTCTTGACATAATGTATGCCAATTTGAACTCTTCCAGAGAATCGCGAGACTCTCTTTGAGATTTGGCATATGGAACGTTAGAACACGATGACGAGTTACCATGGTATGTTAGACTTATAATCACAACTTCCAGTATATAATTTCGTGGTAAGGTGAAGTCTAGAAATCAATAAAAGACCAGCAATAATAAGAAAGGTTATTCGTTGGAATTTAAGAATCCCAAACGTCACCATATGAAACGACCTTAACGCATATCTTGTGAATATGTATTTCTCCTTTTACCAACCATCGGTCTAAGAATAATACGCTATGCGAAGATCTTGGAATGGGTTCACAATGATGGTTAAGAATATTATTAAAACAGAAAATGAATCAATCATTCAGAATAACGATTGATGTTTTAATGTCATATCACGGTATACGAATATTTGAAACAGATGCAGGTTAATTGTGAGATAATGGGTCGAATTGAATTTTTAGTCAATCGGTCTATAATGCACCAATTGTCATCATAACAGCTAAGATAAGGGGCACTTAGTGAATGAAAAATTAAACAGGAGATTCATGGAGGTTAGGTCTTGTCATATGGGAATGTAAGACACTTGGACACATACCAAGTTACGTCTTTTCCTTTAGGCCAAACCCATGCCTACAAGTTACGAAGGTTTATGAACCTTTATATCCATATCGTAATAAGGATAATAACGGGTCTTGTTGTTCAAATCCGGGTCTTGTTGTTCAAATCCAAGATAGAGTTTTAATGATTTCAAGGTTAAGGATTCAAAAGCGAATCAAGAAATGACGCAAACAATAGGAAAAGTATTTGTAAACATGTTTTGCAAGGTAGCAATATCTAAGTAAGTTTACATACGCAGTTCAACAAACCATGAGTTCAGCTGAGAACATTTACATGACTAGAAAGTCATGTTCAAGTTGATAATATCTTCAGCAGAGGGATTGTTTAGGAAGACTACCATCGCACAATCACGTTTTGATGATAATTCAAAATGAAAATCGATAGATAAGGAATAAATGTTTCCATATTGCTAGGTCAAAATATGAGGATAAAGGGAGAGAAATCGATTTAAGAATTTTAAGTACTCCAAGCTTGGAATCAAAATCAACTTAATACGATCGGGTCTCCTTTCAGGTTCAGAGATCATGCTTTGGCTTGATAGGTCGAATCACCAACATTGGTTCACCCTTCAAGTTACTTCATGCTTCTTGTCACTTGATTACAACCATGGTAAGTTGATGACCAAGAATTGAGATTAGTCATCAAGGTATGGAATTCATGCCTAGCTTGCTAATAACAAGAAAATAACCGAAGGTTGACATTTGTCACCAAAATACGGGTTTCGATCCTATTTTGGTGAGATCATGTCACTTGTGAAATGTAAGTTCCAATGAGAATAATTGAAGTCAATCCTTAAGATAAGGAAGTCACCCTAATCCAGAGGATGAAATTTCACAAAACAAACAAATGGGAAACCATTTATCGAAATAGAGATTCATCAAAGTAAGGGAATCTCCCCTGCTTTGATGAGATAGAATTATTTAGGAGATACGAGTGTTCTTAGTCATAGGTTGACTTGCAAACTCTTGCATTTCCCACGGTGCAAGCAGTATAAAGTTTGACTTAACGACGAAAGGAAATTAATATCAATTAGGAATTAGGAAAATTTCAAGTTACATCAGTGTAACAAAGGAAAAATCGTGCTTACAAGCTTAAGATCGAAGTTCGAGATAGCAGAATTTGTTATGATGGTGTTCAAATCTTGAATAATTTAAATTAGGAAAACGAAATCAAGGACAAGAATGATTCGACATTACAATGAGATGTGAACATTCGATTCGCAATCGAAGGGAATACATGGACTTCTCAAGATATGAGGTTAGCCATAACCTTATTGAAGACACGCGTACTTATCAGTGATCGCTCATCTCAAGGGTTTCGAGTTAAGTAAATGGATTCAATGATCGAATCAAATCACCATTTACACTTTGCCTAGACAAAGTACCCTGAGATATAGGAATTCCATCTACAGCATTGCCTGTTCTTAGTTATGGAACACATCCTTAAGAGGATTTGAGAACCATAAGTAACGGTTTAAAGTTTTGAAGGCAATTCGGTGTTTAGGAAAGTGTTCTCGAAGCTTTTGAACCACTGTATTAATCCGGTAGCTCCTTCGGTTCCACTGAACTTAGTGGGGTTGCAAGAACTGAAATGCTTGTAGGTAAAAGCACGTGGGGGGTTAGGAAAAATAGAGATTTGAGCAGGGTTCACGTCTTGATTCAGATGATTTAGGAGGATTGGTATACCTCACGTGCTACAATTGTAACAATCTTACGGCTAGAGTTTCCAGATCAGGGTATGTTTTGACGAGTAGACATTTTGAAATATCATTAAGATATTTTATGAGATTTGGGTAATATGAGCTATACAACATGAAAACGACCATCGGGAATTTGGCATAATAACAATGAGATGTTCCAAGTGTAATCGTTTGATTCATAAATCAAAGCGAGTACGTTGACTAACCAAAGTTTTAAGTCAACCACATCTTTGTTGGAAACATGCGTACCTATAAGCAGATACTCATCCCACTATTCCAACATTGCATGTCTTTATTGGTGAGGCACAGACTTTGACGAGATTTTGAAAACTACGGATAATGATTCAAAGTTTATTTTGATAACCATTTGATTTAGGCACACAATGCCTTAGAATATGATTTAAGATTTGTGTGTGCTTTGATAGGAATCAAAGTATAAAAAGAATTACATATGGTTCCACTCATCAAGTTCCAATAACCCATGCTTCGGTCCATCAAGATCATCACGTAGCCCAGTTTAAGCACATTCTTAGTATACCGGTGATGTTTATATATAGGGTTCCCCGCAGCGTTCCCACCACATCCACGATATACCTTGAATATTACTTAAACTAGTTACATAACATCTTAATTTTCCTTAGCATCATTCCAAAGAATAACGTAATATAAGTTTGATGTGAGCTACCGTAACTTATGTATAGGCGGTTTTACCAGTATATAAATGGCTACAGACAAACCTATACATCGGTTCCACACGGGAATTGATAGCTGTAAAGAAAACATTCCCAAAGTGTAAATAGTTTAATGTGACGTAGCAAGATCCCCAAAGCGTATACGTATAGTTTACAACTAAACCAATCCATGCCTTAGTCAATCAGGATCATCACGTAGCCCAGTTTAAACACATTCTTGGTATACCAAGGACGCTTATATATAGGGTTCCCCGCAACGTTCCCACCACATCCGTGGCATACCTAGAACGATGCCTAAACCAGTTACGTGACATCCGTTTATCCTTAGCATAATCTTAAAGAATAACGTATTGTATGTGTAGAGAGTATCATTACTCCTCTACATTCATGTAATCCACTTTCATTCTAAGCATTAATCAGTAGTTACTGAAATGCTAAGTGGAGGAATGTCTCTTAAGGTCAATACGATTAGAAATACTAGGAAGGCTCTAAGTAGGACAGGACTTGAGTAAATATTGATAATGTTTGATTGCCTTAAACAAGGACTTATAATGTTTGATTGCCTTCAACAAGGACTTATAATGTTTGGTTGCCTTCAACAAGGACTTACAATGTTTGATTGCCTTCAACAAGGACTTACAATGTTTGATTGCCTTCAACAAGGACTTACTAGAATTATGAAACTAGCACCCTAAGGTATAGAATAGAAACGTGTGATACTAATGATCGTTACCTCATGGTAAGATTAACCAGACTTCTCATGCATGGTGAATTGCAATTACGTGTGCACCCGTAATGGTAATTTACCTTGCATGATCACCCTTAGCTTCACTTACCCCAAGTTAACATCATAGTATTATTTAGATTCATCAAGCACAAATAATGTAATGTCCTTATGTCCATGAGCCAGTATTCCAATAATAGCATGTAATAACAAATAAGCACATAAGCACATTATGTCTAATGATAACTGCATCTCCGTCATACTTTCAGAATTTCAGTCATAACCACGATAGGGTCGGATTCAATATCCGAGATCAACGCTACGCGTGATCACCGAAGTTCCCTAATAATATGATGTTGTGCGCATACAAGCGTAAAGTTCTTAGTATAAAAGTATCCCATGGAGAAAGACTAAGAGTAATAATGTCTTCCCCGAAATGTTCAGATAACACGTGTATATGTATAAAATCAAGTATGTAGGAACATACTTGTAGATTATTAGGTATATAGGAATATACCTGTATATTAAGTTCATAGACTCAATATACTTGACCCATTTGCCTTGTAGTTTTGTGTATTGACCATAGTTTATCACTCATCCCAGAAATCCCCAGGTAGCGTAACGGGTCTCGCAATGAGATTTATACGAATACGCTTGCCTTAGCCCGAAGGCCTTTTGCCAGGAAATCCAGAATACAGGTGTCTATGTGTCACACAAATCATGAAAGACATTTAGGTAAAATCAAATGCACATAATCCCTAGCATGCATTCTATATGAAGGTTCTTAGGTTATAGTCTAGGTTGAATTCTCCACCTAATTCTCTATAACCAAGGCTCTGATACCAATCTGTCACACCCTCGCTTATAGCGAAAACATGAGGATGCGACGGACGGGATCGTCATAACACTTGGTATATTAACAGAGATATAATACATGCAAAATCCTCGTGTCATGACGTCGCCCGACACAATGGTGACTTGTGTCGTGGTTAGTCAGTTCCACAACTATCATAGTCTTATTGATTCTAATCCAAAATACACAATGTTCAAATATGAAAACAAATGACAAATATTACATATGCAAATCTATTGAAATCCTGAGGGTCTCTACTAAGTCATCTGCTCTAGCTATCCTCTTTGATTATGTTCACCTGAAAAGATATGCTCGAAAATGTCAACACATAATGTTGGTGAGTTCCGTAGGTTTAAATTGAAAACATGTAATTGATGCTGTATAAAATTTGATATGGAATCATACTGCAAGCACAAACCACATAACATGTGTTTTAGACAACCAAACCTAATGACGTTATGCATATAAATCTGCCGGAATATATTCACCCTTGGCCGGATTGCTAGCAGCTGTGTTGGTAACTCGCAAGTTAACCAATCATCGAAGGGTGGGGGTGTCAACCCAGTAGTACTACCAATACCTAACCGTTGGTTCCCAAACCCGAGAATTAATGGTTGTATGAGTGTTCCATAGAATAACACCATGTATGCATGCAAAACAGTATCACATTGATTCCAAGTATAGAATATAGAATGTACAGCATTGAAAACGGGTGAGCATACTTTTCCCCCATTGATTGAAAATATTGAAAATTTGTATAAGCATAAAAAGGGGCCAGGAAACTCACCTTGAATTGATGTAATGCACAAAGACTTCAAAGATTAAAGCAATGCACGATCAAACACGATCAATACCTATATTTGATTATAACTAAGCCTTTAAAACATATTCAGTGCGAATAGATATATTTGGTTGGATTCGGGTTTACCACACGATTAGATATATATATTTGATTTTATACCTAATGATATTAGGATTTAAATTGAATTGTGAGATTTTGGTCAAGTAATGAAATTACTTGTATTTTTGATTTATTCGAAAGAGTATACGTATGTATTCTTTGTAATCGTATAATTCAATAATAATTTATAAATTAAAATATAAAAATATAACCTATAATTACATTTACAATTGATTTGTGAAATTATATATTGTATAATTTCTATGGTTTTTCCATGATTATTTCATAGTTAAATATGATATATTGTCTATTTTTATAAAAATTATTATTTGTATTATTTATAACTAATATTTTATAAAGATTATTTATGTTTTTAAATAAAATATATTTACAGAAACTAATTTTGTAAGATTTAAAATAAGGGAAGTTTATAAAATTATTTTTATAATTTTTAGAAATTTTTGTATAATTTTTAGAATCTTAAAAAGGCTTAAAAAAATAAATGCAGTGGCCCGGGGTCGAACCCGGGACCTCTCGGATGGGGAAGCATGTGTTTAACCGGTGAACCAAGGGCCTTAGCCGCGACAGAACTGCGCTTCATTTGTTTTTAAGTCGTGATACCCAGTTTCCCCCAATTCCATATAAACCCTAATTCGATTTCCCCCAAATTGAACCCGTATTCGATTATGTAAGCGATTACATTCATGGGGCTTTTGATCCCCATGTATAAACGAGTGTATTGATGCGTTTAATTACCTGATTTGGAATTGAATTGATGATAAACCAGATAAGAACAAGCCGCGACTATCTCGAATTCGAATGGGAATCAAATACTGATGAAAACTCAATTACTTGCACAGACAGCTTCGAATGAGGCTTATGATCAAAAGCCCTATGTTAATTTCGTGTATTGGAACTCCTATGTTGGATTTCGAATGAGTTGCAGGTCGGGGATGAAGATGGTGATCGGTAATCGGGTGTGTGTGTGTTTTGTTTGCAATTAAGAGTCGCATTCGATTTACAGAGTGTTAAAGTTTAGTTTAACGGTATCATTTGATTAAAGTGGTGTGTGAGTGGATTATCTAGCCGTTTGAAACGGTCGAAAGTTAAAGTGAAAAGGTTAGAGCCGTTATTCGACCGTTGAGACGCGTTTTGGTGGTGTATAGGGTTCGAATCTTGTTCACGAAGCGGTTCGGAGTAATTTGGGCTATTAAAATCGAGTTTTTACGCGGTTTTGGTGTCGCCGGAACTTGGCCGGAATTTGGACGAAGACTGGCCGGAACAGTGCACCGGAAACATGGGGTAAACGGGCGGGGGGTGGGATTTGAAATTTGGAATTTTACATGAATGGTCCCTCGGGTTTAGGTTATTATTATTTTATGTTATTAAACTTCTTTTGAAGTTTTATAAATTACAAAATACTCCCTTGCACTTATTTATTTTATTATTTGTTATTATTATTATGATTATTATTATTATTACTATTATTATTATTATTATGATTATTTATTATTATTATTTTTGTAATTATTGGAATTGATAACACGTTAAAATTTAATTATTTATAAAAATACGGGATGTTACACCGATTATCATAAAACTATAACCTACATTCATATAACAAAATACTCCCTCCCTAAAATTTAGATAATAAGTGATTTCCGACCACAAATACCACCAATGGTTTCATTAATCTTGTTGAGATAATATAATCATGTTAAGACTTCTCTAATATACATAATTGTTTTCTTTCATTCAATTTTTTCAATAATTATACTTTGATTTTTTAATTTACGTCATAACGTACCAAGTTGGTACCGACTAAACTCGAATTTCCAAAAAATCGCACAACAGTCGTAACTCAGCAACGCGCGAACATTTTCACTATATATATATGTGTGTGTGTGTGTACACACACAGATATATATATATATATATATATATATATATATATATATATATATATGTATGTATGTATGTATGTATGTATATGTATGTATGTATGTATATATATATATATGGGAGGGATCCTAAGAAAACCACTAAATTATGAGAAAACCAAGAAAACCAACTCTAACCAATCATAAAATTTCTAATAATATTTTTATTTTTCTTATTAGAAGGGTATTAATGTAAACACTCCCACTATTTTAGGTAATTATACATTTTAATTTTGAATTCCTTATTTTACTCTTAACTAATATTAATCTCTCTCCTGACTTCTTCATTCTCTACTTCCATTGCAACCCTAATTTTTAATTTGCAGATAACCCCGAAGAAAAGAAAGAGGAGCAGGAACAAGAGGTGTCCTGTCCCGGCCCAGTAGTTCCGCAACTACTATCGTGGTTGTTGCCCTCTCAACGAGCACAACAAGGACAGTAGAAAACACGATGCCAACCAAGGATTATAATGGTGATAGATTGGATACGTGAGTTTATGAAGTCTTTTCTTAGTTATTTGATTGTTGCGGTCGAGGTATTAGGTATCTGCATAAGCAATCGACTTATTGCTAGGGTATGTAATGATCATCTCATTCAATCGATTGAGAAAGATAGAATTAAGAGGTGTATGATATCATCTATTGTTCAATATTATTAAAAAGGTGTTTAATTTTAGTATAAGAAATTGAGATGATGATGATTTACGTATATTGTTACGTATATGTAACTACCGAATTAAAGTCTGAGTTTTCTTTTAAAAACATCGATGATTATGACAGAAGATGACTTCATCCTATTGTTTGGTTACATATATGTAAGTAAGAGTCACATATGTAATATTATGGGTTACATGTTTGTAACTAATCAGAGTTCCATCAACTTACATATATGTAACATATAATGCTACTTACATATACCTTAACTTCTGTGTATCTGTTGATAACTTTTTATAAAGCTTAAGTTCTAGGTTCTTGTGATTGTTACGTATATACCTTAACTTCTGTGTCAGACAACGCTGGTATGGGTGGGCGGCCATTGTTATTTGGATTAGAGCTAAGAAGATGGTGAAGATAGTGTTGGTGGGTTTCAATTTGAGAAACATGATGAATTTGATGACATCTAAATTTGATATGGGGCTACGCAAAGAATCGAAGATAATGATCAAGAAGAAATTGAACCAAAAAGATAGTGTTGGTGGGAGCATCTTATATCTGCTAGGGATGAGCATCTGATCACGTAAGGATGTTTACATATACGTAAGTTCACCGACATGTCTTCTTTATTTGTTTTCTAATTGCTTACATACACGTAAGTTTCACCATCTTAACGTAATAGTATGCATATTGTTTTTTCTTTGTTTGCTAATTGCTAATTTGGTTATGTTTACATATACGTAAGCAGTTTACATATACGTAAGCAGTTTACATATACGTAAGCAGGTTACATATGATGCATCAAATCACCCTTGGTTATTTAAGAAAATGGAGATTTAAGACAATTTTTGATTAATATGAAGATGATTGTTACGTATATGTAATCTAATTGCATATACGGAACCATGGCTATGTATGTGCAACTTTTTTAAGTTTAACATATTATTTTCAGCTGATTATCGATTCTAACAGTAATTTATTTGAATTTTTTGATTTTGTATACCATTTTAATGAGTGATACATATACATAAGTTTCATTATTTTAACGTAATAGCAATTGTCATATTTTTTGTTTGTTTTATGCTTGTTTACATATAAGTAAGCATGTTGTAGGGAACAAATATATTTTGAACATATATGTGAACATGTTTACGTATATGTAAGCAAGTACGTAATTAACATTGATCTGCAGAAAAAAGAACTTTTGTTCTTCTAAAATATTTAGAATGATATTTGAATATATTAATTTGATTTTAAATTAAACTAATATTGTGTTTGAGTTTAAAGAGAGAGAGAGATAGAGATTTAAGGGATTTTAGTTATTTCCAAAAATATAAAATTTACAATCTACCTAAAACACCCTTTAATCATTTAATTAAAGTAAGTATCTATTAAATATTTACAAAAATGCCATTGATTAATATCAACCATTGATCAATTTGATCAATGGTCTAAAAGTGGTTTTTTGGTTTTCTTGTAAATAGAGGTTTTCTTATGAACCCTCCCCTATATATATATGTATATATATATACACACATATATATATATATATATGTATATAGGGGAGGGTTCCTAAGAAAACCTCTATTTATAAGAAAACTAAGAAAACTATTTTTAAACCATTGATCAAGATTGATCAATGGTTGATATTCATCAATGGCAAATTTATAAATATTTAGTAGATAATTAATTTAATTAAATGATTAAAGGGTATTTTAGGAAGATTAAAAGTGGTTTGACTTGAAAGTTTCTCAATAACTAATTATCTCCTAAAAATATGCATTCTCTCTCCTATCTCATCTCATTTATTATTTTTTTCTCAACATTATTGATCTATTTATAATAAACTAAACTGAAAAAAAATAATGAAGAAGTTGATAAAGAGTAAATCTAATAACCGATTCATGCTTTATGACGTGTCAAATATGTATACATATTTAAAACGCAAGCTTACGTATATGTAAGCATTCGTAACCATTGTTTTATATGTATGTAAATGCATTGTTTATGTATGCGTAAGCATAATTTGAAAAAAAAAAGAAGTGTGAATGAAAAGACAGGAAAATATAATTAAGAGCTTATATGTAAAAATACACTAAAAATCTTTTAAGCCTAGATGCTTACGTATATGTAAGCATAAATTAATATGTATGTAAATGCACCGTTTACTTCTATGTAACCAAAAAAACACTAAGAGTGAAAACATGGAGAAGAAGAATTGAGAACTCATATGTAAAAGATACTAAAATTCTTTTGGTTACGTATATGTAACTACCTGACACATAGTTTCATCTTTTGAACCCACGTGCTTACGTATATGTAAGCATAGACGTAATTGAGGTTATAAGCAACTTAATTTAAGTAAGAAGAACCAAATGACCTACTTACATATACACAATTCAAGTTACAGTCAACTTAAGCTTGAGTAAGAAACCCAATTACATATACATAACTCAGATCCAAGTTACGTATACGTAACTGTAGTTATAAAGTACCTAATCAGGAAAAAACATAAAGTGAAAACATGGAGAAGAAGAATTGAGAACTCATATGTAAAATATACTAAAATTCTTTTGGTTACGTATATGTAACTACCTGACACATAGTTTCATCTTTTGAACCCACGTGCTTACGTATATGTAAGCATAGACGTAATTGAGGTTATAAGCAACTTAATTTAAGTAAGAAAAACCAAATGACCTACTTATATATACACAATTCAAGTTACGGTCAACTTAAGCTTGAGTAAGAAACCCAATTACATATACATAACTCAGATCCAAGTTACGTATACGTAACTGTAGTTATAAAGTACCAAATCAGGAAAAAACATAAGATTAGGTTGTTCTTAATAATCGATGGAAGTATAAACAAGAATTCTTCAAACTCGATTTATTGAGATGGCAATGGAGTTATAAACAATAATTCTTTAAGATCAAATTATTCCTCCTTCAAAAATTACATCGATTCGAGTTATCGATGGATATTAATCTTGTTGTCACCAGGATCAGGATCTTGAGCTTGATATTTTGCATCTATAGAAGCGAAATATTCTGATCGAATTTGTATTCCTTGATGGTTTAGAGTTTAGCAATCTATTTGTAGTAAAATTGTTGCGCATAGTATGAACTTAATCATTGTAATCTTCATCTCTAATTATCATCTTCATCTTGATTCATCATCTTCATCTTGATTCATCATCTTCATCTTGATTCATCATCTTCATATGTGAACGTGAGTGGCATGTTTAATAAGGTTAATTTTAGGGTTTTTAGATGAAAGAATCAGGGGGATATACGTAGAGAGAGAAAGAGAAATCATATAATTTAAATTAAATAGATACCAAAAATATTGGAGGTGATTTTTACAAAAATACCCTTTAAATAAAAAGAAAATAGAAATGATTATAAATAATCTGATTGGTTAGAATTGATTTTCTTGGTTTTCTCATAACTTAGCAGTTTTCTTAGGATCCCTCCCCTATGTATATATATATATATATATATATATATATATATATATATATATATATATATAGGGGAGAGTTATGCTAAAAAGGGTTGGTTGCATAAAAAGCCTAGGAAGCATTTCTAGCCATTGGATGTGTTTGATAAATAGATAAGATTTAATATGTGGCAATTTTGTTAATTGCGTTCTAAAGATTTTAGGTTTCTTTTAATTGGAGGTGCAAATCTGTCATTTAATTAAAATATATAGAAAGTAATTAACCGTCGCACCAATTAAGGGTTTTGATAACTGCAACCCAAGATTGCAGGGGATATTGGAGAAGAAATAGGACGATCAAAATCAATGGGAAACGTTAACTTGTTTCTGCGTTTTAAACACAAGAGGAACCGTGCGTGTTAAGCTAGTCATGTGTTTTATGAGGATATCAATGTTGAGTATTTAGCGATCAAACTATGCGTATTTAGCTGAGAACTATGCATATTTAGTATTATAGCTGTGCGTGTTTTATGACAACTATGCATATTTAGTATTATAACTGTGCGTATTTAGTGGACAACTGTGCGTATTAAGTGGACAACTGTGCGTATTAAGTGGACAACTATGCGTATGTGGACAACTGCGCGTATTTAGTGGACAACTGTGCGTATTTAGTGGACAACTATGCGTATTAAGCATACAACTATGCGTATTTAGTATTTATCAGACGATGATTTTGTTTATAAATATAAGGTCCTGTTTGTTTACCTCTTATTGAGGTTAGTCAGAGGATGAATCTGACTCGGTCAGACATCCTTCGTTTGTTTCTCTACCTCTGATCGAAAAAGAGGCACTTATTTACCTCTTATTAGGTCATCGATCAAACCAAGTCTGACCAAATTCATCGCTCCACACCATCCCTGCGCTGCGACGTCTCGGCTCCGTCCACCGTCACCGTCGCCGTCTTCCGCCGCGCCGTCGGTTGTTTCTTCCTCTGAGGTCTGCGACATCTCGACATCTCGGCTCCGTCCACCGTCGCCGCGCCGCTGACGTCTGTTTCTTCCTCTGCCGCAACCGCCACCGCAGGTGAAATCGAAGGTGAGTGTTCCTCTGTTTGTCCTCTGTTTGGTGTTTGCTGTTTGGTGTTTATGTTGAAGAATCAATGGTGAATGGAATGGTGTTGGAGATCTGCTTTCTGTTTCAACCGATGATGTACTGAAATTGGGGGTTTTTTTGTTGAGCATTTTTGGCTGGGTTTGTGATGCTTTTGTTGAACCTTTTTAGGTAAATAATGCACATAAAATATACGTGGAGATTGGGTGTTAGCAATAATGCACATAAATAATGCACTGAAATTGGAAATTGTGATGCTTTTGTGATGCTTTTGTTGAACCTTTTTAGGTAAATAATGCTTTCTGTTTCAACCGATGCTGTTTGGTGATTGCTTTTGTTGAGCCTTTTGTTGAATCAACTTGTATTTGTATGAATCAATTTGTATTTGTAGTTTATGGATTAAGAAATCTTTGGATTAGGAAATCTTTGGATTAGGAATTATTAACATATGGGTCTTGCACATGTATGTATGATTATTATTAACATATGATTATTATTAACATATGACATACATGTTTATTAACTTTGTATGAATCAACTTGTATTTGTAGTTTATGGATTGTATTTGTAATTGATAGATTCTTCTAAAGAAATGGCTGAGAAAAAGATTAGGATTAACTGGAAGGTTGAAGGAGTTGATAAAACCTTCCTAGAATCATGTATTCATGAAATTACACTTCATGGACGTGAGGGTAGTAGCCTGAAAGCAATTTCATGGAGGAACGTTGCTGAAAAATTGAAAACAGAACATGAGTTCATAGTGGATCAAAAACAAATGAAGAACCGCTATGATTACTTGAAATCAAAATTTGCAGCTTGGTCAAAGCTTAAGAACAAAACTGGAAATGTTTATAATCCGCTAACAAACACTTTTAACTTAACGGAGGAGGAATGGCAACTTGAGATCAAGGTATTTCTTTATATATACATATATATTTCAATTAACCTCATAGTAATTTTAATTTTTTTTTCACATAGTCCAACAAATTCGTAGAAAAGTTGAGAAGAGCGCCACTTGATTATCCCGACTTGTGTATTCAATTGTTTGAAGGATCTACTTCAAATGGTTTTGATAGTTGGGGGCCATCTTCCACACTTCCTCATCCTTCTGTGGAATTGATTGATCAACATGCTCTTTCGGACATTGATGGCTCTCAAATGGAACATGGGGCTAGTGAAGAGTCTTCTGATCGGTCTAAACAAAAAAGAAAAGCATCAACTCAAGGTGTTAGTAATGAGTTATCAGGTCGGTCTAAAAAAGGGAAGCAAACATTCAATTCACATCTTATGGAAGTTGGGGAGGATATCAGGAATGTGGCAAAGATGTTGCTTGAGAAACACAATCAGTCTAATGATATGGATGCATGCATGGAGAAGCTGGAGACGTTGGGATGGTCAGAATTTGAGGCGAAACATCAAACGGCGCTTTTGCTGTTTGGTGAAAGTGCTGATTTGAGGAAAGTGTGGTTACGACTTAAGCCGCACACCTGTGAAATGTGGGTTAAGAACGCGGGAGCGAAGTATGGATTGTTTTGATGTTGTGTTGTAGTTGGATGTGTCTTTTGACAGCTAAACTTTTAGCTATAGTTGGACGTGTCTTTTAGCTATAGTTAGATGCTAACTTTAAATGCTACTTTTGGATAGCTAAACGTTAAACTATGTTTGTATGGCCTTTTGGATGCTAACTTTAAATGCTACTTTTGGATGTGTCTTTTGAATTCTATGATATGTTTTGGAATGTTGTTTAAATGCTATAGTAGGATGTGTCTTTTAGATTCTTTTTGCGAATGTTTTGGATTCTATTGTTTTGATAGTTTTGGATGACAGGTAGCCTATGGACTCGGATGATGAGATTGTGGTTTTCTTGTTGCTTTGTTGGCATTGGCTACAATTAGCCTCGACATTGACCGGTCATGAAAGGATAAGAGATCTGAATTCGGCACTGACTGGTCATGAGTACACACAAGAATTGTTGCATGGCACTTCTACACAATGTCATGAGATGATGCGCATGTCACGTGATGCATATGTACTATTGTGCAATCATTTTAAGCAAAGAAATTGGTTGCAGAGTAGTAGATCAATAACTATTGAAGAAAAGATGGCTATGTTTTTTATTGTCATAGGACATAACGAGCGTTTTCGAATGGTTAAGCGAAGGTTTCAACACTCAACAGAAACAATTCATAGATGTTTTCATGAAGTCTTAATTGCAATGATGAATTTCGCAAGAGAAGTTATAGTTCCGACGTCTTCTAATACAATCGCGAATGCTTCAGAAAAACATAATAGGCTAAAACAAATATTTCCTGGAGCTATAGGTGCGTTAGATGGAACACTTGTACATGCAGTCGTACCTACTGATCAACAGAGTCGTTACAGGGGAAGAGGAAAGGGTGAATGCTTTCAAAATGTCTTGGGAATCTGTAATTTTGATATGATATTCACGTTCGTATGGGCCGGATGGGAGGGTGTTGCACATGATTCACGTGTTTTAAAAGAAGTTGCATTTAATCCGACTTCGGGCTTTTATTTTCCTCCACCAGGTTTTTATCCGTTCCTTAACTTTGATATAACTGTTTAGCCGATTTTCGTATTATGTAATAGTTTTGGTACTAACGTTTATAGACAAATATTATCTTTGCGATGCTGCATACACCAACACTCGTGGGTTTATGACTCCCTACCGCAATACGAGATATTGGTTAGCCGATTTTCGACGACAACGTGCATTGACTAAGGAAGAAAAATTCAACCATGCTCACGCACAACTCAGAAATGTAATTGAGCGCGCATATGGTGTTTTGAAGGCAAGATTCCCAATCCTAAAACAAATGGCACCTTTTTCATTTCCAATACAAAGAGACATAGTGATTGCGTGTTTTGCTATCCATAATTTTATAAGGAAATGGAATATTCATGATCAGTTATTTATGGAATACAACGAGAATACTTTTTTGGAGAAATGCAAGAGGAGGAAAGTGATGGCCAGTCTGTTCACGACATGGAATGGGGCTCGCAAGGCATTGAGCATATGACTACCTTGCGTGACGAGATAGCAACTCAACTAATGTCAAATGCTTAAAACCAAAATTATTAATTTCTACTTGGATTTTATGTGTAATTTGGATGTTCTAATATGGTTTGTACGCAAATTAGTATGTTTTCAAGAAGGATTTATGTGTTTTTTGGATTTTTTTTATTATGGTTTGTATTTTTTTAATAATTATTCAATATTAGGAGTTATAACCAAACAGATATCCAACCAAACAGACTTAATCTGGTTCAGCACTTATTGGTTCAGACCTCTTATTGGTTCAGACCTCTTATTCATTCAGCACTTACCCATTCAGAAGTTGCCAAACAGCCCCTAACTAAATATAACTTCCTTTTTAAACACAAGGACTAATTAAAAATATACCCTTTCTTTTAATATATATATAAATCCACTTGTCACTATAACAATCCTTCCTAGACTTTTTAAGCAAATTTGTCTTTTTAGTAGAACCCATATCTACATATATATATATATATATATATATATATATATATATATATATATATATATATATATATATATATATATATATACGTATATATATATACGTATATATATTATATATATATACGTATATATATATACATATACGTATATACGTATATATATATACATATACATATATACGTATATATATATACATATATATATACGTATATATACATACATATATACGTATATATACATATATACGTATATATACATATATACGTATATATATACGCACCTATATATATACACACGTATATATATATATACATATATATACGTATATATATACGTATATATACGTATATATATGTATATATATACGTATATATATACGTGTATATATATATACGTATATATATATATATATATATATATATATATATATATATATATATATATATATATATGTATATATATACGTGTATATATACGTATATATGTACATATATATACGTATATATGTACATATATATACGCATATATGTACATATATATATACGTCTACATGTATATATATATATACATATATATACGTATATATATGTATATATACGTATATATATACGTATATACATATATATAGATATATAGATATGTATATATATACGTATATATATATGTATATATAGGGTCAGGATCTTTTCAGGACTCCTAAAGATCGTGAGAACTGCGAGAACTCATCCTAACCATTGATTATTATTTATTTAATTTATTTTTTAATTAATACAACAAGGTTAATATGGTCTTTTAATATATGCATTTAATATGAGTCTTTAATGCTATATAATTAATTTAGGAAGTTACACAATTATCTTCCATTAATTGGATGAAATTTTTTAATTGTTTTTTTTCTTTTAGTGCTCAATTTCAACTTTGCATTGATTTTTGGACTGTTTTTTGACCTTTTTTATAGTATATTCATAAAAAGTGTTAAAGATACTTTGATAATGGTTTGATAATGATTTTATATATTTGAGTTAATTTTGCATCCAATTTCGTTACATAAATAAATATAATCAGTTATCTTTTTTACCTATACATATATGGAAATAAATGGTTCCAATTTCGTTACATAAATAAATATAATCAGTTATCTTTTTTACCTATACATATATGGAAATAAATGGTTTGTTAATTTTACATATATATATTTTTTGTTACTTATACATTTTTTTTCTACGTACACAAATGTAATAATCTATTTTCTCACAAATTCAATGATCGTTTGGTTAAATTTAAGGTATGACTTTATGTTTTGATTCAAGTGTTTGTGTTAATTAGCTTGAATTTTAGTTTATGATTTGGTTTAAGTTTGTGTTGAAGGCTTACATATATGTAAATAGTTGACTCACATATATGTAGAACCAGTATGTATATAAAAAAAACGATAAGAAAAAGTTTTATATATATGTAAATGGGTGGTAAGTTTGAAAACTAAATGACTAGTATGAAGATATTTTTTCATATATGTAAATATCAGATCAATTTAAAAATGGATTATGTGACATCCGGTAATTTTCCGTTAGTTCCGTTAAGTTTTGCATACACGTGTCCGTAAGCACACACTAGTCGTCGTTTGACGTTGGTGACCTAATAATAATTAATAATGTTAATTTAATAATAATCTAGTGGATTAAATGATTATTGTGTTATGCTTATATGTTTACGCGATTTAAAGACTTTTGGGAATTTTATCGCGTAACGTGGAAACGCGTGTGTTAATTCGTATGTCTTGTGTTTTTATAAAATAAAATACATAAGTGTTACCATTAGTTTAGATGTTCATATTATTAAGTTAAAAACACATTACAAAGAGTTAAAAGCTTAGTTTTTATAAAATACAAGTTAAAAGGGCTAAAAGGGTAAATTGTGTAAATTAAATAAAAAAAACCAACCCTAGCCCCACATACGCCCCCAAGGTCGTGACAGCCATCCTCATTCCCTCAAACCTGCGATTTTCAGTCAAGCACACTCAATTGATCACGGTTTTGATCGATTTCAAGTCATAGAACGCGATTTGGACCTTTATTAACAAGTACACACGTAAATTGAAGGTTAGTTTTGTTGTTTTTGTGGGATTCTTGAGTTGGCCGAAACCCTACTGCGAAATTAGAGTTCATGGGGCTGAAATCTTGATGTTTTGTTGATATTAATATGTTAGTTAGGTTGTATGTATGTTGTTTAACGTTGATTATGCATGAATGACACGTTTATAATGATTGGATTATGAACCTTGATGAACATGAACCCTAATTCGAAAATTATGATGATTATGTGGAATTAATTGTTGTTTGATGTTGTTGGGATGTTAATTAGGTTGTATGAATGCTAGCAAACATGAATCATGCAAGAAATTATGATTTTGATGCTTGGATCATATAGGTTGTATGAATGCTAGCAAACATGAATCATGCAAGAAATTATGATTTTGATGCTTGGATCATACCTTACTATTAATAGTAACTTTTGTGCATGAACTTGATAATTCAATGATGAACTGGTGGTATTAGGGTGTTAATGATGTTGTATGAATATTGGGATTATGATATGAATGCTAGATTGTTGCTATGAATGCTAGAAATCTTAAGTTGGATGTTGTTGTTCTTATCTTGCCAAAAGTAGAAACTTTTTAGATATGAATTGATGAATTAGGTTGGTTTGATGTTGTTGATCATGGTTAGATGTTGTTATGAGTTTGAAATAGTATATTATTGATGAATTGTATGTACATTGGGCGTTCATTAGATTTTGGGATGAACTTTCCCAAAAGGGAAACTTTATTGTGCATGAACATTGGATATTGGGAATTGGACTTATTCATGGCTTTAGGATCATGCTAGAATGCTTGTTGTGGATGCCTAATGTGATAGATTCTGTAAATTGGGTTGTATGGAATGTTTAGTAGGTTGTTGTGTGATTTATGTACTTTGGAGATCATGTATGGGTTTGTATGTTGACTAGTAACTAGGACATCATGTTTGGGACTGGAATTGATCATATTGATGTATGTTGTATGTATTGGGCATATTGAATGTGTTGTGGTTAGTATGGATGACTTTTGGTAAATTATCTGTTTTGACCCGTATATGCTAAATCATGGTTATAGGTCATATAAGTAGGTTATGCATGATCTGACCTGTTATATGATACACTAGTTATGTTATGAACACACTGAGTATGCTAGATGCTAAGAACTTACATGACTGGTGTGATATGTACATAGTATGAAGATTTAGGCAATGCATTGGGAATGTAGCATCATATGTGATTCATTAGAATGTTAACCATGAATAAAATGTGATCATGTCTGTTTAAATGGTTTACAACACATAATGTCACCAACGGGTCAACTAGGTCAAACCTGTCTATTCGTTCTAAAACCTTGAGTCCTTGGTTATAGTGCACTTAGGGTTTCACATATTCTCTGTTTACACTTACTCATGTACTTACATGATCTAGGTAACCTCTGAGGGTTGACTGTCCACTTCTTCTGTCAAGTAAACTCTAGTACTCAATACACGTATCAGGTGAGTTCATGCCCCACTGTTTTACTTAATCTCTTTTGGGGGAGATAGCATACTGGTAACTTTACAACGTTTTTTATATTTAAGATGTGTATGATATTAATATAGTGCTGTTTACCATGATAAAGTCCTCACACTTTCGAATTGTTAATATTGAATAGCGGGAAAACTTAGGTAGTACTACTGGGTCTGACGAGCCCCACCTGTGTGACTCGAGGTCAACCGGGTGCAATTTGTCCTATGTACATTCGTCACGACATGGTAAGTCATGACAGGAGGCAAACATAACACAGTCAGCTTCAATTGCGAAATCACTATGTATTAATATTTATTTGTTAATGGACTAGCTATCTATTGCAATACACATGCTTATATATAACACTATTGTTAAACTGTTATGTTTATACGTAAACTCTTGAACTCACCAACTAATGTGTTGACTTTTTAGTATGCTATTCTCAGGTCGTTAGCCAAGGATTGCCAGTAGGAGCACTTCACGAGTCAAGCATGCATCCTAATATTTAAACAAAGATACTTTTGCTTATATTTACATTTTGGGTTTTTAAACAGTTGGATGGCGCATGTTTTGCCATGTTATACATTTTTACATTTTGGGTTTGGTTTATTTACTATACGCTTCCGCATGATTTTTAAAGTTTGAATTCTGGTTTGATTTATGTTAAACGTAGCATATAGAGTCGTTCCGAGTAACTATTGACTGTGATCCTGGTTTGTTCACACGCCTCGCGGTAAAACTCCGCACGTGGATTTTGAGGGTGTGACAGATTATTGTTTTGAAAATTTAAGTATATGTAAAATATTAACATTTGAGTAGACGACCAGTCTAAAGATTTACATATATGTAAATCAACGAGCACCATGAAAAATGAAAAAATAATCGAATGCAAAGATTAAACAAATACTAATTATGACGCATCACATACTAATTACTTAATTTTAAAAAAATTCTTTTTTATCAAAGGTAATTGATAAATTTTTAGAAATAAGAGAAGAGAGAGGAGGGAGCATAAAATTAATTAATTACTAACTAATTGGAGAGAGAAAATAATATAATAGATTACTAATATACCCTTTTCTTAAAATTAACCAATTAAATAAATCAATAATTACATTTAGTGAACATGTTTAATCATAACCCTTGATCAAAACAACCAATGGTTAATATTAGTTCTGTGAGTTCTCATTTATAATGAAATCCTGAAAAGAACCTAACCCAAAAGGAACCGTTGTTAAAACACTATCTAAACAAACACACAGAACTTAACATATATATGTATATAACCCCATATATATATATATAGCAAGGTTGCTATTAACCTTGTTTTCCTTTAGATGAATTCTTTTAAAGGTATTAAACTTTTTATTAAAAAAGTAAAAATAAAAAATAACCAAAATTCCACAACAAAAAACGTAGAAAAAGATGCAAATAAAAAATCGTTTTCTTCCCACGGTCCTAAACCCAATAACTATATTATTATAGTCTCCCTCCTAACAAAATATATATATAAAAAAGTAACATGTGGAGAAAAATATAATTAAGAAAAAGATGCCATATAGACTCGTACTTCATCCTAGAAGTTACAAGAATTGTTTTGAAAACCGGATCAGATTGGAAACTGGACTCTAATCCGATCCGGTTTGATGTTTAAAACCGTTTTGTCACTGAATAGGCGGTCGAACCGGAAACCGGACCGGACCGGTTGAACCGGATGAACCGGGGGATGGATCAGTCGAACCGGTTTTACATATATATTTTTATTATTTTTTTAGTATTTTTTACATATATATTTATAAAATAATTATAATTTTTTCCGGTTCTTATATCCAGTCCGACCAGGTGAACCGGTCTGACCAGTGAACCAGTAAAACGTCTGGTTCACTGTCTGATACGGTTATGAAAACATTGGTTAAGGGTAGGCGGGGCGCACTAGCTAGTCGTGAGCTCATGGTGTGGGACTACACCGAGCAGCAACCACCCCCCCCCCCCCCGCCACCCGTCCAGTGGCGGAGCTTGAACCAAAGATTAGGGGGACGGGGGTGAAAGTAAACTATTTTAGTGTGGACGGACTCTATATTTATTTTAAAAAAATCACAAACGGATCACTATCGAGCCGAAAATTTACACTACTAATGAAAAAAAGAAGCCCCCCCTCCCCCGGCCCCTAAAAAGCTTCGCCCCTGCACCCGTCACGGCCCAAATTGCCTCATTCACCGTATGTTGTCGTTGTGACCGGAAGTGTGTGTGGTGTAGTGTGGCGTAGTGTGTTAACATCGACGTTAACAAATTTAAGTGTGTGATGTAGAGTGAAATGACAAAATTTGATTGATGAATTTTAATCTTGTGAGGATACCCCATTCATCCAAATAAATGAACAATATCTAATTCACCCGACACTTATAATTTACGTTTTAACCTTGCATAAATAAGTAGAAGGTATGATTGGCTCAGATGGAATCTTTAAGATTCTATTATATATCGCAGTTACATGCTAAAGTTAAAAAACGATGGTTTTGATGACACTATATCGTACATGTATATTATATGTCAAGTCTCCATATTGTGATGTATATAAAAGTTAAAATACTTTGCATATTGACAGAAGCATAATTTATCATGAAATGAGATAACTATGCAAATATTCGTTGCATATTTCCTTACGTTATATATATATATATATATATAGGGACGTTTCACTAAAAAATATATTTTGCCTAAGATAGCTAAGAAGAAATAAGGTAATGACATGTGACAAAACTAGAAAATAAGATTAAAGGGTATTTTAGTCTATTAATCGTTTAATCTAATTCTCTTTCTCCTTTTAAAAATGTAGGACATTTCTTTTACACACTTTATTCACCCACAAATTCTATAAAAAATTAACCTCAAAATACAACCAAAGCCTAAATGTCTCTCGTTGTCTTAAACTTCATAATTACATACAACAAATAATCGGTGATTAGAGATGTTAACTTGAGCGGTGGGTATTAATCGGTAGTGTTTTAAGACAATGGTTCGGTAGTCAATGATAGTGGTAATTGGAGATAATGAAAAATGACGGGGGATGATATCAATGATCAATGATACTCAAATATCATTCGTTTTATCACACTTACTTGTCACAATGATTGTTCAAACACAAAACAATATATTGATTATTGTTATAACGCCAAACAACACGAAACATGTTATATTAATGCAAATAATGAACATTAAAATAGCAAAAAAGTGCTATTTCTATTTTGTTTGATATTTTGACATAATACACCACAAAAACAACACATGAGACCTTGTTGTTTTGACGTAAAACAACATAGAACATGTTATGTAAAATCGCACAAAACTGTGCTATTTGACAAAACAGCACAAAACTGTGCTGTTTGACGTAAAACAGCACAAAACTATGATGTTTTTATGAAATACAATATAAATGTAACACCCCGAAAAGTCAAAACGAGTCATCGTGAATAATGGGCTTAATTTGTGGGTATTTAATAAAGAAAGAAAAATGGATTATGGGCTAATTAGGCTAATGGACAAGAGCCTAAGTGGATTGAGGCCCATAATCAGCCCTTAACCCACCCAAAGCAGCCACCATCTTCTTCATTTCAACCCTAACTCCAAAAATCCGTAGAGAGAGAAAGTAGAGAGAGAAAGTGATAGAAACTCAAGATTTGGAGCCTCTAAGGTCAAGGGATTGAAGATCTGGGTGTTTGTGCAACAAATCTCAAGAAAGGAGCAACAAATCCAGGTAAGAATCGACCTATAATGCCTTCTGTAGATCAAACCCGGATTCTAGGGTTTTGGGGTTTTAAAAGTCTCAAAGAAACACATAAAGGTCGAATTTTTACGTGTGAAAACGTGTAAAAAGGTTAGAAATGGTTTCATGGAAGGTAAATCAAGGATTTGGACGTAAAAAGCTAAGATTTTGGGTTAAAAACGAGTTGGTTCGTCATTGATATGCATCCAGCGAAACTGTGCCCCGATCCAGCGAAACTGTGCACTCATCCAGCGAAACTATGCAGCGAAACTAAGAAAAGTTCCAGCGTTCGCTGGGGCGAAACTACAGTTTCGCTGATAAGTTTGCCAATGCCCAGGTTGACCCTTAGACATTGCGAAACTAGAAAATTCCAACGAAAGTTGGGCGCTCAAGACAGCGAATCTGTCTAGCGAAACTGGCAAAAGTGCTGCCCAGCGAAACTGGCAGCGAAACTGCCAGCGAAACTGTGGGCGAAATTATGAAGAAAATGACGTTTTTATGTATTAACTTTCGTGCAGCCAGAGCATTCGGACCATAGCTTAAGTAACTTAGGATTTAAGTTAATTGCTAAGTTCAGGTGAGTTCTAGATCCCCTTATTTAAACGCTTTTCCGTGTTTTTAGGGCTATTATGCATAGTAAATATAAGGTTTTCAAGATAAGGATTTCAAAGTGTTTTAACAAGGAAATATATTTTTCTAAAGTAAAATGTGACATTTAAATAGCTCAAAATAATTTTCGGCCCGGCCCCAGCCAGGGGCGTTGCCCCTTGGACCCCACTAGGGGCTGCTGCCCCTAGGACCCCGCTGTCAGGGCTGCCGCCCCCGAACCCCCGCTGTCCCGCAAAGGGTCGGTTACGTGTTATGATGACTAGTACTTGGTATATTGTGTACTTAATAAGCTAAGTATTATATATATTAAGTGAAAGATAATACTAATGAGAAGTGGAACTTAACGAATGTTACCCCCGGGCCCGTTAGATGATGAAAAGTCTTGCAAGCACTATGATAGACTTCACTTATGTGAGTCTGATGTATGATGATGGATCCGTATTCATGAGCAGGCTATGTGCCTAGGAGTGTGGATCAACTGTCGGGGGAAGCTACCATGAAGATGTGTACCGACGGGGATCGATCAACCGTCGGGGATAGCGACCATGGATAACGTGTACCGACGGGGATTGACATTCGTTGTCAATCAACATGGAGATCTTGCTTTATGCAATCTCGCCTATGATGAATTGAAAGATAATGAAAGAATGAAAGATAATGAACGTGCTTAATTAATGTGATGCAAGTAATGTTTGTAGTATGATGTATGCGTGTTCATTATATGAAGGATAAAAGATTATATTTTCTTATTTATATAAAACTAGAACTCACTCAGCGTAGCTGACTTTTTATGCATAATAGTGGACAGGTAAGTGCTGATGCTGAGGATTGCACCACGAAGCTACTTGGGGGATATGGATGGCATTCTTGTTAATGAAGTCTTTATTGAAATTAATGAACAAGGAATATGTTTTGTGTACATTTAAAGGACAAATGTATGAGTACAATAGGGTTTTTAAGTTTTAAATGAATGTTTAATTATTTTCCGCTGCAATGTTTTGTTATTAAACTGATTTTATGCTATGAATTGCCAACTGTGAGGTTTACCGGGAACGGGGTCTTACAATAAATTTGTGTTGTTTTTATGAATACAGCACAGTTTTGTGCTGTTTTATGAAATACAGCACGATTTTATGTTGTTTTATGAAATGCAGCACGATTTTATGCTGTTTTATGAAATGCAGCACAATTTTGTGCTGTTTTATGAAATACAACACAATTTTGTGCTGTTTTATGAAATGCAGCACAATTTTGTGCTGTTTTATGAAATGCATCACAATTTTGTGCTGATTTATGAAATGCAGCACAATTTTGTGCTGTTTTATGAAATGCAGCATAATTTTATGCTGTTTTATGAAATGCGGCACAATTTTATGTTGTTTTATGAAATGCAGCACAATTTTGTGTTGTTTTATGAAATGCAGCACAAAAATGTTAGAATGCAGCACAATTTCATATAATTTGTATTTTTTTTTTGTAAAAAAATATAGCAACACTATACTCAATTTAAAGAGAAAAAAATGCTTGATTTTATGGTGAAATTTGTTTTTAAAAATAATCTAGCATGAAAAAGCTATAAACGTTTAAAAAAATTAGGGAAAACTCAAAAAAGTCAACAAAAGTGGTTACATACCCAAAATGTCCTTTCACCTTTTTATTTACAACATTATAATCTTAGCAATTGATTAAAAAATGAAAGGCTAAGATCATTTCTTAGCCTTCTTAGGCAAAATATATTTTTTAGTAGAAGCTCCCTCTATATATATATATATATATATATATATATATATATATATTATATATATATATATATATATATATATATATAGGGGGAGGTTCCACTAAAAAATATATTTTGCCTAAGAAGGCTAAGAAGAAATGTGGTGGTGACATGTGGCAAAACTAGAAAATATGATTAAAGGGTATTTTGGTCTATTAACAATTTTGTGCTGTTTTATGAAATCCAGCACAACCCTATACTGCTTTATGAAATCCAGCATTACCCTATGCTGTTTTATGAAATACAGCACAACCTTGTGCTTTTTTACGAAATACAGCACAACCCTGTGCTGTTTTATGAAATACAGCACAACCCTGTGCTGTTTTATAAAATACACCACAACCCTGTGTTGTTTTATGAAATACAAACCACTTGTTAATTAACATTCGCCAAGTGCAATGCATATAAACACTGATGAATATATTATAGTTTAGATTACATAAAAAGGTACAAATCAAAAGCTCCAAAGGGCCGTTGATAGTCATCATTCATTGTTGATGCTTCAGGTCAAGACAAAAGCCATTATCAACGGCTACATATTCGCTCATCAACGATCCACACCACCTTACCGGAGTCATAAATCCGACTAAACTATCGGAGGAATCATTCGAACCCTAAAACCAAATCACCCCACCAATGCATTTCTCTTGTTGCTAATCGTTTTCATCAGCAAATGCCCTTGTAATTCATACCAAATTCACCCATATAGCCTCATCAATTCCTTCAGATTGGCCTCTGTTTTGTTACAATCAGGTGAGAATCAACACATTTCAGAAATGAATCGTGTTTTGGAGCGAATTGAAGGAAATGCCCTTTGATACGAAGCTCTTTGGGGTCTTTTTGCTGAAAGGGGATTAGGGTTTTGTTTTTTCATGTATTTCAGTGTAATTAGCCTTTGATTTTGTTGTTTTTGTGAGTAATTTGAAGATTTGTGTGTTGATTATCTCAATTTGATTGAGATGTGTGAAATATTGTTGTGACAAAAGAAGACAGTGAAGAGGAAGACAGAGGGGTGTTAAAGTTTTAGACTTTTTTGTGGGTCAAATTGAAACAATGTCAACTGCTGATGTTGCTTTGAGTCCGATTCACATCGAGTCTGGTTTTGTTCATAGCATTAATGAATCCATTGTTCATAGCATTAATGAAATACAGCACAACCCTGTGCTGTTTTATGAAATACGGCACAACCCTGTGTTGTTTTATGAAATACAGCACAACCCTGTGCTGTTTTATGAAATACAGCACAACCCTGTGCTGTTTTATTAAATACAGCACAACACTGTGCTGTTTTATGAAATACAGCACAACCCTGTGCTGTTTTATGAAATACAGCACAACCCTGTGCTGTTTTATGAAATACAGCACAACCCTGTGCTGTTTTATGAAATACAGCACAACCCTGTGCTGTTTTATAAAATACAGCACAAAAACGTTAAAATGCAGCACAATTTCACCAAATTTGTTTTTTTTAATAAAAAATATAGCAATACTATACTCAATTTGAAGAGAAAAAATGCTTGATTTTATGGTGTAATTTTTTTTAAAAAATAATCTTGCATAAAAAAGTTATAAACGTTTAAAAAAATTGGGGGAAACTCAAAAAAGTCAACAAAAGTGGTTACATACCCAAAATACCCTTCCATTTTTTAGAGTAAATTACCATTTGCATCTCTGACGTTTGTTCACTTTAACCACTTGCGTCCCTGCGGTTTCAAAATTTCCAATGACTCCCTAACGTTTCATTTTTATATCCATTTATATCCAAAACTCTAACAGCGTTAGTTTTTTCGTTAGTTCTTTTATAAAAAGACTAAAATGCCCCTAAGAATTAAAAATTAAAAAAATTATAGGACCACCTGTATCTTCTATTTCTTTGACCTGCACACATCGCCAAAACCACACTCCACCACCATCTTTTCAAGAAACCCGACGGGGAATCCGGCGGCGATGGTTCCGGCGACCGTGGTTCCAGCGACCGTTTTTTGCTTTCAAGAAACCCTAAATGGAGGGGAGGGGAACGCAGGTCCCCCTCCATTTAGGCGGCACGAGACCCAGCCCCCTGTCATTGAATCTCTGTATCTCAGGCAAATCCCGGTGTCCAGAACACCAATGACCAGATCGGAGCCGAAGTCGGAGTCTTTTAGCAAGCCGGCAGTGTTAGACGTCTTGAGGCCTAGGAAGTGGGGCGAGCGCGTAGTGTGCGGGTAACGAACCTGTTCGGGGATAACAGAGAGTACATCGAAAGCAGATTGGAGCTTCGAAGCCTGGAGGGCGGACAGCTTGGCGGAGAATCCATGGAAGACGGTCTGGTAGGAATTGAATGGGGGTTGAAGAATTGCATAAAATCCTGCAAAATTTTCCACCAAACCCCAAGAACAAACCCTAAAGACAGTATAGAAATTGGGGAAAATTGTAAAAAACAACGATCAAATTTCTTTCCTTTTTGTTGGAATTGAAACCCAAAAGAATAGGAATTGAATGGGGGTTGAAAGAGATGAAAGAACCTTTGTTTCATTGGATGTAACAAAGGCAATGACGGGGCTACTGAGGCATATAAGATCCGATAACTTCGATTTGGTGGAGATCGAGTTCACAGGGGAGACGGTGACGCCTAGCGAGAGAAGGGCGAAGTAGATGACCAGAATGTGTATGGGCGTGGTGATGGGGGTTGTGGTGGTGGTGATAGGGTGGTTGTGGTGGTGGTGATAGGGTGGCTGTGGTGGTGGTGATGGGGGGCTGCGGTGGTGGTGATGGAGTGGCTGCGGTGGTGGTGATGAGGTGGTTACGTTGGTGGTGATGGGGGCTGCGGGTGTGGTGATGGAGGCTACGGTGACGGTGATGGAGGCTACGGTAATGGTGATGAGGGCCGCGATGGTTGTATTGGGGTGTTGCGGTGGTGGTGGTGATGGGAGGTTGCGGTGATGGTGGTGAAGGGGGTCGTGATGGTGGTTATGGGGGTTGTGGTGGTGGTGTTAGGGGCTGCGGTGGTGGTGATGGGGGTGGTGATGGGTGTCGTAGTGGTGGTGAAAGGAGTCATGGCGGTGGTGACGAGTAGTTGTGTGGTGGTGAGGAGGGTTGTAGAGGTGCTGTTGAAGGTTGTGGATATGGTGATGAGGTTGTGGTGGTGGTGATGGGTGTGTTGGTAATTAAGAAGAAGATGATGATGAATGAGTTCCATAAGTTTTTTTTTTTATTTAATTTTAGGGGTACTTTAGTCTTTTCAATAATAAATTTAACAGAAAAACTAACAGTGTTAGTTGTATTGACTCAAATTGAAATAAAAATAAAACGACAGACACTCAAACGAAGATAACATAAAATGTCAGGGGGCATATGACAATTTTAAAACTATAGAGATGCAAACGGTTAAAATAGAAAAATATCAAGGATTCAAATGGTAATTTACTCATTTTTTTATTTGCAACTTTATCATCTTAGACATTGATTAAGAAATGGAAGGCTAAGATCATTTCTTAGGCAAAATTTATTTCTTAATAAAACCTCCCCATATATATATATATATATATATATATATATATATATATATATATATATATATATATATATATATATATATATATATATATATATATATTGTTAAAAGACTATCTAAACAAACGCACAGAACTCGACATATATATGTATATAACCCCATATATATAGCAAGGTTGCTATTAACCTTGTTTTCCTTTAGAAGAATTCTTTTAAAGGTATTAAACTTTTTATTAAAAAAGTAAAATAAAAAATAACACAAATTCCACAACAAAAAACATAGAAAAAGATGCCAATAAAAAATTGTTTTCTTCCCACGGTCCTAAACCCAACAACTATATTATTATAGTCTCCCTCCTAACAAAATATATATAAAAAAAGTAACATGTGGAGAAAAATATAATTAAGAAAAAGATGCCATATAGACTCGTACTTCATCCTAGAAGTTACAAGAATTGTTTTGAAAACCGGATCAGATTGGAAACTGGACTCTAATCCGATCCAGTTTGGTGTTTAAAAACGTTTTGTCATTGAATAGGCGGTCGAACCGGAAACCGACCGGACCGGTTGAACCGGATGAACCGGGGGATGGATCGGTCGAACCGGTTTTTCATATATATTATTATTATTTTTTTAGTATTTTTTACATATATATTTATAAAATAATTATAATTTTTTCCGTTTCTTATATCCGGTCCAGCCAGGTGAACCGGTCTGACCAGTGAACCAGTAAAACGTCCGTTCACTGTCTGATACGGTTATGAAAACATTGGTTAAGGGTAGGCGGGGTGCACTAGCTAGTCGTGAGCTCATGGTGTGGGACTACACCGAGCGGCGACACCCCCCACCCCCACCCGTCCAGTGGCGGAGCTTGAACCAAAGATTAAGGGGGCGGGGGTGAAAGTAAACTATTTTAGGGGGACGGACTCTATATTTATTAAAAAAACACAAACGTATCACTATCGAGCCGAAAATTTACACTACTAACGAAAAAAAGAGGACTCCCCTCCCCCGGCCCCTAAGAAGCTTCGCCCCTGCACCCGTCACGGCCCAAATTGCCTCATTCACAGTATGTTATCGTTGTGACCGGAAGTGTGTGTGGTGTAGTGTGACATGGTGTGTCAACATCGACGTTAACAAATTTAAGTGTGTGATGTAGAGTGAAATGACAAAATTTGATTGATGAATTTTAATCTTGTGAGAATACCCCATTCACCCAAATAAATGAACAATATCTAATTCACCCGACACTTAAAATTTACGTTTTAACCTTGCATAAATAAGTAGAAGGTATGATTGGCTCAGATGGAATCTTTAAGATTCTATTACATATCGCAGTTACATGCTAAAGTTAAAAAACGATGGTTTTGACGGAAGTGAAATGTCATATAGTGATATGACACTATATCGTACATGTATATTATATGTCAAGTCTCCATATTGTGGTGTATATAAAAGTTAAAATACTTTGCATATTGACAGAAGCATAATTTATCATGAAATGAGATAACTATACAAATATTCGTTGCATATTTCCTTACGTTGAGAACCACATTTTTTAATATTATCATCTAAACACGCAAATGATTATTTCCTACGTAAAATTACATTAGGAAAAAACAGACATACTAAATTCGAAAACTGATAATAGTTATGCAACTTGTTTATTACTTAATAAAGATTTAATTTGTCTACACTGTTGTTGGCTGTTACTTCACGTCAATCGAAAAATGAAATTCACTTATTAGTGATAAACAATTATGCATATGTCTCACTAGATTAAAAACTTAGCATGAGTTAAATAAATATGTTAAAACATTATTTTTCTCTACAATTAAATAAACTTCATTTATGAAGTATATGTTTAAGTTTTTATATTGTGTTTTACTAGCTAGTATGTACTTTTTATGTTTTTAAATGTTAGCTATTATATTTCTATTATTTTTATATTAACTTTAGGTTTGATTTTATATGTATCTGTTTCTTTTAAAAAGTTTAGTAAAACTCTTAAAAAATTTTAAAAATCTACATTGATCCTATAAGAAAACACAAAACATAAAAAGTATGTTATTACATCATCTGTTTACGTTTAGTTTATTTTGATTACTTAGCATTCGCATCTTATTTTCTATAGTAACAATATCTATATTATTTAAGAAAAAATATATGGTTTTTATGCAATTTAGCACTTCATCACTTTCCCTAATATATGGATTTATTATAGGAACTAACTTCTCATTTCATATATTTAGCAACCATAATCTATATTTTATATATTCCATATACTTTTTGTGAACGAAAGAATAATAATTAAAACTAAGTAAATAAGTATTATTTTATTTGTTATAGTTTATATATATATATATATATATATATATATATATATATATATGTATATGTGTGTGTGTATATGTATGTATATATACATATATATATGTATATATGTATGTATATATATATATGTATATATGTATGTATGTATATATATATATGTATATACGTATGTATATATATATGTATATATATGTATGTATATATATATATATGTATGTATATATATATGTATATATATATCTATGTTTTAAATACAATGAGATTCTTTTATTTTTATTTCTTTTTGTTTTAAATACAAGGTTAACTATGTAAATTTACCATAATTTATTTTTGGTAGTTATCTATTTGTTTTTAAATTGCTTGATTCACGCATATATTAGTTGATTCTTTAATTTATTTATCTAAAATCAAAAACCAAAATTACATGTTTCATTTTTCACTTTCTTTCTTTCTCCTAAAACCACGATGAAGATGATGATAAGCATATGTCAAAATCAATGATAAACAATGAGTTTTTTCCTAATCCTTCACATAATCTTGAGCGCATTGATCTATGATTATTGGAACGTTACATTAGAGGATAAAAAGGTGATCGAAAGTTATCATTGGTGGGGATTGTATATTGACGAGCAGCGACGAAGAGAATTGATCGCTATACTACACCGATCCATCAGCCTACTTGTTTCTTATAATGAACAATGATTATGAGGTATGAGAAACACTAGATTTTAAGTTCTTCACAGCTAATTAGTCTAGAAAATTAGATTTTCTTCTTATGTGCAAAACCTAGATTTCATGATTATTGTAGGATTGTATGTATATATATTTTTTAAGTTGCTTGTTGTATGAAATCCTTTAAGGACGATGAACCTTCACGACACATTTATTTAACCTAATAGGTTACGTATATGTACCCCTTCCCGTTAAAACCTTAAAAAAGATGAATTTTCAAGATACATTTATGTAGGTTACATATATGTACCTATGTTTGTTGAGTAGCAAATGGAAAACATCATGAGGTACATATATGTAACACAATAGGGTACATATATGTAAGCTACTATAAACCGCAAATATGTCGCTCAGATAATGATGAAATTAATATTCTTTTTTTATCACCTTTTCATGTGTAATATTTTATATGTACCATTATGTTACATATATGAAATTATGTTCCACGTTTTCTACATCTCTTTTATATATGGTTGTATCGGAATTTTGTTAATCTACAGATGGAATAGTTAATGGGATTTGATTGGTTTGGATTTAATGGAAAAGAAGTCGATCTTAAATCTCATTTAAGTGATTGTGGGGAAGTTTAAATTGACTAAGGTATGTTTTTTAAGAAATATATAACATTGACTATTTTTTTTATCTTTTTACAATGATTTGAAATTGAGGATAATGAACTTGAAATGAAATTGATGATTATGATAATGATGATCGTCAATTAAAATAGATGATAATGGGTCAAGCAATTATCATAGCGTTTGTTCTGAACATGAAGAACAAACGAACAAGATGAATACTATTGTTATATATGTAACACTGTCATTGCATATACGAAAAACTACTGTTACGCATATGTACACTGTTTGTTTTTTAAATTCTTATATTGTTTGACGACAGTTCATTTGTATTTGCCCATCAATTGTAACAGGATTTTACGATATGGTTCTAATAAAAATATGTATCACTCGCCATGCATTTATTAAATTTCACATCTGATCTTGGTTTGCTGATTCGGTAACCTACCCATATTTTAAACGATCTCTTTTCACTGAGAACATAAATCGGCTTTAAATTGAATCGTGTGTGAATCTGAAAGAACTTTCCCAACAAATCATCAAACATTCAATATCAAAGAAAGCAACTATGGGCCATTTAATTTGAAAAAGAAGATGGTCAACATGATGAATTATGGATTTAGGATAACTAGATTTAAAAGGGGTACCGTTAATGAGCATATAAAAACAGGGGCTGAAGAGAGCTCTGTTCTTGACTATTGAAGATTATTATGTGATTTCCTCAACATAAATGGTGATTCAATGAGATCAAATACGTACAAGATGAAGAGTATTATGTGATTTCCTCAACATAAATGGTGATTCAATGAGACCAAATACCTACAAGATGAAGAGTAGTGTATGGTGACACAAATAAATGGAAAGCATTTTATATTCTACTTTATATATTATTTTACATGTACCTCCAATTCAATATTAAAGAAAGCAACTACAGGCCATCGTTTACATATGTAACTTCTGTTCTTACATACACGTACTCTGCTGTAAAATAATAATGTTGTATTTTACTATATACATGTGTAAGTTTATTGTTACATATATTGGATATGTTTTCTCATTTAGATAATAATTTTTAGTTTTTTCAAATAGTATTTTTGCTACATATATTTAACTTTGTAGATTTTATTAAACGTTATGTCCTAGCATATTTTTTTATGTAATCATTATCAAGTTACATATACGTAACACAATGAAACTAAACCGATTGAACTTAGTTTATGTATATGTACACAACATGTCTTGATTTTTGATAACCGATTAATCCCTTTTTACGTATGTGTTTTGTGATATTGTGTTTTCTTGAGAAGTTCTATATACGTAAGTTAGTAACTTATCAAAGTTACATACACGTAAGTTATAAATCGTGTTACTCATCATCTTCTCCTCATACTTCGGACTTTAATTGATTAGAAATAAACAATTTAATGTTATATTTTGAAATAATTTTATACTATCGGAGTAAATGACATGAGAGAGAAAAAAAATTAATTTTAGGAATTTTGTTTGATTATGGGTTATTTCCAAACTTAAAAAAAAAATTCTTTTCCTATTCTATCCTTAATTACTATTTATAAGTCACTAATTTTCCACTTAATTACATTTATGCCATTAATCAATTTTAACCATAGATCAAATAAATCAATGGTTATAAAGTAGTTTTCTTGGTTTTCCCTTAAAAATAGATTTTCTCTTGAACCCTCCCCTGTGTGTGTGTATACATATATATATATATATATATATATATATATATATATATATATATATATATATATAATATATATATTGGGAGAGAGAGAGAGAGAATGAGATGTGAAATCTTTAAAAAGATAAACAATTTTTATGGATTTATGTATTTCTTAGCTAGCTACATTACAAAGTTCATGGCAAGAAATGGAATGTGAATGCTTTTAGAAATATTAAGTATGGAGCAAACCCACTTGATAGATATTTTGTTTTTAGAGAGATAATCATGGGTTAAAACTAACAAAAATAATTTAGAGTAATTTAGAAGTACATGATACATTTATCGTTAAAAATTAATAGAAGGGACAGTAAGTATTGAATTTAAAAAACCACATCAAATATTATTAATTGTCTTTCTAATTTTACAATAAATTAACATTATAAACGTATCTATTTTAAATGCCAAAATAATTAACGTCTACTATTTATTTTAATATATATTACCAAATAAGTAAATAGTTTATTATTTTAAAATATATTGAACATATCATCGGATTGTCTTTTGTAATTTAATATACAATTTCAAGTAATTAATTAGAAGATAACAATGCAGTTCATGAGTCGAGTCGAGCCAGGACTTGACTTATCTAACTGTGTTTATATTATAAATCAATCGGCTATACTCATCTTTGATTCAAACTAAGTTGAATATATGAGCTCGAGCTCAGTTTTATTAGGTTGATTGGTTTTGAAAACTTAGCTCAACATGGTTTGGAGTCGGATGTTATGTAATTACAATTTTAACCTTGCACTAAAAATGAAACAGAAAACAATCTGATTGGCTAAGATGGAATCTTTAATTTCCTAGAATATATATAGCATTTCATGCTAAAGTTCAAATATGATGGTTTGGACTGAAGTAAATTAGTATACGTACCGTGATATAATTCTATATATGTGCATACATATTATATATCAACTTTCAATACAAGAAACTTGATTTTTGCGGCGACCAAGTTCGTCGCAAAAAGCCACATATTTCGTCGCAAAAAAGTTTTTGCGACGATAATTTCGTCGTTATTCATTCGCCGTAATAAAGTGGTCGCAAATACATATATTCTTATATTCATACATACACGCATATTATTTCATCTCAACGAAGTTAAACATCCATGTTTTCATAACAATATAAACTTCAAAACCCCAAATAATACAAATTAACACAAAATTAACACACTAAATACATACATTCTTAAATACATACATACACACATATTACTTCATCTCAACTAAGTTAAACATCCATGTTTTCATAACCATAAACAAACAAACAAACAAACATACCCAGTGTATCCCGCTGACATGTTTTCATAACCATATAAACTACAAATTAGGTAAAATTAACACAAATATTATAATCCTAATTTCAAAATACAAATTAACATAAAATTAGGCAAAATTGAGGTTATTACTTGAAATCAGAAGTGGTGGTGGTGGCTATGGTGCAAAGAAGGCGGCGACGAAGGTGAAGCAGCAGCGGTGGTACATGGAGTAGCGGTTATGGAGCCTTGCGACGGTGGAGCCTTGTGACGGTGGAGGGGGCGGATATGGCGGTGGGGTGGGGCCGGCCGACGGTGGAGCCGACGGAAATGGCTGTGCGACGGTGGAGGGGGCGGTGCGCAGGTGGGGGTGTGGGGTGGGGTGGGGTGCGTAGGTAGAGGTTTGGTGTGGTGTTGAAGGTTGTAAATGCTTTAACATCTCTGATTCCCGACTTTAAAACTGGGGTGTTTTCTTGCGGTGATATGTCGCCGCAACAAACCAATTGCGACGAAACTTTTTAATTATTTACATGTTAATTAAAATTCTAAAAACTATTTTGCGACGACATATCGCCGCAAAAAAATTAATCATAAAAATAAAAGATTTAATAATTAATTAATATTTATTGCGATGAAATATCACCGCAAATGAGTTAGCGGGATTTTTCCCGCCCTTAGAAATGATTTTCGTGATATTAAAAAAATCAAAATAATTAATTTGCATTTTATTGCGACGATATATCGTCACAAAAAATAGTTTTGACTTGAAAAGTCAAAAAAGTAATTTTTTTGACGTTTTGTGTATTTTTTACGCCGGATTTCTTATCGCCGTAAAAAACTTGGTCACGAAAAAACATTTTTCTTGTAGTGTTTGCATGTTATGTTTAATATTAAAGTTAAAATACTCCGCATATTGACAGAAGCGAAATTTGTATATTGTGAAATGAGACAAAACTAACAAATATTCGACGCATCTTATCTTCCGTTGGACGCAATAGCTTTTAATATGTATTATCAATTTATCATCTAAATACACAAAATAATTGGTACGAACGTAAAATCTGTGGTAAAAGAGTGTAAAAACTCGCCCCAAAGATCCGAGCAGTAATTGGTAATATTAGTTCGACGCGGAACGGAATTAATATATCAAGCGTAATCGAGCACCAGGTAATATGATGGGCAGAAAAATAAAATAAATGAGACACGAGGATTTACGTGGAAAACCCAAATCGGGAAAAACCACGGGGGAGGAAGCGAGAAACAATCCACTATAATTTGCAGTGTTTACAGAATTTTGAATATAAGAAAATATACAAAGAGTATCTCTGTTGTATATATGTGGCTTGGTGTATGTATTGGTTTTGTGATGGTGTATTTTATGAATGAACTTCAAAGCCTATTTATACTTGAGGTTTGCCATCCATATTTGAAATTAACAACCATCCATTTTAGAGTTCTTGAACAACCGTCCATATTTGAATGTTGAAGCCACAACATTTGAATACCATCCATCTTTGAATGGAACAACTTGCACCACCAACCAATTTTGGAGTCACATATTCACAATTGATGCTAGGGTTTGGAATGAGGTTTATCATGATTAAGTGGTTAAATTTAATGCATTTAGTATGGTCAAGTGTAAGAGATTGTGTTGAACAAGTTAAAATCGAGGATTTGATGTTTTGTAGGTTAAACGCAATCATTTGAGGAGTTTTGAAGAATGCAAATGGATGATAATCAAAGATCATGATAGATGAGATGAAAGAGAATTCAATTACGAGAATGTGGCCGTAAACGGGAGAAACGGAGTCCGAACGAAGAAGTTATGAAGAAACAAGATTTGGACAAAGTTTGTCGGCCATGACCTACGGTGGAGGTGTGCCTTACGGCCAAAGGAGCTGCGAAAAACAGAATGAACCCACCGTAACTTACGGTGGGGAGACGTCTTACGGTAGCCACGCGTGCTAAACTCGTTTAAAAGACGAAAAAAATTAGGTTTTGAGGGGATCTTCCATTCTACACTTCCATAGTCGCCCCCTTTCGTCCCCAAGGCTTCCAAGAGGCTCCCGAGAGGCGATTTCAAGGCTTTTCAAGTGTTTTAATCATTCGGTTTGATTCTTTAACGTTAGATAAGATGTTTAATTTTAATTTTGATTTGGTGTTCTTCATTACCATGTCTAGCTAATCTCCTAGTAATCTTCTTTGGGTAGTAAGGTTTACTACTATGATTTGTTCTTGATGATTTGTGGTTGAGTTAATGTTTGAACACGGTAGTTTAAGCCGAGTACATTATTTGTTGGTTGAAAACTCTAAAATATGTGTTGCTTTCAATTCACCTGTTCCACTTTGATTGTTTTAGATTTCTTTCATCTGGAAACGTTGATGTTGGATGGGATTGAGTATCACAAACATAGGATATGATTCGAGTAGTTCTTTAACAACAGTCTTATTCAATCTATTGTTTTTTCCCAAATTGACCCGTTAAGCTTATATGACTTTTATGAACACTCAAAGCAAATCTAAGTAGTAAACCTGAATCCGAAGAAGATTACCTATTTACATTATTGTTTGCAACTCAATTAATCATAAAGTTCGTTACTTTTCTCGATTAGTTATTTTTAAGTTTTTGTAATCAAGCTACAAACTTTTAGATTTAAACTACAAAACTTTCCACATATTCCCTGTGGATCGACCCGACTTACCCTAGCTATCTTAGGTGAGTTTGGAATCTTATAAATTGTTTTTGATTAGGCTTGATAAACCGACATCAAAATGGCGCCATTGCCGGGGAATTAGTGCGCAAAGTGTCAAGTTTAAGTCTTTACTTGTTTAGCTTGTTTTATTTACTTTCTCTTCTTTGTTACGCTAGGTGTGCTTGTGTGTGCAGGTGACAGCTCCGTGCATGCATACCCGGTACGTAAGGAACAAGTCACCGTTAATTTTTGATCCTGAAGTTGAAAAGACCGCTCGAAGAAATCGAGCACAATCCCGTGCAAAAACTCAATCATCAAGAGCAGTTAAAGAGTGCAAGATGGAACATAACCCACCACCACCACCACTTAACCAAAATCCACCCAATGACCAACCGACAAATCCACCAATTGATCAACCTCCACCAAACCAACCAAATGACCCATTACCCTACCCAAATTTACAGCCACAAGCATAAAACCCAATTGCCCACAACTTACCACCTCAAAGACAAAATCCTTATCCTCAACCAAGGCAGAACCCCTACCAACATGGACCTCCAAGGCAGAATATGAGACATCAAAGGGGGGTTAATAGGATCGAGGCCGAAGAGGATAGATTTGACAGATTAAGCATCCATACTTGGGATGATGACATAGATGGACGAAGTGATGGGAATGAAGATGAGTATGTTGAGGAGGATGTGCAATACAATAAACCTAATAACAACCAAGGCCGATACAGACATAATGAACAACCAAGGCAATATAGGCAAAATCAGGGCCAAGTTCAAGGTAGAAGGCAAGGATTTCCTCGGGCAAATCGGAACCCCGGGCTTCAACCCTACCAAGCCAATGTACAAGGGGTTGATAGCCATTTTCGCCCTACCATAGCTGGAGCTTCATCACCATAGTCAGGCCACAATTTAGAGGGAAGTCATTTGAGATTAGGTCCAATAGTCTGGCCATTCTTCCTGAGTTTCATGGACTGTCCAAGGAAGAACCCTATTTGCATCTGAACGAGTTTAGTGCCATTTGTGAGACTATTAGGGCGCAAGGTTTTACACCCGAAGAAGTGATGTTAGTGCTATTTCAGTTCACATTGAAAGGAAATGCGAAGAAGTGGTTTCATTCCCTACCTGCTGCCAGCGTTTACACCTGGGAGCAAATGCAGCAGGCATTCCTAGAGGAATACTATACACCACAGAAGACAAGTGAAGCTAGAACTGCCATTCGTACATTCAGTCAGAAACAAGATGAGCCATTCCATGAAGCTTGGACCAGATTCAAGGAGTTGTTGAGAACTTGTCCACATCACGACATTCCTCAATGGGAGTTGAATTCTTCATTTTATGATGGGTTATCTGCTGAAGATGTGAGAGATGTGAATTCAACAAGTGCAGGAACCTTCATGACTAATACTGAGGATGATGACTGGGAGCTACTTGAACGGATGAGTATACATTCAAAAAGGCAAGCTCAGTCTCAGAGGAAATCAATGAATGTGGTTGATGATTCGGATAGAAGGACTTCCAGGTTGGGTCAATCATTAGGTAAGGCTACAGTAAAGGCTACAAGTTCTTTTACTATATGTCAGGGATGTGGTGAAGCTGGACACACTGCCAGAGATTGTCCAGAGTTTGATGAGAGGTTGGAAGAGGTGAATTATGTACAGGGTGATAGGCGACCATACAGTAACAACACTAATAATAATACTTATCATCCCGGTTTGAAGAATCACCCTAATTTGAGGTATGGTAACCCAGACAACCAGTTGAATCCAAATTTTCAAGGTCCTTCACATCAGCAATATCAGAACAGGTCAATAGGTCAGGGTAATCAATACACTCAAGGAAGTTACAACAGGGGTGGTCAAAGGAATTATCAGCATAACCAGGATCAGAGTGGATCAGGAGGAAATTCAGAGCCAACAAACAGGGAATTGTGGAGTTCATGAAGGAGATGAAGAAATCCAATGAGGTTAGAGACAAGATTGTTGAAGCTTTATCAAAACAAGTGGGACAGTTGGCTGAGGAAGTTGCAATTTTGAAGAAAGCCCCAGGGAAGCTACCAAGTGATACGATAATGAATCCACAACATCAAGGGACAGCCACAAAGAACATGAAAAATGTCAACATTAATTCGGTTAGTATCCTCCCCAATTCTAAAATTTTCACTGATGACTTTACTTTTTTATCAAAACAAGTTGCAGGTAAGAAAAATGAAGTCGATGGAGTAGAAGAGAGTGACCCAGGAGAACCCATCATTCCAATCAATGTAGGAAAGTTTAAGATAAAAAAGGCGCTCTTGGATTATGGGGCAGGTGTTAGTATCTTGCTTGGTGCGCTATATGATCAATATGAGTTCGGCCCTTTACAGGAGATTGACACTACCGTGTTGTTAGCTGACTTGACCTGCAAACGTCCTAAGGGGATGGTAAAAGATGTGATCATCAAGTTAGGAGATTTCTACTACTCGGTGGACTTTATGGTGCTTGACTATGCACCAGTGTATTCAAACGAGCAACAAATGGTTATTTTAGGGCGACCATTTTTGGCAACTGCCAATACTCAAATCAGCTGTCAGGATGGAACAATTGATATGACATGTGAAACTCGTAAGTTACGTTTTAATGTGTTTTCCAAGGCGATCACTTATCTTGTTAATGATAAACTTTTTGATACAAATGTGACTAACGTGTGTGTTCCTCCCTACATCTCACATGTAAACGAGCACATAACTTTTGATAATGGTTACAAGTATGATACGGATAAACAGGTGGACTTGACAGAGTTTGTAGATTCAAAAGAAAATAAACAGCCAGTGATGGAGATGGAATTAAAGCATGAGAAGTCAAAATGGAAGAAAAAAGTTAGTGATCCACCTGATCCTAAAAATGCTCAAGTTAAGACAACGATGTTCGGTCCATGTTTGGATGATGTTAGGAAACCGCTAGATCAACAAAAGCAAACAATTATAGAACTCTCAGAAGGCAAGCACCACTTTCGACCACCATGAGTGGTGACAGGTTTGGTCTGGCTGAAGACCTAAAACTTAGCGCTACTTGGGAGGCAACCTGAAATGTTTGTAATTTTTAGTTATTTTTATGATATTTTTTGTTTGCAACTTTGTGGGCGTGTTCACTAGAAACCCTCACGAGACTTCACTCATCCACTCGGGTCTATCGAGAGGTTTAAAAGGCTTGTTGCATATGCTAAATGCAACCGTGATTCCTACGAAAGTGAGTGTTATTAATTTTTTAGTTTTTGTTTTAGCGTTTTAGCTTCAAGCCGATGCAAACATGCAAGTGTGGGGAAGCACATGGAATTTTAATAGCATATTAGATGAGGTGGTTAACAAGTTTACCCATTATCTTCATGTAACAAGATTGAAGCACTATCAGATCATCTGTCATCAGGTCCATGTGTACTTTCTTTGACTTTATTTGCTATTTTTGTTTTGCACTGGGGGGAGTGTTTGGGGTTGGTAAAGATAACAAGAAATCATGTTGAATTTGAAACAACCATGCATTGGGGACAATGTATCCCAAGTGTGGGGATGGGGGATTCATAGGGAGACACATATTTTGGAGAAATGGAAATTTGGACAAAATTTGAAAATTTGAAATTTTTTTTTAACATTTTCTCTAAAAATACTAATCATTGGTTAAGGTTCTTAGTCATGATTAATTGCCCAAAGGTTTCAACCCGTTCGGTTAATAGAAGTTGGAAAGGGAATGCCTAGCTAGGGAATGCCTAGCTAGGGGTGGCAAACCTTGGGTGTAGTAAACTTGCACATGTCATGTCGGTAGCCCGATCCCACCGTTTCCATATGTGAGAAGCCTATTATTTGATATTATTAGATATATTTGCCTGTTTGAGTGTGCAATGATGCAGTCTAATGGTAGAACTTGTGGAGCGCGTGCATATTGAAGCTTGAAAACGGGATTCCATTAAAATGATTGAGGCATTAGGATTAACCATAGGATATCCCCATAGGACCCACCTATTTAACGTTTAACCGTAGTAGCCAATTTTGAGCCTTCTCCCATTCATTTGTTTCACTAAACTTCTTAACCCACTAGTCTTTTGTGTAGCCTATTCATTTGTTTACCCATGTGATGGAACTTGAGTTAATTAATGGTAGTAGTGTTAAGTTTGATTTGATATAATATTTTGAAGTTGTAGTTGGGGATTGTTAAGCATAATAAATCCCGTTATGTTTTGTTAAGTTTTATTCTAAAAAAAGAAAAGAAAAAGAAAAAAGAAATGGAAAGAAAAGAAAATTATGTCAAAATAGTGAAGTTGAAAAACGGAAGTATTAGACATGACAGAAAAAAAATTATGCTTTGGAATAAAGTGTAGTTAAAGGGTTTGAAGTCATTGAATAAAGTAGTTAACTCAAGTTTTTCATCACTTTAGTCACTTATACCCTAAATTATCCCTACCCGAACCTAAGCCTAACATTACAACCTTTGAAAAGCCCTCATGATTGGTGTGCAATCTCGTGTTAGTGAGTGGAGATTTGATTGTTTTACAAGCCTATGCTCACTAGTTTTCATCATTGCTTGAGTGCTTCCTAAATACCGGCACATCTTTGGTCGGGCCAGAAATTACACCGAGTGGAGAGTTTTATTGTGAGGGGTATGATATGTGCAAGGGAACCACCTAGAGTTTGAGAATCTTAGTTAGGCAGTCCAGCGGGTTAGAGGTTTGTGGTTGTTAACGGGTCATAGTTGCTAACTTGGGAATTAGGTATGCCTATGAATCTTAATCGAGTTTGGTATGTGTGCGTCTATGTGCTCACCTAATTTTTGTTTGACTTGAATTCTTGATTCTTAAAAGCAACCTCACTTGAGGGCAAGCGAGAAACAAGTGTGGGGATGTGATGCTAGGGGTTTGGAATGAGGTTTATCATGATTAAGTGGTTAAATTTAATGCATTTAGTATGGTCAAGTGTAAGAGATTGTGTTGAACAAGTTAACTACGAGGATTTGATGTTTTGTAGGTTAAACGCAATCATTTGAGGAGTTTTGAAGAATGCACATGGATGATAATCAAAGATCATGATAGATGAGATGAAATAGAATTCAATTACAAGAATGTGGCCGCAAACGGGGAGGTAAACGGAGTCCGAACGAAGAAGTTATGAAGAAAACAAGATTTGGACAAAGTCGGTCGGCCATGACCTACGGTGGGGGTGTGCCTTACGGCCAAGGAGCTGCGAAAATAGAATGAACCCACCGTAACTTACGGTGGGGAGACGTCTTACGGTGGCCACGCGTGCTGAACTCGTTTAAAAGACGAAAAATTAGGTTTTGAGGGATCTTCCATTCTACACTTCCATAGTCACCCCCTTTCGTCCCCAAGGCTTCCAAGAGGCTCCCGAGAGGCGATTTCAAGGATTTTCAAGTGTTTTAATCATTCGGTTTGATTCTTTAACGTTAGATAAGATGTTTAATTTGGATTTTGATTTGGTGTTCTTCATTACCATGTCTAGCTAATCTCCTAGTAATCTTCTTTGGGTAGTAAGGTTTACTACTATGATTTGTTCTTGATGATTTGTGGTTGAGTTAATGTTTGAACATGGTAGTTTAAGCCGAGTACATTATTTGTTGGTTGAAAACTCTAAAATATGTGTGTTGCTTTCAATTCACCTGTTCCACTTTGATTGTTTTAGATTTCTTTTCATCTGGAAACGTTGATGTTGGATGGGATTGAGTATCACAAACATAGGATATGATTCGAGTAGTTCTTTAACAACAGTCTTATTCAATCTATTGTTTTTACCCAAATTGACCCGTTAAGCTTATATGACTTTTATGAACACTCAAAGCAAATCTAAGTAGTAAACCTGAATCCGGAGCAGATTACCTATTTACATTATTGTTTGCAACTCAATTAATCATAAAGTTCGTTACTTTTCTCGATTAGTTATTTTTACTAAGTTTTTGTAATCAAGCTACAACTTTTAGATTTAAACTACAAAACTTTCCACATATTCCCTGTGGATCGACCCGACTTACCCTAGCTATCTTAGGTGAGTTTGGAATCTTATAAATTGTTTTTGATTAGGCTTGATAAACCGACATCAACAATCTCCACCTTGACTTCAAAATGCAGCAAGTCATAACCAAGAACTCATCAAAAACTCCAAAACTCCATAAGAACTTGCAATAACCATATAGAGAAAAATTGTTTCCGAAAAATTTAAAATACTTCCTCCACCGCGAGCCTACTGGGTCATTTGCGATCAGAAACACCCATCAAGTCCAAACATAGTTTGAACTTGGCTATCGGAAGACTCTTAGTGAACACATCAGCAGGATTATAATCTGTATCAATTTTGTTTATGACACAATCACCTTTCTCAATGATATCACGCACAAAATGATAACGAATATCAATGTGCTTTGTTCGATCATGAAACATCTGATCTTTGCTCAAGAAAATAGCACTTTGATTATCACAAAAAACTATGGTAACCTTTATTCTATCATCGTGTTCTCCAAATAATCCTTTCAACCATATATCTTCCTTAACTGCTTCTGTAATCGCCATATACTCTGCCTAGGTAGAAGACAGTGCAACTGTAGACTGCAACTGGGCTTTCCAACTAATAGCACAACCATTAAGAGTAAACACATACCCTGTAATTGATCTTCGCTTATCCAAATCTTTGCCATAATCTGAATCAACATATCCAAGCACCCCAGTGTGAGAATTACCGTAATGTAAACACATAGAAGACGTACCGCGCAAATAACGGAAGATCCACTGTACTGCTTTCTAGTGTTCTTTCCCCGGGTTCGCCATATATCTACTGACCATGCTAACAGCATAAGCCAAATCAAGGCGCGTGCAAATCATAGCATACATCAAAGATCCAACAGCACTAGAGTATGGTACTCGTGCCATATAAGCCATATCAGTCTCAGTAGTAGGACTTAAAGCGAATGATAGCTTGAAATGAGCTGCAAAAGGTGTGTTGACAGGTTTGGCTTCATGCGTATTGAAGCGTCTTAGGACTTTCTCAATATAACTTTTCTGAGAAAGATGCAAGACCCTAGACTTCCTGCCACGAACAATTTCCATACCTAAAATCTTTTTGGCAGCTACTAAGTCCTTCATTTCAAAATCAGCCTTCAACTGGTCTTTTAATTACTGAATCTCCTTTATATCTTTCGCTGCGATCAACATGTCATCCACATATAAGAGTAAGTAGATCTTTGATCCATCGTCACATTTCTTGTAATAAACGCAGCTATCATGGGTGCACCTTTTAAATTTGTGACTGGTCATAAATGAATCAAACCTCTTATACCATTGTTTGGGAGACTGCTTGAGGCCATAAAGGGATTTATTCAACTTACACACGTAGTTCTCCTTGCCTGGAACTACAAAACCTTCGGGTTGTTGCATAAAAATCTCTTCCTCAAGCTCACCATTTAAGAAAGCTGTAGTAACATCAAGTTGCTCTAACTCATAATCATTAGAAGCAACTAACCCCAGCAATACACGAATTGAAGTATGCTTGACAACTGGGGAATAAATGTCAGTGTAGTCAATGCCAGGAATCTGACTGTAGCCTTTAGCTACTAACCGAGCTTTGTACCTTGGTTTCTCAGTTGGGTTAATAGATTCTTTGAGCTTGTAGACCCACTTGTATTTGACTGGCCTTTTTCCTTTCGGAATAGGAACTAAATCCCAAGTACCATTCCTTTGCAAGGATTCCATTTCATTATGCATAGCAATCATCCAATCACTTGAGTTTTTAGACTTGATAGCCTCATCATAATTAACAGGCTCCACTTCCGACTCAATATCATCAGCAACAGTAAGAGCACAAGCGACAAGATCAGCTTAAGCATACCTCTTTGGAGGAACAATTTGTCTTCTCGGCCTATCTCTTGCAATGCTTGGAGTAGTAGCTTGTGGTTGTAAGGGTGTTAGATCCTCAACAACAACATGCTCATCTGGCGAGGAAGACTCTTGATGCTCAATTATACTATGATCGGTAGTAGGTGGAGTAGGAAGCTCCACCTCCACTTGAGATTTCTCTTTTCTTGCTTCGGATGATGTGTCTGATGTATCTGTAGGTTTTGAAAGGTCTGCAACTGGTTGAATCATTTTAGATTCATCAAAAGTAACATCTCTTGAGATAATTACTTTCTTTAGATCAAAGTTCCATAACTTGTAACCTTTTACTCCCGGATTGTACCCAAGAAAAACACATTTGATTGCTCTTGGTTCTAACTTCCCATTGTCAACACGTGCATACGCTGGACATCCAAAAGGTTTTAAACCTGTATAATCGGCAGGTTTTCCGGACCATAACTCAAATGGAGTTTTCTTCTCAATTGCTCGTGACGGTGATCGGTTGATAAGATAGCAAGCAGTCGAAGCAGCCTCCGCCCAAAAGGACTTTGGCAATTTAGAGTTAGAAAGCATACACCGGACCTTCTCCATGATGGTGCGATTCATCCTTTCGACTACAACATTTTGTTGAGGTGTATGGACCACCGTTCGGTGTCGAGTAATGCCTTCCTTTCGACAGTAGGCATTAAACTCTTCTGAGCAAAACTCAAGTCCATTATCCGTGCGAAGATACTTTACCACCAATCCAATTGCTTTTCAACATGAACTTTCCAGTTTCTGAAAGTAGAAAACACGTCTCCCTTGTGTTTCAAGAAGAAAGACCACACCTTTCTGGAAAAATCGTCAATTATAGTGAGCATATAGTTAGTTCCACCTTTCGAAGTAACTCAAGCCGGTCCCCATAAATCCGAGTGGACATAGTCGAGTGGTCCTTTCGTTGTATGAATACCACTCATAAAACTCACCCGTTTTGCCTTGCCATATACACAATCTTCACAGAACTCTAAATCAACAATCTTTTGTTCACCAAGTAATCCTCTTCGACTCAATTCGGACATGCCTTGAAAACTAATATGGCCGAGTCGAAGATGCCAAAGACGGGACTGATCTGAGTCAGAAAGATCCTTAGAAACAACAACAACATCACTTGAAATTGTTTGTCCTTCAAGAAAGTATAGCTCTAAGGTTTTTCGTTTGGCTCTTAGTTTGTTAGAACCATCTTTGAATACCCTCAGAACTCCACCTTTACCAGCAAACTCATATCCTTGTTGATCAAAGGAGCTGAGAGATAACAAGTTTCTTCTTAGATCAGGAACATATCTAACATACCCAATGGTTCGGATAACTCCGTCAAACATACGGATTCTGACTGAGCCACGTCCAACAACTGGACATGTAGTATATTGCCCATTAAGACATAGTGTGACATCCGTCACTATCAGGTCCGTCAATTGACTCGAAAATCCGTTAATTCTTTTCTTCCCGTGCATTTATTATTATTTTGCGTAATTAATTTACGTCCGACCGAATCTTTTCGCGTATCTGTCTCGCGTAAACCCTAATATTAGTTATTATATCTTTGATTTAAATAAATTATTAATATTGTATCATATTATTAATATTAAGAATTATTATTATGATTATTTTTAAATTAATAAAATTATTATTAATATTATAATTAAAGTACAAGGTTTAAATTGTAATTTAACGAAACTCGAAGGATTAATTATTTTAAAGTCCAGGGACTATTTGTAAATATCAAATTATATATGTTACAGTCGTGATTTCGGCCGGTCTCCATTTCGCAACCCTAAAATCGCCGAAGCCTTCCTGCCGCCGTGATTCTTCCACCGTTCCGCCACCGTACGCCGCCGTTAGCTGCCGTCGGTTGCCGTCGCACCACTGTTTAGTAATTTCGCAGGTAACCGGTCGTTCCGAACCTCGTTTTATTTTGTTTCGTTACGTTTCGTTTCAGTTTTCATCTCGATTTGAGTCGGTTCGTTTCGGGTCGTTTCGTAAGCCTTCGTGTGTGCGCATGTATGTATTTTGTGCATGTGTATATGTATATGTTGCAAATCGTATGTGTATATATGTGTATATATCGCAAGTCGTATGTATATATGCATGTATTGCTTCTGCGATTGTACATGTGTGTGTGTGCATGTAACCGTGTATGTATATATGTTTGTATATGTGTGTGTGTATGTAACCGTGTATGTATATGGTTGTATATGTGTGCGTGTGTGTCTTGAACGTATGCATATGTACCTGCTGTGGTTGAGTGTGTATATATATGTCATGCGTGTGTGCGTGTATGTATTTCCGCGTATGTATATGTTGTGTGTATGCTTTGTATGTATGTATTGTGTGTATATGCATATTGTGTATATATGCGGCAGTGTGTATATATATAGTGTGTGTGTTGTGTGTGTGAGCAGTGTGTGTGTGTGTGTGCGTGTTTAGGTGTGCATGTGTGTGTTTGTGTGTGTTTGTGTTGTGTGTGTTGTGTGTGTGCAGTGTGTGTAATATGTGTGTATGAATCGGTGTGTATGTATGTTTATATATATATATATATATATATATATATATATATATATATATATATATATATATATTATTGAGTGTGTGAGATGATGTATGTATGTATGTATAATGCAGGTATGTGTACATTGATATTGTAGGCGTGTGTTTGCAGCTACGTGTATGTATATATATAGATATGGGAGTGTTGAATGATGATAAGCACGAGTATATATATAAATGTATGTTATTGTGTGTGAATTCATATATGGTATACATAAGAGTGTGAGGTGTGTGCTCAAGTGCATGTATATATAATGTGTTTTTGTGATTGTGTGTGTTATTATTATTATTATTATTATTATTATTATTATTATTATTATATATTATTATTATTATTATTATTATTATTATTATTATTATTATTATATTATTATTATTATTATTATTATTTTATTACTATTATTATTATTATTATTATAATTATTATTATTTTACTAATACAGTATGTTGAGTTGTATGAATTATATATATTATGTGTGTGAGCCACACCTCGAACCCGAATCGACCCGAACCGAACCAAAACCGACCGAACGATCCTTTCTCTGTAGACCCGTCTTAAGATTTTATTATAATTATATATATAGGTGGTTGATTGGCGTTGCTCTCGTCTGTTGAAGCTCTTTTGTCCATTTTATTCGTATTTGTTCAAGGTGAGTTTCGTGGCCCCGTTTTCATATTAAACATTTACAAATTAGGGGGAAAAGTATGCTCACCCTTTTTATGCTGTGAACATATTCAATTATTTTTGGACTGTCGTGTTTACATGTTTGTAAGTAATTATCTGGTAAATGCATGAGTTGTCTTTGTGGTTCTGTTTCACAACTATTTAACTCCGGTGTTGGAGCCGATGGACGGGTATTGATAGTACTATTGGGCTGACACCCCCATCCTAGGGTTGGTATAGTAGTTAATTACCAACTATGGCCAGGTACGGGTCTAGGATGAATATGTTCCGACAAGTCTTTGTGTACGTCATAGGTTTAGTTGTGATGCTCATGTGATATTACTTGCTATTAACTGCATGCACGCATGTCCTACTACACTATTACACAGCATCAAGTTTTTGTTATTGTTTAAATCTGCGAACTCACCAACATTATGTTGACCTTTTGAGCATATCTTTTCAGGTAATAATCATTGAGGACTGCTAGGGATGCTGCCTTAGTATAGATCTTAAGTTTTATCTTTCGAGCTGGATGTTTTCTTTTATTGCAATTGACATTTGACTGTGTTATACATTTGATTACTCTATCCCGGGTTGTGGGACTTATACTTAGTTGTTTTGTATGACTATGTTTGTCGTGGAACTAACTAACCATGACACAAGTCTCCATTTGTATCCGGTGACGTCATGACACGTTGGTCTTTATCATTTAATGCAATCTCTATTAACTTAACAATGTGTTATGACGATCCCGTCCGTTACATCCTCGTTTTTCCGCTATAAGCGGGGGTGTGACAGATTGGTATCAGAGCACTGGTTATAGAGAATTAGGCAATTCACTTGACCTAGACTATAACCTAGGAACCTTCATGTAGAATGCATACTAGGATTTGTGTGCATCTGTTATTACATGCTTGTTCCTCCTTTCTGTATATTGGTTCTTTATCCTTTTTGCTTGCTTCATCTGAGGAAAAGTACATTTTCCCTTATAGGATGTCTTCATCTGGGTCCTCTGTTCCTGCTGTGCCTCGTGCCCGTTTGTCCGATGATGAGTCGGAACCAGAAGAGGTCCTCTTGGACCATATGCTGCCTATGTCATCTGACACAGAGTCCGACCCTGAAGAGGCGGAGATAGAGTCATCTAAAGAGGAAGAGACAAGTGATCATGTTGTTTTAGGTTTGCCTGCCACTCGTGCTGCACTCCTAGTCCTGCAGCACCTGATGTCCCAGCTGCACCTAGTGCACCTGCTGTCCCTGCTGCACCAGACGTCCCTGCCGCTCTAATTGCCCTGTGATACCTGCTGGACCAGCCGTTGCATGGTACGCCCCTGTGGCGGGACCTAGGGTGCCCGGCTACCCAGAGGACCTTACCAAGAGAACGGCGTAGGACCGGTGTTACTAAGGACAACTAGGAACAGGGTGTTTTCGGCCACCCGCATCAGGTTTCGGATGCCAGCAGATGAGGCTAGCTTATGGGGCGACCATCCAGATCTGCCCCCAAGTCCTTCTAGCTCATCTGACAGTGACGACGGACAGGACTGATGATGCACGATCATTGGTGAAGGCCTAAGGATTTAAGAGTTTCACTTTAGTTTTTCATATTTTGTTCCAGACATTGCTAGACTTTGGGTTTTCACACGCTTTTTGAGATGTTTCTTTTATCGATGATGACTTTGAGATATTATGATTTATGAGAATGAGACTTTATATATTATGATGTTTTGGGTTGTAATGTTATGCTATGGAAAATGCGTTTGTGATGTTATGCTTTATGAGATTGATTGAGTTGTAATGCTATTTGATAAATGTTGAGACTTATATATTGTTTATATTGATTAGAAAGATGCCGCCCAGAAGGATTACACGCAGTGTTGGTCGTGGAGGTGCTGCCCCAAGAGGTAGAGGTAGGGGAAGAGGTGCAGGAGGTAGGGGTGAAGCACCTATAGGAGGAAACGATGTTGGGCAAGGTGGTAATAATCAGGGAGCTGGAAACCCTGACATAGCCGCCATAATTGCTCAACAACTGGCAGCACTCATCCCGACAATAGTGGCACAGGTGAGTGATAATATCATGAACCACAATAATAGGGGTGGCAATGAGGACAATGAGCATAATGATGAGAATAATGGTCATGGGGAAAACAACGAAGATGGACATGGAGACGGGGGAGGAAATAACAACGGCGAAGGAGGAGGAATGGGAAACGGGAACGACAATGGTAATATGAATGGGAATGGCATGGGAGGAAGGATTGGCTGTACTTATAAGGAGTTCATGGCTTGTAAGCCAAAGGAGTATGATGGAAAAGGTGGAGCCATTGCTTTAACCCGTTGGATTGAGAAGATGGAATCTGTGATGGACATCAGCAACTGTGCTGAAAACCAGAAGGTGAAGTATGCTACGTGTTCATTGGTGGGGAAGGCGTTAACATGGTGGAATACCCAGGTACAGGCTCGAGGTAGGGAGGCAGCAATAGCCATGACCTGGACGGATTTCAAAGCTTTGGCAACTGAAGAATACTGTCCAATGAACGAAATGCAGAAGTTGGAACACGAGTTCTGGAACCATTCGATGGTAGGGTTGGGTCATGCTGCTTACACAGACCGGTTTCATGAATTAGCAAGGCTGGTGCCACACCTGGTGACACCTGAGTCAAAGCAGATTGAGCGTTACATTTGGGGTCTAGTACCTCAAATACGTGGTTTGGTGACTGCTGCGGCACCTCCAACAATACAGAGTGCAATTTTAATGGCTGGCACACTAACTGATGAGATGGTAAGAACTGGGGTGTTAGGGAAAGGTGGTGAGAAAAGAAGAGATGTGGGGGAATCGAGCCGGCAGCCAGGGGGAAGATTTGATAAAAAGGCGAAGGTGACTAGAAGTTTTGTGGCAGTGAATCAAGGGAGAAAGGACTATGTTGGGCCACATCCTAAGTGTGGAAAATGTAATTATCATCATCCTGCTGCGGCGCCGTGCCGAGTTTGTGCAAATTGTAGGCGTCCGGGGCATCTTGCAAAGGACTGTAGAGTGGCACCCAAGTTAGTTTCACCAAGAATGCAATCAATCCAACTGGAAACATTAGAATTTGCTACGAGTGTAGGAGCCCCGACCATTATCGGAACGTGTTCCCCAGGCTGAATCAGGCACCGGGTCAACAAAGGAATAGCTAAAATCAGGTGATGGCGATCGCTGGTAATCAAGGGCAAGGTAATCAAGGAAATGCTGCCCGGTGACGTGCGTTTATGATTGGTGCAAACGACGCACGCCAGGACCCGAACGTTGTTACGGGTACGTATCTCCTCAATAATCATTTTGCATCCGTATTGTTTGATACCGGGGCAGACAATAGCTTTGTGTCCTTTGAATTTGCACCTCTGCTTGGTTTGAACCCTAGTTGTTTAGAGACTAGCTTTTCGGTAGAAATAGCAAATGGTAAGTTTGTGAGAGCTAGTGAGATAATTAGAGGGTGCACGATTACATTAGAGGACCATGCCTTTGACATAGATTTGATACCATTTGAGTTGGGAAGCTTTGACGTGGTAGTGGGAATGGATTGGTTGTCGAAGTGTGGGGCTGAAATTGTTTGTCGGGAGAAAGTGGTGCGAATCCCTATGCCCGATGGCGATGTGCTAAAGATTCAAGGAGAACGACCAGGGAGGAGTCTAAAGACTGTCTCATGCATGAAACCCTCGCCGTTACTTGCAGAAACGATGCTATGCGTTCTTGGCACACGTGGTAGAGAAGAAGGCCGAGGGAGGGAAGCTGGAAGACATTCTGGTGGTGCGAGACTTTCTGGAGGTATTCCTTGACGATTTTTCCGGTTTACCCCCTCCTCGACAAGTAGAATTCCATATAGATCTGGTTCCTGGAGCAACACCTGTAGTAAAGACGTCGTATCGGTTAGCACCTCAGAAATGCAGGAATTATCGAGTCAGTTACAGGAATTGTTGGATAAGGGTTTCATACGACCGAGCCACTCGCCATGGGAGCACCGATACTATTCGTCAAGAAGAAGGATGGGACGTTCCGAATGTGTATAGACTACCGCGAGTTAAACAAGTTGACTGTGAAAAATCGGTATCCACTTCCCAGAATTGACGACCTATTTGACCAGTTACAGGGAGCTTCGTACTTCTCCAAGATTGACCTCCGGTCGGGTTATCATCAGTTACGGGTTCATGAGGAAGATATACCAAAGACAGCGTTTAGAACCCGATATGGACACTACGAATTCTTAGTCATGCCGTTTGGGCTGACTAACGCTCCAGCAGTGTTCATGGATCTGATGAACCGGGTGTGCAAACCCTATCTGGATAAATTTGTAATCGTGTTCATAGATGACATTCTCATCTATTCTAGATCGAAGGAAGACCATGAGCAATACCTCCGAACAATTCTCAAGTTATCAGTGGAAGAAAAGCTTTACGCCAAGTTTTCGAAGTGTGAATTTTGGTTGTGAGAAGTGAAGTTTTTAGGATACGTGGTTAATGAAAAGGGGATCCATGTTGATCCTGGAAAGATCGAAGCAGTCAAGAAGTGGGACATTCCTAAGACGCCTTCGTAGATACGACAATTTTTAGGGTTGGCTGGGTACTATCGACGATTCATTGCCAATTTCTCAAAGATCGCCCAGCCGCTGACAATGTTAACACAGAAGGATAAGAAATTTGATTGGGGACATAAGCAAGAAGAGGAATTCCAGATGTTAAAGGAAAGATTATGTAATGCACCTATATTGACCCTTCCTGATGGATCAAATGACTTTGTGGTGTTCTGTGATGCATCACACCAAGGCCTAGGTTGTGTACTTATGCAGAAGGATAAGGTGATCGCTTACGCCTTAAGACAACTCAAGGTCCACGAAAAGAATTATACGACGCATGACCTGGAGTTAGGTGCAGTGGTGTTTGCACTCAAGATCTGGAGACACTATCTATATGGGACTAAGTGTGTTATCTACACTGACCATAAAAGTCTTCAGCACATCTTCGACCAAAAGGAACTTAATATGCGTCAAAGGCGATGGGTGGAACTTTTAAGTGATTATGATTGTGAGATTCGATATCATCCGGGGAAGGCAAATGTAGTAGCGGATGCCTTGAGTAGGAAAGAACGTGTTAAACCCCTACGTGCTCGAGCGTTGGGAATGACCATTAAATCGAATCTGAAAACACAAATACTGATAGCGCAAGACGAGGCACTAAAGGAGGAGAATGTCGCAAGTGAGGAATTTTGAGGGTTAGACAAACAGATGAACCGTAAGGAGGATGGCGTACGGTACTTTGTGGATCGTATATGGGTACCTAAGTGGGGGGATGTGCGAACCCTAATTATGAACGAAGCGCATAAGTCTAAGTATTCGGTGCATCCTGGTGCAGACAAAATGTACCAAGATCTTAAGGAGTTGTATTGGTGGTCAGGCATGAAGAAGGACATTGCAAAATATGTAAGTGAATGTCTGACTTGTTCAAAAGTCAAAGCCGAACATCAGAAACCGTCGGGTCTGTTGCAACAACGGAAATTCCCGAATGGAAGTGGGAAAACATAGCGATGGACTTTATCACTAAGTTGCCTAGGACCAGTAATGGTCACGATTCGATTTGGGTAATTATGGATCGAATAACAAAGTCCGCTCACTTCTTACCTATTCGTGAAGACTATAAAATGGAGAAGCTAGCGAGGTTGTACGTGAATGAAATTGTGGCTAGGCATGGAGTGCCTGTGTAAGTCATATCAGATCGGGACAGTAGATTTACATCACGGTTTGGCAGACTCTACAGAAGGCAATGGGTACACGATTGGACTTAAGTACTGCCTATCACCCACAAACAAACGGTCAAAGTGAGCGAACAATACAAACACTAGAAGACATGCTTAGGGCATGTGTAATTGATTTGGTGGGAGTTGGAATACTCACATACCATTGATTGAATTCTCTTATAACATTAGTTATCATACGAGCATTGGGTGTGCTCCGTTTGAGGCATTGTATGGGAGGAAGTGTAGGTCTCCGGTGTGCTTGGCAGAAGTAGGTGAAAGCCAATTGATAGGTCCGGAGATTATTCAGGAAACGACGGATAAGATATTTCAAATCAAGGACAGGCTTAAAGCGACACGAGATCGTCAGAAGAGCTACGCTAATAACCGTCGCAAACCCTTAGAGTTTAACGTTAGAGATCGTGTTTATTGAAGGTCTCGCCGTGGAAAGGAATTGTGTGATTCGGGAAGAAAGAGAAATTAGCTTCGAGATATGTTGGACAGTTCGAGATCACAGAAAGAATTGGTCCTGTAGCGTATCGGTTAAAGTTACCTCAAGAACTCAGCGGCGTGCATGACACATTCCATGTGTCAGCCGATGGATCCCTTCATGTGCCGATTGAGGAAATCAAAATTGACGAGAAACTCCACTTTGTGGAAGAACCACTAGAAATAATGGATCGATAAGTGAAACAACTGAAACGCAGCAAGATTCCAATTGTCCGAGTGAGATGGAACTCCAAGCGAGGGCCTGAGTTTACGTGGGAACGGGAGGACCAGATGAAATCCAAATATCCGATTTGTTCGTTGACACAACTCCAGGACCTAGCTCTAGTTGAATTTCGAGACGAAATTCTCTCAACTGGGGGATACTGTGACATCCGTCACTATCAGGTCCGTCAATTGACTCGAAAATCCTTTAATTCTTTTCCTCCCGTGCATTTATTATTATTTTGCGTAATTAATTTACGTCCGACCGAATCTTTTCGCGTATCTGTCTCGCGTAAACCCTAATATTAGTTATTATATCTTTGATTTAAATAAAATTATTAATATTGTATCATTATTAATATTAAGAATTATTATTATTATGATTATTTTTAAATAAATAAAATTATTATTAATATTATAATTAAAGTACAGGGTTTAAATTGTAATTTAATGAAACTCGAGGGATTAATTATTTTAAAGTCTAGGGACTATTTTGTAAATATCAAATTATATATGTTACAGTCGTGATTTCGGCCGGTCTCCATTTCGCAACCCTAAAATCGCTGAAGCCTTCCTGCCGCCGTGATTCTTCCACCGTTCCGCTACCGTACGCCGCCGTTAGCCGCCGTCGGTTGCCGTCGCACCACTGTTTAGTCATTTCGCAGGTAACCGGTCATTCCGAACCTCGTTTTATTTCGTTTCGTTACGTTTCGTTTCGGTTTTCGTCTCGATTTGAATCGGTTCGTTCGGGTCGTTCGTAAGCCTTCGTGTGTGCGCATGTATGTATTTTGTGCGTGTGTATATGTATATGTTGCAAATCGTATGTATATGTGTATATATCGCAAGTCATATGTATATATGCGTGTATTGCTTCTGCGATTGTACATGTGTGTGTGTATGTAACCGTGTATGTATATATGTTTGTATATGTGTGTGTGTATGTAACCGTGTATGTATATGGTTGTATATGTGTGCGTGTGTGTCTTGAACGTATGCATATGTACCTGCTGTGGTTGAGTGTGTATATCAGTGTTTTCACGGCCGGATCGGACCGGCCGGTCCGACCGGTCGAACGGGGATCGGCTAGGTGGCCGGTCCGGTCGTGTGCGATTCGTTTGTGGGGGTCGAACCGGCCGGTTCTACCCGAGCGGTGGTCGGACGGGGAACCGGACCGGTTCGGACCGGTTTTGCAATTTTTTTATTTTTTTTTTTAATTTTTTTGAGTAAAAACGGGGTGTTGAACTACAAATTAGTGTGCTAGATCAAAAAGTAAAACGAATTCAAAAAACGAGCTCGCACGGGCCTAGGTTTTTTGAAGTTGCATTCGTGTCCGCGACACGTGCGGGCACACACGAGTTCGCTGGAAATCCAACCTTTTTCCCCATTTTTGCACCCCCCCCTGCGCGCGGGTAGTACTTGTGGCAAAATATGTCATAAGGATACACTAGAGTGATAAAAAAATTACTTATAAACAAACATCATTTTGTCCCCACACCAATGTGGACAAAATGTTCAATATAATCTTAAACATACATTCACACACACCCAAATATACTTAAATTTTATATATAACTATAAAATACATATATAAAGCATATATAAATTACTTATATTTAATTACATATATAAATATAATTAAAATATAGTTAAATCCGGTCCAACCGGTCCGACCGGTCCGACCGGTCCGACCACCAAACCAGTAGGGCGTCCGGTTCGACGTCCGATCCGGTTCTGAAAACATTGGTGTATATATATGTCATGCGTGTGTGCGTGTATGTATTTCCGCGTATGTATATGTTGTGTGTATGCTTTGTATGTATGTATTGTCTGTATATGCATATATTGTGTATATATGCGGCAGTGTGTATATATAGTGTGTGTGTGTTGTGTGTGTGAGCAATGTGTGTGTGTGCGTGTTTAGGGGTGTGTGTGTGTGTGTGTGCAGTGTGTGTGGTGTGTGTGCAGTGTGTGTAATATGTGTGTATGAATCGGTGTATGTATGTTTATATATATATATATGATTGAGTGTGTGAGATGATGTATGTATGTATGTATAATGCAGGTATGTGTACATTGATATTGTAGGCGTGTGTTTGCAGCTACGTGTATGTATATATATAGATATGGGAGTGTTGAATGATGATAAGCACGAGTATATATATAAATGTATGTTATTGTGTGTGAATGCATATATGGTATACATAAGAGTGTGATGTGTGTGCTCAAGTGCATGTATATATAATGTGTTTATGTGACTGTGTGTGTTGTTGTTGTTGTTATTATTATTATTATTATATATTATTATTTTATTATTATATTATTATTATTATTATTATTATTATTATTATCATTATTATTATTATTATATTTATTATTATTATTATTTTTTACTAATACAGTATGTTGAGTTGTATGAATTATATATATTATGTGTGTGAGTCACACCTCGAACTCGAATCGACCCGAACCGAACCAAAACCGACCGAACGATCCTTTCTCTGTAGACCCGTCTTAAGATTTTATTATAATTATATTATAGGTGGTGATTGGCGTTTCTCTCGTTTGTTGAAGCTTTTTGTCCATTTTATTCGTATTTGTTCAAGGTGAGTTTCGTGGCCCCGTTTCATATTAAACATTTACAAATTAGGGGGAAAAGTATGCTCACCCTTTTATGTTGTGAACAATATTCAATTATTTTAGGACTGTCGTGTTTACATGTTTGTAAGTAATTATCTGGTACATGCATAAGTTGTCTTTGTGGTTCTGTTTCACAACTATTAACTCCGGTGTTGAAGCCGATGGACAGGTATTGATAGTACTATTGGGCTGACACCCCCATCCTAGGGTTGGTATAGTAGTTAATTACCAACTATGGCCAGGTACGGGTCTAGGATGAATATGTTCGACAAGTCTTTGTGTACGTCATAGGTTTAGTTGTGATGCTCATGTGATATTACTTGCTATTAACTGCATGCACGCATGTCCTACTACACTATTACACAGCATCAAGTTTTGTTATTGTTTAAACCTGCGAACTCACCAACATTATGTTGACCTTTTGAGCATATCTTTTCAGGTAATAATCATTAAAGACTGCTAGGGATGCTGCCTTAGTAAAGATCTTAAGTTTTATCTTTCGAGCTGGATGTTTTCTTTTATTGCAATTGACATTTGACTGTGTTATACATTAATAATTACTCTATCCCGGGTTGTGGAAATTATACTTAGTTGTTTGTATGACTATGTTTGTCGTGGAACTGACTAACCATGACACAAGTCTCCATTTGTGTCCGGTGACGTCATGACACGTTGGTCTTTATCATTTAATGCAATCTCTATAACTTAGCATGTGTTATGACGATCCCGTCCGTTACATCCTCGTGTTTCCGCTATAAGCGGGGGTGACACATAGCCCTGGTTAACCTTTTCAAATGTATGAAACAAACTCTGTTGTGACACATATGAAAAAAGCAACCAGAATCAAGTATCCATTCGTCTGTGGAATCCAGTTTATCTGAATAAACTGTCAGGAGTTCCAATAAAAACTTCCTCTGCTACATCGGCTTCACCCGAAGTGCTAGCTTGTTTTCCATTTGATGTCGCTTTCTCTTTATTCTTTAACTTGAAACATTCATCGATCACATGTCCTTTCTTGTGACAGTAATTGCAAAACTTTCGTTTGCCTTTTGACTTGGATCTCGTTCTGTTGGAAGATGAGGGTTTTTACACCTATCTGTTGTTCTTCCTCTGGCATTTAAACCTTCGGCTATCACATCACTGGTACCACCACCAGTAATATGCTTCATCTTTTCTTTGAATCCAAAGCTGTATAAACTTCATCTAAGACAAGTGTGTCACGGCTATAGATGATAGTATCACGAAAATGGCTGTATGATTCGGGCAACGATGACAGCAAAAACAAAGCCAAGTCTTCATCTCATACTGAACATCCATATTCTCTAAGTTATTAACTAACTCTTTGAATATGGAATATGTTCAGCCAAAGAACCACCTTCAATCATTTTGAGATTGAACAATCGTTGCTTTAGATGCAACTTGTTTGGTAAGCTCTTAGTCATCAACAATTGCTCCAACTTTAGCCATAAAGAAGCGCTGAAGTTTCTTTCAAAACATCTTGCAAAACATCGTTTGATAAGTGCAAACGAATCTGGGATAGTGCCTTGAGATCTTTCATCTCCTTTTCTTCTTGGGTCCATGACGCGGGCATTTTTTCGGAACCCAAAAGCGCCTTATGCAATTCCATCTGAATTAGAATATCTCTTATCTTTACTTGCCATAGAGGAAACCTGGTGTTTCGATCTAACAACGGAATATCGAACTTCATCGTAGACATGATTTATCACTTGATAAAATAATTCCAGTAAACTAATATTAAACCCGAATGTTCTGATACCAATTGTGGTAAAAGAGTGTAAAAACTCGCCCCAAAGATCCGAGCAGTAATTGGTAATATTAGTTCGACGCGGAACGGAATTAATATATCAAGCGTAATCGAGCACCAGGTAATATGATGGGCAGAAAAAAATAAAATAAATGAGACACGAGGATTTACGTGGAAAACCCAAATCGGGAAAAACCACGGGGGAGGAAGCCGAGAAACAATCCACTATAATTTGCAGTGTTCACAGAATTTTGAATATAAGAAAAATATACAAAGAGTATCTCTATTGTATATATGTGGGTTGGTGTATGTATTGGTTTTGTGATGGTGCATTTTATGAATGAACTTCAAAGCCTATTTATACTTGAGGTTTGCCATCCATATTTGAAATTAACAACCATCCATTTTAGACTTCTTGAACAACCGTCCATATTTAAATGTTGAAGGCACAACATTTGAATACCATTCATCTTTGAATGGACCAACTTGCACCACCAACCAATTTTGGAGTCACATATTCACAAAATCACTATCGAAAAAACCAACCCACGAAATCTAAATAGAAAAAAGAAGTATGTATAACATGTTTATTATCTAGTAAAATATCTTCTTCACTGTTATTTGCCACTTGAGTTTATTAGAAAAAAACGTAGGTAGTTATTAGCGAAAGAACCAACGAGATCCAAAAAGAATAATGATTTTCAATTGTTATTGAATATAAAAGAGATATATATATATATTTAAATTTCTCTTGGAGATCAGATTATCCTTACTAATTTTTTAACAGATATTCAATTCGACATATGTGTCCGTTCGATAAGTCTTTAACTAGAGTAAATTTTTATTTCTTTTATCATATATAAATGTGTTAAGAGCATTCACATCCCATTCCTTATCTTTATCCATATAATTACACTAAAAATCACTACTTCTTCTCTCTCCTTTCAATTAAATAATATATTTTATACCTTTTTCATTACCTTTTCTCTCTCCTTCACTCACAACCACTTTCAAAAATATTAAAAATTTATAAGGATTGTACAGTGATTCTTCAAATATACCAATCCACAATAACATTTTCTCTCTCCTTCACTCACAAACCACTCAAAATCATTCCATATAATATACCAAACACACTCACATAAATATAAGGCATGGGTTGTGAATGCTCTAATTCTTTATCTTTATCCATATAATTATACTAAAAATCACTACTTCTTCTCTCTTCTTTTAATTAAATAATATATTTTTATACCTTTTTCATTACCTTTTCTCTCTCCTTCACTTACAATCACTTTTAAAAATATTAAAAAATTTATAAGGGTTGAACAGTGAATCTTTAAATTACAGATGAACAGTAACATTTTCTCTCTGCTCCACTCACAACCACTCAAAACTATCCCACATAATTTAAGAACTCATACTCACATAAATATAAGGCATGGGTTGTGAATGCTCTTAAGTGAAAGCAGAAGCACCACATATTCCTCAATATAAACGGAATAGAATTGAAGAAGAAACACACGTCGGTATACATATTAAACGTCATTTGGTCGGGAAAAATGGAAGCTTTTTACTTGTTCATCCCATTAATGCTCTTAGCTACTTCCTTCTTAACTGATTACTTCCTCCACAAGTTACATAACCTTCCACCAAGACCATGGCTCCCTCCTCTACCTATCATCGGTCATCTCTACCTTCTCAACAAACCACTTCACAAATCCCTCGCCAAAATCTCCGCGAAACACGGCCCGATCCAACTCCTTCAATTCGGCACACGCCCCGTCCTCGTCGTCTCCTCCCCCTCCGCCGCTGAAGAATGTCTTACCAAAAACGACATTGCATTCGCCAACCGCCCTCAGCTGTTAGCAGGTACTTTTTTTTACCTTTTATAACAGCTAACTCACACATCTACTAAAGTTTCTTTTAAATCTATATTACACATCTTTATTACACACTTTAAAATGAACACTTATAAGCTTTTTGTTATTAATTGGTAGGTAAATACCTTGGCTACAATTACACCAGTCTTGTGTTCGCACCCTATGGCGACCGTTGGCGCAACCTACGCCGCGTCTCCTCTCTTGAAATCCTATCATCTCATCGCCTTAGAGAGTTTGAACCAATACGCGCGGATGAAGTGCGCCTTATGTTGCGTAAGCTCTTCCGATCTACATCCCAAAAGCCCACTGTGGTGCAGGTTAAACCTATGTTGGTTGACCTAACCCTCAATGCTGTGATGAGGATGATTTCAGGCAAAAGATATTATTACAGTGAAGATGATGTGCTAACGGATAAGGAGAAGGAAAACGCGCATCGGTTTCAGGAGATTGTGACTGAGATTTTTAAGGTTATGGGTGCTACAAATGTAGGGGACTACTTGCCAATGACGAGGTGGTTTGGGGTGAGTAAATTAGAGAAAAGGTTGATTGCTTTGCAAGCAAAGAGGGATTTGTTCATGCATGAGCTTATGGAGGAGCTGAAAGTGAGTGTGAAAGATTTTAGCCATGGAAAGAAGAAGAGGAATATGATTCAGATGTTATTATCACTACAAGAATCTGAACCCGAGTGCTATACTGATGAAATGATCCGAAGCATCATGCTGGTAATAAGAAACTACTTAAGATTTTATGTTTCTACTTATAACATTATAACAAAACAATCAAATTATTTTTCATTCTTGAACAAACCTCATGATCATTTGGGTGAAAATATAATACAAACTAAGAGAGGCGGGAGTCGTCCCAGATTTCTCCGTTTCCCCGGTTTGCCACGTCAGTACCATAACAGATTTTTTTCATTTTCCTAAGTTTATCCCCGTTTTGCATGATGTCGTACTAGTTATTCTCACATTCCCCGAACTTGCATGATGGATGGTACATTATAAGTTGCATTCCAACAAAATAACTTGTTGAATCCCTGGGAACTTTCACTTGGTCGAGGGGTTTATTTTCTCACACCAGGGGCTAGTGTTCCCACTTGGGGCCGGGTTTCCCCAAACCTTCCCCGTTCACGAAACCATCTCCTTTAAAAAGTTTGTTTGACATATACAATTGTTAGAGCTAGTTACTAGTGTCAGTTCTAGTTACTTTGTAATTAAGTGCTTCGTGTTCTTTTTTGTATTATCATTATTTTTTTCTCTTCTGCTACTAATATATACACTTCTATGTTACTTGTATTTTTATACCAAAGGGGAGGGGGTTTGGGATGGGTCATAGTAGTCAGTGGAATAGGTGCACAAAACAGGTTTTGAGCCCAAATTAGTTTGCATTCGGTCAAACCTAGTCAACATTGGGTTTTGCCTTCAACCAATTTCAACCCAACGGTTTCATTTATGTCTAAACCGATTTTGATACTATTTCGGTTTGGGTTAAAAACCGATTCCGGATCCCAACTTAATTTTTACAATCATCTCGTGTGATTAAAATTTTAAGGTAAGGTTTGCCCTCATTTTATCTCACAAACACTATTTATATGTGAAATGTTACAGAATATGTCTTTCTGTAATCTAAACAACTTAACTATGCATAATTATACAAGTAGTGGTTATTGTTCTAAAAATACTAGGTGGTATTTAGCTATCTTTAATAGATCACTTTTTATACTCATTTATTAATTAAACATTTTATTACCAGGTGATATTAGCAGGAGGTACTGATACATCCATATCCACCATGGAGTGGGCAATATCCCTTCTACTAAACAATCCAAGCGTTCTAAAGAAGGCACGCGATGAAATTGACACATGTGTAGGACATGATCGCCGTGTTGAGGAGTCAGACATGCCTAACCTACCTTATCTTGGTTGCATAATCAAAGAAACTATGAGGATGTTTCCTGCGGGTCCTATGTTGCCTCATGAGGCAGCAGAGGACTGTGTAGTCGGAGGATATCATGTCCCGAAAGGGACAATGCTATTAGTCAATGTGTGGGGGATTCAAAACGATCCAAACATATGGGATGACCCTAAAACATTTAGGCCAGAGAGATTTGAAGGGCTAGAAGGGTATAGAGATGGTTTCAAGTTCATGCCATTTGGGTTCGGAAGAAGAAGTTGTCCTGGGGAAGGCATGTCGATGCGCTTGGTCGGGTTAGGGTTGGGATCTCTGATCCAGTGCTTTGAGTGGTCGCGTACAAGTGAGAGCGCAGTTGACATGAATGAAGGGACCGAAGGAATAAGCATGCCCAAGGCTATAAACTTGGTGGCAATTTGTCGTCCTCGTGCTATAATGTTAAATCTACTATCACAACTTTGATTAGTTTTGCTTTCCATCAAGTATGACAGAATGTATTCATTGCACTGTCATTGTACTCTATGACTTGAATTTTTTCTTACATCAATCTCGTTTATCAAACTAGTTTTATACCAGTCCGGTGGCCGGGTGATTTGAAAGATGAGTCGGATTAAGCTTTGACGAAATAATTAAACATGAATTTTCTATTCTGCTTCATCGACAGGAGGAGACGGACCTTGTAGAAAATGTTTCAAGTAACAAAAACCAACAATTTTACTTGCTGTCATACGTATCATTTTTTCCAACCCTTTATGAAATCACACCATGATGTAAAAAATAGTCACTCCTATACCGAAAAGTTGAGACTTTTATATAAAGAAACAAATAGTAATATCAATATAATACAATGTTAACTAAGATTATTCTCAACAAAATATATTAGCTTACAAAGCTGTCAATCCAATATATACCATGCGATAAAAACATACAAATCTAAAATTATCCACTTGAACCGCGCAGATGAGACCTTGGGCCCGCCCACATTTTTCGTGTTAACATTTATTCTCCTACATTACGTACAATTCTGTCAAAGAAAAAAAAAACAATGTATGATAAGTGATAACAAACAAAGGGTTAGAGACATACTTATATGGGTTGCCTTGCCTCCAACTCCACCATAATCATATGGGATCTGAAAATTAACTGCTAAATTGAGTTGTGTTTTAGTGAAGGCTGGAACTCCACCTAATTAATCAATGAAAAGGAAAAAATCTCACCATTTTTAGGAACCAAAAAATGACACTATTATATAACAAAAAAAGAAAAACAAACAAACAAATAAACCGATTTCCAAAATCTTATTTAAAAATAATTCCTCCACCCAAAATGTTATCCAAATCAGCGCATGATGTGGTGATATATACAAGGGTTTCCTCCTTTGCAGAATGTCCTAAGCACTAAGCACTCTATTCATATTTAGTTGTAACTAAAAATAAATTAACTGACTTAAACTATTGTGTTTTATGTAGACACTAACTAAAGACCACCTGGTCTGTGTGATATAGAAGCAGTAGCTGACGTGTAACTTGTAAAAAAAACAATAACAGTATTGTCGATCTAAGTTAAATTTAGGTACACTTATGCAATGGAAAATATAAGATTGATGTGAAAAAGATAGAAAATTTAACAATAGAAATCCATTCACCCTCCTGTTCCTCGTCTACGATAGAAAACCAATAGATCTTTGAGATTGTGTCCATCATTGCTCATGGTGTGATGAGAAGAAAATGCCCATTCATTGGCAGTAGTTTATGCAATGCTCAAAATTATTTGCATCAGAAGACGAATAAACTAAAAGCCAACAAAACAATAATAACTACCAAAACACATATATAATACTTATACCGACGCGTATTTCGATAAAAATACATTGTTTTCATTGTTTTCTATATTAGTAATCAATAAAAAACATTAGATAATCTGTAATTACTTAGAATTACAATAAATAGAGAAATACATGTCAGTAGAAAATTAGTTCATACCTATATATAATGAATATTGATGTTCATTGCTATATATGCAAGTGTGAAGAAAGAGATAAAATAATAAGAACAGACAACATAAAGATCCTGCTATCTGCTTGTTTAGTTAAAGAAGTCAAAAACATGTGGTAAAATATTAGTTCTACCTGACTCTTTTATATAACCTTGTTTTAGCAAACAGAAGTGTTAAATGCAGTTACAGTCAACATGATTAGTAGCAATCAACAATCTCCATTTTACATCAACTTTGATACTAACTCTCACTTACTAACATTTCAGAATAACCTTGATAAAAGTTAATCAAAGAAGATTGATTTCTTCTTAGTTAATTAAGGTGAAAAGTACTAAGGACTGGTGATTAACTTACAGTAGGTGAAGAATCTTCATGCCTCCAAAATTTTCAAAAACTAAACCTTCTAGACAGTTACTTTAATATCGCTACAAAAAAATAATGAGATTGCCACTTAAATAAATGATCCTAAACAATGACCTGCCTATTAATATGTCAAGGAATACTTTTAGAATTTTAAGGTTAATTAAGCCATCCCAACCAATGTCAAATGATGTTAGCTTATTAAAACTCATATTGGAACCTTCAAAATTTAAAGGTTAATCAAGCCATCCAAATCATATTGGAACATTTAATTATGTGACTATAAGAAGTTGATGTTTGAGAAACTTGGTATGAACTGGCAAAGTGTTGACTACTAATATGAGAGATCCAAATATTCTGTGTGGCAGTTGTTTGATTCGTATATAAACCCATCCAAGAAAACCGCCCACCACCGCTACTGCTATCTTTATATAAACCCAATAGCATTATATATTGAACAAAACTACCATTATTGTAAATAGTTAAAGGGAAATAGATAACGCAAAACTCAGTAATCAAATAAACAGTTGTTCAATTGTTCAAATATTTAGCTTCTGTATTGATTCAAGATGTAAGATGATCAAAATTAGATGCATATTTTTACTTACTTTTGGAAGGGGATTTGTTGAAGTTAGGTTCTTAGACAAGGTGTTTTTATCCCTTTATCCACTAAACTTTCAAGAGCTAATATAAACTACAAATAAAATCGGGTCAACTACAAATTTAGGGCTTATAATCAAATACACATCATATATGCACATAGAAAAGGTAAAAAAGAACCTTAAAATCAGAAAAACAAATACAATCAGCTCCTTTCTAAGTCAAGGGTACTACCTCCTTGGCGACTGGGTTGTGGATTCGGTTCCAAATGTTCTGATCTAAGTACTCTCTCCAAGAGGCGATGATGACAAGGATGATTCCTGCAATTCAAAATCATCAATATTGCAACCAAAGATAAGTTTGTCATAATACTCAATTGAATTCTTATAAAAATAAAAGATTTAGGGTTATCTGTACTTCATTTTTTTTTGTCTTCTAATCACCTGTGACCATCACTTTCACTTTTGTCAGTTTGCCTTTTGAAGCAGAGTTCTTCAATCTGCTAACATCTTCAAAAATTCTCCTACAACACCAGATAGTCACAAGTGAAGTTATCTATTTCATCTATTACATGAACTGCAACAAATATTCAAAATCATGATCAAATTCATAGAGTAAACGGGAAATCAACAGCCCATTCAAAACAATCAACCACAAAATAGTTAAAATCCAATCGTAGATCCAAACATTGATCGTGATGAAACAAATTGCATGATAACACCAAATCAAAAGATTAAATAATAACAAACCTTGATTTAAGTTGATCTTGTGCTTCTACAGGTTGATCTAAAAACCTAATTTAGGTTTTATGGAAGGAAAGATGAAGACAGTGAGTCTTTTTGTTCTATAGAAATTGAAAGCATGCTTAATAGCCATGGGATGAGTGACTCGGACAAGAGACCTTAAGGCACCATCGATCTTCAGTAGCTTTCACCTCTAGTATCCTCTACAAATGATTTGTAGAAACAAAAGGTGATGTTTGTATATATTGATATAAGGTTCTTAGGCTGAAGGGAGAGGTTACTAGAGAAACGTGGGGACGAAAGAAAGGGAAGGAACCGTCATTGTATCTTCAACCTCTTGTAACCTTTCCTATATTTACGCAATTGATGGACTTACCGTAGAAGCATAGATGTTAACCACTCTTAAAAAACCATAGGAAACTAACTCGTAGCCTTGAATTATCTCATACCAATGCATCACTATAGTTTGTGTCCTCCAAAGAAGCATCCATCTGGTTCGTTCAATTGATACAAATATATGTAGCTTCAAAATACACCCTTTTAACCTTTTATAATGCAAACCTCTAATCAGAAAGCTCTAATCATATTTGAACAACCAAGCAACTATTAAAGTATGAGGAACCTTTGGGGTTCACATGAGGCATTCTCTCCAAAGCATGAGGAACTTTGAGAAACATCTTCTTAGCAAAATGGCCCAAATCAAACTTTTCTCAAATATTAGCTACCTCGTCATCAGAATCCAACCGACCCACATCAGCTATGTGCTTCCTCCGACAATTTCCCTACACTTTTATTAGAAGATAGTGCTTGTATTTCGTATATAGAATCCACCCCCAAATCCTAAATTTTAATAAAGAAAACCATGAGTTCTATTACCTATGATCAAAACCATGGGTAAACATGAAGAATTTATCTTCTAACCATATCAGATGTAAAAGAATACATCACTAAAAATCAATTTTTAGCATCTAAAACCATTATGGAGCAAGTGTTTAGAGATAACTTGTTAAAGGAAACAACTATTGTACATAATATCAAGCATTAAAACCTTAATTTCATATTCATAGTGCCCCTCAACTAAGCACCTTCTCCTTTTCCTTCCCCTTCCTCCACTTTCGGATTTTCCTCAATTAGATTTTATCACCATCTAAAATCAATATGAAGGTATCATGACGTATTCTTTTGATTGCCACCACCGGACATGCCCGGTTTGGACGACGACGGAGAAGCCTTATGCAGGACCGGGTGAAGGGGTTATGCACTTGTACAACACAACAACACAAAGAGCAGAGTGTATTTCAACACTTAACAATTCAAATAGGGAACTGATAATAGATGAGTTTAGAGAACTTAGAAACACAAGATGTAAATGAGACAGAAACTAGAGCAATACACAAGCAGTTGGTTTTCAAGGTTAAAGTATATTGATCTTCTAGTTCCTTATAAAGTGGTTTACAAAGTTCAACTCAAAACATTTTTTAGTTACAAGGACCAGAAAATACTTATACTAAAGCCTACAGCCAGCCATACTTTGAAGGCCAGCTGGATACATGAACTAGATAATAAAATCCATATAGAGTCAAAAGACAGATTGACTTTTGACTAGTGACTATGACATGTCATAGCTTACATCTTAATATGTTACAAAAGGGATAAAGTACATAAAGTGGAAAGTTACAAACTCAAGACCTCAATGTACAGTTTACCAAAAGCATGGACCTTTTTACCAACTCATGAAAAGGTTGGTGACTTATCAGAGTGGCAGCGGAAAGTGATTCAGCTTTAGGTAAAAGGTACATCAGATAAAGCATATAATATAAAAGTCCTCGGAAGAAATCTGTCTTCAATGGTTGGCTTCGGAAGACTTTGTCCTTGAAGCTTCAGAAGACTTCATCTTTTGGCTTCGGAAGATATTGGTCTTGGCTTCGGAAGATTTCATACTTAGAATAATTTCCAAGTCAGTGTGAATCTTCCGAAGCATTCCACTTCAGTGTACATGTGCATGCATGCAGGAAAGACCTTAAGTGTTTGGGTTGCATCAGCCTTACTAATAGCCTTACACCTTTTCCTTCTTCGTTGCCTGCAAAAAACGTGTTCTGTATTAGGGTTTCTGAACATGATACATCAGATTGATGTCTAATGCGTAGAGAAGACGAATGTGAAGAAGATAAGAAGGTCAGCGGTGGATTTGGTAAACAAAAAAGAAACCAGGAGGTGTGTTCATGGAAGTGAGCGTACCTGGTGGATCTCCCGAAGACATTGCAGATGTATGAATTTGTGCCTCTGTTCCACCTCGAGAAACTTGTGCGACAGAATAGCCGGTGGATCACCCTAGACGATCTTCGTCTTCCTCTTCCAATTTACATAAACAAAAAAAAAGGATTGTGATGTTTGTCATACTAAAGTTGCGTAGGTAGTAGAAGGAGGTTAGCAGCGAACGTGGGGAGAGGGGTAACTGCCACAAAAAGCAACAACCGCCTAAACGTGCAGAGGAAGAGGCGGAACCTGTCAGCTAACTGCCGCAGCAAATCTCAACCTCCTGATTAACACGGCCAGGATTAAAAGTAGAGGGTTTTCGACGACCAAGATCATTCGAAAGCTCGTAACCGTTATTCAGCAACCATCTATATATAATTATACATAAACAAAACATAACTAACTTTATACACAACTGGTGGTAAGTTACCTCAACGTCAAAATTACACTAATATATAATGCATTCTAAAGAAATACTTCTAGTTTTTTTAACACCAAACTACAAATTAATACTTAACATAATTAAACACTATATGACATACTATAATATAACAACTATAACATAAAGGTAAGGAGCAAGCTAGTGATTAACAATCTAAACATAAAAGCATTATCAATTATGTGAAATGAAATATAAGTTAACACTCGTTTGCTACCATCTGAACATAAAGGTAAGAAGCAAGCTATCATAAAGACATATAGCATCTAGTCATAAAACCATTTTAGCTTACAACTTGATCTCCTAGGCCTTTGTTTACCATGATCTTGATATGTGACATGCGCTACCATCAAACTGCTCTATCTTGATCTTACTTTCTATTGCCATCATATAAAAAAAACTTAACAGCAGTAGCAAAATGTTTGTGATAATGGTTGATGTCGTCGGATAGTGTCTCCGGACAATGTCTGATGCGAGAACAGCCTTAAAAACCACAAAATTTAATGCATCAATACTAGTTGTTAGGACAACCAGCGTTGTGCACAACCAAACGAACACACTAAACGATCACAAGAAAGCAACAAATCAAAGAGAAAGATGAAGACGAAGATTTATAGTGGCTCGGTTGGTATAATCTACGTCCACTTTGTTGCAACTAGTATGTATAATGATAAGGTGCTCAAGAAGATTATAACGACATACGATATATGTATATAGCCAAAAAAATCTAGGGTTTTAAAGCTTACTCAACTAATTAACTTTTATTTGAAAACTTACCAAATATGAACTTGAGCCTATATTTAGCAAGAGGCCCCTGCAACCCAATAGAGCCTAGACTTGGGGCTCAGCATGACTCAGATTATAAACAAAGTCGGCTTACCTTAACTCGGATTTCAAACTGAGTTGAAAGCTTGAGCTTGCACTAAGGTTAGTTTTAAAAAAATTAGCTTGGCTTGGTTTGGATGGTGTTGTTTAATTATATTGTTAGAACTATGAAAAAAAAAAAAGAAAATCATGATATAAATTGGACCTCTTATAGCATTGAGCTTAAGAGATTGTATGTGTTTACTTGGTCTACAAAATATTAAAAGTTACAGTTAATTTAAGCAAGCAACCCTTGGCTTGGATCCCCTCATTCATAAATCGAGCCGACTTAATTCGTTCACAAACTGACCAACCCTCTTTCGAGTTTTTCCCGAGCTACCTTCTAATCACAAGCTATGTGAACAATGCTAAGAAAAATTGAAAAATTACAGTAATTTCAATGAGGCTTTCTGGTCTTTACTCCCTTGAGAAGCTAGACTTTATTTTCTATTTGTTTTCGAAAGCTAATCTGACTTCTATCTCTTCTTGGTTGTCTCGGAAGGTTATGTACATAAATGCTACATTATGCAATTACATCTTTAACCTTGCACTAAAAAAAAATAAAAAAGATCTGATTGGTTGAGGTGGAATCTATCAGCTCGTAGAATATATCAATATCATGCTAAAGTTAAATTACGATGGTTTGGACAAGTAATTAGTCTACCGTTAAATAATACTTTATATGGTCATATATTATATTATATAAAATATAAATATCAACATTATTTTTAAAATTAATTAATATACCGATAGTTTGGACTGAAGTAAATTAGAGCATTCACAACCCATGCCTTATAATTATGTGAGTGTGAGTTCTTAAATTATATGGGATAGTTTTGAGTGGTTGTGAGTGGAGGAGAGAGAAAATGTTACTGTTCATCTGTAAATTTAAGGATTCACTGTTCAACCCTTATAAATTTTTTAATATTTTTTAAAGTGTTTGTGAGTGAAGGAGAGAGAAAAGATAATGAAAAAGGTATAATAATATATTATTTAATTGAAAGAAGAGAGAAGAAGTTGTGATTTTTAGTATAATTATATAGATAAAGATAAGGAATGGGATGTGAATGCTCTTAGTCTACCGTGAATAATACTATATAATGTGCATATATTATATTACAACTTGGCATGTTATGTTTATTACTAGAGAGAAGATTCTCCGGATATTGACAGATAATGAGACAAATTAACAAATGTTGGAAGCATCTTTCACAAAATACACAAATACCTTAAAAAAATCTAAATATACACAAAAATGATTATTATGCACGTAAGATCACTGACGTAAAAACCAACCCATATGTAAAATAATAATAATAACTAAAATTAAATTATAAAGATAGTCTAAATTTTAATGAAAATAATATGTCTGGGTATTAATTTTTTTGAGTAAAAATATAGAGTTTTATGGTTTTAATTCTATTATGAATTAAATTAAGCCTAACTTGCATTAACTTTTATATTAAACTAGCTAGAATTTTACTCTGTGCGTTACGACTGGCTAAATATAAAGGCTGCTTTCTATTAAAACAATGTTATACACATTATAACCCTTGGAAAGCATACATCATTCACCCAGTTTCATAACACATGATATACAAAAGCATCGCAGTGATGTACATTCAGAACCGTCTGCTGAATGCATACATGGGCAGAAAGTAAGTTTAGTTGTCTTAGCACATAAACATATACAGTGGTGGAGCTTGAGCGAAAGCTTAAGGGGGCGGGAGCGAAAGTAAACTATTTTAGGGGGGGAAGACTCTATATTTATTAAAAAAATTCACTACCGGATTGAAAATTTACACTATGGAGCCGGAAATTTACACTATTGACGAAAAAAAGAGGGGGGCGGGGGACAATGAAGCTTCGCCTCTGAGCATATATAAAAGTAAAGAAATTGAGATCCTATAAACAAATCTGACTGCATGAAGCCTTGAAGACATAGCAATTTAGCGAACATTAGTTTTGTAGACACACCATGCTAAACAGATGGAACTGAACACATGTAGAAGATGTTCAAACAATTGTGGGAAGGGACGAATAATAACTTGATCTTGAAACGCAAAAGCAATTACTTAAGCTATCACCTTTTTGCAGGAGAAGATCATATTGTCATGGTGGATCGCAAAATGACTTGGTAGATCCACAACTTTTAGGTAATCAGAGATTTTCTTCGTGCGATTATGTTATAGAACAAATTCCCAATATGGTAGACATACATGCATCAACAATCATGATCGATATGTTTAAACGTTATTTATTTTAACAGATCGAGTGTACGTGTACATATATATTAATTATATCCATCGATACCATGGATCATTATCGAACCAAAGAAAATCTTCAACTAAACTTATGAGCATAACTACTAACAATCATCACAAAATATTATGTTAAAAAGTTCCCAACTTTGACAGTAACTCAAGAACACTAACATGTATATGGATGATCAAGGGACGTATGTGTACAGTACCAGCATAGTAATAAGAAAATGCATAAGAAACCTTGACGACAACTAAATCTGGTATAACCAACGATTCCGGCACATGAAAATAATAATCAAACCATCATTTGACGTTTATGTTCGAATAGACAAATTAATGGTAACTACTTTCAAATTAACGGATGTCGGCCCGTAGTTAAATAAGTCGTTTTTGCAGTGTGAACCGGAGTAAATTGATTATTCCTTTCCCACATATATATATTAAACGTGTTATGTGAAAGCAGAAGTACCACTCCTCAATATAAACTCAACAGAAGAAGAAACACACGTCGATCGATATACATTTTGAAATTAATTTGGTCGAAAAAATGGAAGCTTTTTACTTGTTCATAATGCCAATATTATTATTCTTAATCACTTCCATCTTGACTGATTACTTGCTCCACAAGTTACATAACCTTCCACCAAGACCATGGCTACCTCCTCTACCTATCATCGGTCATCTCTACCTTCTCAACAAACCTCTCCACAAATCCCTCGCCAAACTCTCCGCGAGACACGCGATCCAACTCTTGCAGTTCGGCTCACGAAGAGTGCTTGTTGTGTCGTCTCCCTCGGCCGCTGAAGAATGTCTCACAAAGCACGATATCGTGTTTGCAAACCGGCCTAAGCTGCTTGCAGGTAAATACCTCGGGTACAACTACACTAGCCTTGTGTTCGCGCCCTATGGCGACCACTGGCGCAACCTACGCCGCGTGTGCTCTCTTGAAATCCTGTCGTCGTCTCGGATGAGAGAGTTTGAGCCCATACGTGCTGAAGAAGTGCGCCTTATGATGCGGAGGCTCTATCGAACTTCATCCGAAAAGCCCACCGCTGTGCAGGTTATTAATTAGTCAATCATCATATTCATTATATTGGTTTATTATTATTATTATTATATTATTAATTGTTCTTTTTTATCTGAGAATTCTTTTGAAAGTGGTTACCAACCTCAGGCAAGCATCACAAGTCACAGGGGGTTGGTTTACTTCACTTTCATAAGAGTTGCCCACAGACTAGGGTTTAAAGACAGCTTAATTATTTTAAGGGCCCTAGCTAGAAGGAGTTGAAATTCTGGCATCTGAAAGGACATATAATTCAACTAATGAAGTCATAAGTAATAGGCGTAAATCTTTTTTAAAGGCCAACTAATAATTTTATTACTTCAACAACCAAACAGAGAGTTAGTCTAAATAGATTTTTTTTTTTTTAACGGCTAAATTGCAATCACTCACGGATCACTGGAGTATCATCGTGCCACCAGTGTTACCACGCGATCATATTTCACCACCAAGTCACCAATTCAGGAGGAAACTCATAATTATGAGAAAATCCCCCCTTTGTGAGATTCGAACCCATGACCTAATAGGCCCTAAGTCTTATCCCACCAACAAGATGCCGCTGGGCTATAATGCCTTTGGCGTTAGTCTAAATAGATACATACATCATAATATCATAACTCAACTCATCAAACTAGATACATAAAAATTTTTCCATTGATCCCATGAATGATAGATTTTTGGACCTATGTTTAAGCCATAGATGTCCAAGAATCTTTATTTCACCCACCACCTTCTCAATATTTGTAGATTTTTATTCAAAGACTAATTCATTCCGACCTCTCCATAGACACCTAATAGAGGTTTGAATCACCAAATATATAATCATCTTTCACCTTGAAGACCCACGAGCTGAGGTATGAAACTGCAATAAATCTTTTACGTTGAACAAGTAAGAAGATGAAATCTTGCAGCAACAAGAGATAATTAATGTCCAAACTAATTGAGAAAAGGGGCATTCCGTAAAAAGATGATCCATAGACTTCCATCTCTCATCATAAAACTCACATAATATGTTATCAATATTAATATGCAGATGCAACAAAGCAAGGAATGTTGGCAGATACTACTCAACCAATGAAATCTTTAACTTAACTAATAACTAAACTACAGATACAAAAACCAACGAAGTTTCAAATAAGCCTTTAATCAAGTCACAATAACATATAGCTACTAAAATTAATCAAGGGATAAGCATTGTTAACTATTGAAAGTCTAGTTTCAAACCAATTGCTAATCTAGGTGAATTATACCAGATAATTCATAGAGTAATTAAATTTAGTTTTGCTCCCTGAGTTTTGATAAAATAAATATTTTTCTTTAAAAGATTAAAAATATTTTTTTTATCTTCAAAAGTTTTACAAGTTTCTTTAATTTAGCCATCTAATTCAAATTGATGATCTATGTACCAAAGAGTTGCAGTTAAGCGGTTTGACATACTTTGGTCGAAATTTCACGTTGTCAAACCTCTTTAGCTTGCGGGGATATATATTCAGTGGCGGATCCAGAAATTTTTTTCTCCGGGATCGTAATTTTTTTCATAGGGGTCGTAAATTTTTTTCATAGGGGTCGAAGTTGAAAAATACACGGGGTCAATTGAAAAACGTCAATACACGTTACAGATAAAAAAAAATTCTGCGGAGTCGGTTGACCCCTCCCCACATAAGGTAAGTCCGCCACTGTATATATTAGCCGATTATGACATTTATATACTATTATTTATTATTTAATGTTTATTTTAGCCATCTAATACAAATTCTATTACGATAATTATCAAATAGTTTATAATCATCTCACTATTATCATTCCTATGTAGAACCTACATATTTAATGTGAAGAACACCTATCATTCTATTAAACAACATATGAGAACCATCAAATATTTCAATTCGCAGGTTAAACCTATGTTGGTTGATCTAACCCTTAATGCTGTGATGAGGATGATTTCTGGCAAGAGATATTACTATAGCGGAGATGATGTACTTACAAAGGAGGAGAAGGAAAAGGCGCAACAGTTTCAAGAGTTTGTGACTGAGATTTTCAAGGTTATTGGTGCTACAAACTTAGGGGACTACTTACCAGTTTTCAGGTGGTTAGGAGTGAGCAAATTAGAAAAGAGATTGATCTCTTTGCAAGCAAGACGAGATTTGTTTATGAAGGAGCTTATGGAAGAGCTAAAAGAGAGCATGAAAGATCATAGCCATGAGAAGCAAAAAAGGAACATGATTCAGATGTTATTATTGCTGCAAAAATCCCAACCCGAGTGCTACACTGATGAAATGATCCGAAGCCTCATGATGGTAAGAAGAACTATTATTTTTTATGTTTTCCTATTTTTGCGTTTCACGACAACTAAGTGATCAAATTTTCTTATACATAATTTTGCATACAATAATAGGGGAAAAAACATTCAACGGTGAAACAATTAACAAATAACCGCGCGGTAAAAACATAAGAACCTAACTTATGAGGTAAGTCGTTGATCAGCAACGAATTATCATGAAATAAAAACACTTGCCCTACAACAAGGAACAATTGTAGCTTTTTACGCCTACGACTTCATAGCAGTCTTACCGGAAATAAGAGAGTTGTAATGCTATGGAGCATTACAGCTCTGATATTATAGTGTGCTATGATATCTCAAGAATACACAGGTCATCTCTATATATAAGAGACTATATGAGAGAAAATAAAGTATATACACCACACCTAGTTACTATTTCATAGAAACATCCAACAAAAACATACTAACTAACTAACTAACTAACTACTGATGATTTTTCTTTTGAAATCGTATAATTTAAAAAACAAAAAGTGAAAAATGATTATTTAACCAGAATAATATGGTCAATGGTAATACCGTCCCTCCCAAGGACGGTTTCTTCACAATCCTAAATTCTCAATAATTGGGTTGTCAGTGAATGTTAGAAACTGTTCATGGCAGGAGCGGTTTCAGTAACACCGTTACTATCTCCGTATGCTCCCTTTGCCATCGTTTTTTACTCTGTGAACTCAAGTGAAATAGCTCCTGTTAAGAGCGGTTTCATTTACATTTTAGACTTGGTATAAGCCGCTTGTCCCTCAAACAAAAAAAAAGCAAGAAGCTGCACCTGCAAGAAGCTGTTTCTCACTCCTAATTTTAAAACGTTGAAATGAAAGATGCGTGTATATATTAGGTGAACTTAAAAAATATTATGGAACATCACACGAAACGGAAGTTGACATAAATCTCCCGTTTTTGTGTGATGTTTCATCATTAGCTTTTTTCACGCATCTTTCGTATATGTATCTCCCGGCCTTGTATCAGCTTTTTTTCACGAATCTTTCGTTTCATGATAAGATTTTATCATTAGGGTTTTAGAAATAGTTGTGTGAAACTACTCTTCGTATGAGCAGTTTATGTTTTTTTGCCTTGAGTGAGATGCACTTTTGCCAGGAGTAGTTTCTTTGAAGCCTAAAGGGTAAATAAAACTGCTCCAGACAGGAGATATGTCACTTGAGTTAACATAATAGAAACGGTGGTAAAGGGAGCAGATGAAGACGGTAACGGTGTTACTGAAACCGTTCCTATAATGAGTAGTTTTTGACGTTCACTGAAACTAAATTATTGGGAGTTTAGGATTGCGAAGTGTAGGGGATTTGAACGTATGATACAATGATAGATTAGATCGTAAGCCAAGAACAGAGAGAATGATAATATGATTATAAAAGTGTGTTGTACAAATGACAAAGATGTAGAGTATTTATACACATAACTTAACGGTAACTACTAACGGTGTTAACATAACTACCATAACTAACTAACGGTGTTAGTTAATATAGTTGGGTCTAGGGTCTATTTAGAGATCATTGGGTTAGTTAAATTTAATCCAATAATCTCCCCCTTAAATTTAACTTGCTCCAACACTTGTGACTCCTAGCAAGATTCTCATTTCATCAAATTTCTTCCTTGGTAGTGCTTTAGTTAAAATGTCTGCCTTTTGTAGCGAACCACTGACATGTTCTATAATTATTTTTCCTTCTTCCATGCATTCTCGTATAAAATGATATCTTGTATCTATGTGCTTGCTTCTCCCGTGAAAGACTGGATTCTTCATGAGTAGTATAGCAGATTTGTTGTCTACACGTAATATGATCTTGTCTTGTTGCCAACCTGTTAATTCACTTAGTAAGCTCCTTAGCCAAATTCCTTGACATGCTGCTGAGGTTGCTGCAATAAATTCTGATTCACATGATGAAAGTGTAACTGTAGCTTGCTTGTGACTTGCCCATGATATTGGTGCATCGTTGAAGTAGAAAACTATTCCTGTTGTGCCTTTACCATCATCAGGGTCTGTTCCATAACTGCTATCACTGTATCCAATTAGAGATTTGCTTCCGTTTCCTTTGTAGGTGATTCCATAGTTTAGTGTTCTTTTGACATATCTTAATAATTGCTTCGAGGCTTGCATGTGCTCTTTCTTAGGTGTTGACATATATCTACTTAACATTCCAACAGCAAAGTTAATGTCTGGTCTTGTATGAGTGAGATAGCGAAGACTTCCAATTATTCTTCTAAATTCTGTTTCATTTACTGGTTCACTTTTCTCAAACTTTGATATCTTTGTTCCGGGTTCCATTGGGTAAGTTGTTGGATTGCAATCATCCATTTTTGCCTTCTGCAATATCTTCATAGCATAGTTCCTTTGATTTATAGTTATTCCCTTTGAATCTTGTGTGACTTCTATTCCCAAATAGTAGTGTAATAGCCCTAAATCACTCATGTCAAACTGATTCTTCATTTCCTTTTTGAAGTTGATGATGTCTTTCTTGTTTCTACCAGTAACTAGTAAATCATCTACATAAACTCCAATAATTAATTCAGCCTTGTTTTTCTTGTAGATTGCTTGTTCTTGTGGACATTTCATAAATCCTAGTTCCTTTAAGATCTTGTCTAGTTTCACATTCCATGCTCTAGGTGCTTTTCGTAGTCCATATAGTGCCTTTGTAAGTTTATAAACTTTATTTTCTTTTCCTTTCTTTATAAAACCTTCAGGCTGAGATACGTACACTTCTTCTTTTAATTCTCCATTAAGAAAAGCAGATTTCACATCCAGATGATGTACTTCCCATTTTTCTCTTGCTGCAAGTGCTAAAATCAATCTTATAGTTTCCATTCTTGCAACCGGCGTAAATACTTTGTCAAAATCAATACCATGTTGTTGAATGTAGCCTTTTGCTACCAGTCTTGCTTTATATTTAGAGATCTTTCCCTTCTCGTCTCTTTTAATCTTGAATATCCATTTCAATCCGATGGGTTTTTGTCCTAAAGGTAATTCTGTCAAAGTCCATGTTTTATTCTTTTCTATTGAGTTGATTTCATCCTTCATAGCCTTCTCCCAATTTGAGTCTCTTAAAGCTTCTTTGACATTGTTGGGTTCATCATCTGTAAGGCCCCGTTCCCGGGCACCTCACAGTTGGTCATTCATCGCACATAAAACGTTTTAGAACACATATTTACTCGCAGCGGAATTTAAAAACATTCATTAATAACAAAAACATGTCATTTATTTCATTACAACATTCTTTTACATTTCAAAATACATTGACATGTCAAAATATGGATGCCAGCCTCAACAACTGAGTAGTCACCTCATGCCATCCTCAGCAACATACCTGCCAACTGGAAAATACATAAAACATCAGCGTTGCTGAGTGAGTTCTAGTTTTATAATAAAACATACTTTTCTTTTGTTAAAACCGTTCTTTACTTCTTTCAAAACATACTATACTTTCGTAGATGAACACACATCATACGTACATGCACATAGATAATATCGTTATTATTTTCATCATTCATTCCTTAGCTTTCGTTCGGGCGTTTCTTACTTTCACTCATACGTTCGTTACATTCGTCTTTACGTACGTTACGTTCATTCTTACGTTCATTTCATTTATTAGTACGTTCATTACTTTCATGCATCCTCTATCTTTCACTTTTATCTAGGGCCAGTCAAACTTTACCCTCTTCATGGCACACAGCCATGATTACTGAGGTCAAGTGACATGGATCCCATTTCATACGTTATCATTGTGTTCCTCCGTTCATTTCTATCATTCGTTCGTTCTTTAACTTTCATTCGTTATGCATGCAAATCTCTAAGGGTCACCTCCCTTCTCTGCCCTCGTGGTTCATACCCATGAGCCGACAAGGCATACTCTAACATACTGGTGCCCCTATGGCTCTCAGTCCATAGACCGACACTCTGTTACCTCTAGACCATGCAAGACTTTCTTTCATATTTCTCATTCTCATCTAAATCTTGTCTCATGCAATATCCCCGACTCATGTCCGAAGACTAGCACAGCACCGGGATACGCGACAAAGATCCCGTACGAGTCAATCACAGAGATTGAACTCCATCCGAGTCTGTTGCAACACAAAGTCGCTCACCTCATAACTATGTTTGGCCTTATGCCACACCCCCGAAGTTAAACATAACTCGGGTAGCAACACCCCCACCGAAATGGGTATCATCACCCCCACCGAAATGGGTATCATCACCCCCACCGAAATGGGTAACTACACCCCCACCGAAGTGGGTAACTACACCCCCACCGAAGTGGGTAACTACACCCCCACCGAAGTGAGTAACATCACCCCCACCGAAGTGGGTATCATCACCCCCACCGAAATGGGTAACTACACCCCCACCGAAGTGGGTAACTACACCCCCACCGAAGTGGGTAACTAGACATACTACACCCCCCACTCTATGGGTACCTGTGACATTCCACACCCCCACTATGTGGGTACCTACTATACACCGTGTACCACACCGAAGGTCAGTCTCAAGACTAGAACCTCTACGTGCACTCTTAAAGATTAGCTGAACCTCACGCGGTTGAGCTTGTGGCATTTAGGACCGTGCACTTTGGTACACTTCGCTTGCAAATCTCTCACGTTTTCATTCGTTCATTAAGGATTCATTATCATTCACTTTACGTCCCATTTTTCTTTATCATTAATCTTTCACTTTATTAATGATAATACTTCTTCGTTAATTCTTAAACATTCTTTATCGTGTTATACCATACTTAACAATATTAAAATAATAATATTGTTAACAATAATAAAATACTGATAAAATCAGTAACAATAATCAAGGGGTTAATCATTAATCATCATCGTGTGCACAAAACATCATCATTAAATGGCCCTTGGTCAACCTCGGTCAAATCCCCGAAATCCAGATTTTCAGAAAATTTCTGAAAATAATTCTAAGTGTTGGACACATGAGCACTATTGGAAGCATGAGCACTGTTGGGCGTATGAGCACTGCTGGGAGTATGAGCACTGCTGGACTTTTCACCCTACACTTAGAAAAATTCTCTGGTCATACGACCACTGTTCAGACTTTTCATCTTATACTTAACTTATTTACGGGCATATGTGCACTGTTAGACTTATGAGCACTATTGGACTTATCACCTTATACTTAACTTATTTTCGGGCATATGTGCACTGTTAGACTTATGAGCACTATTGGACTTATCACCTTATACTTAACTTATTTTCGGGCATATGTGCACTGTTAGACTTATGAGCACTATTGGACTTATTACCCTGCACTTAGTTTTTCTAAGTCAAAATTCAGACTCATGAGCACTATTAGACTCATCAACTTATACTTATTTATTCTAAGTCCAAATTTCAAACATATCACTACTATTTGGGCTTGTTAGTCGTTTTAGTAACCTGCTCATATGACTAATTCATATTTCAAATTCCCAAACATCAGATTGCCTAGTACTAAACATATACACATGATACTAGGCATAAATCTAACATAAACATAAACATACATACATTCATATCATACGGGTATTATACCCAAACTTATAAAAAACATACTTACATGCATTTCCAGCCCCAAAACATTTTAAAAACGAGTAAAAAGGGGACCTAGAAACTCACCTTGAGCAGCCTTTCGAACAACACTTCAAATCCGAGACCCACTTTCAAATTCTGCTCTTAAATCTCGAAAATAAGCACTTTCACAGCTTTTTCTTTCTTTCTCTTTCTAAAACCAGGAGTTTTTTTCTTCTCTTTCTCTTTCCTTCGAAAGAAAAAAAAACAGCTTTCTGCTTTTGATATGGGTGGCCATACCCATTTCTAATATAAAATATTAGATTTTTGTACTTTGTACACTTTACCCCCTTCCACTTTTATCCATTATCTATTCTTTCTATTTACTTTTCTTTTTCTTTTCTTTAAATGAAATTTCGGGGTGTTACAAGTCTACCCCCCTTAAAGGGGTTTCGTCCCCGAAACCTGTTGTTCCTTAAACCCTTGTGGGCAATACTGTCTCACTTCTTCTTCCAGTCTCTCACCTGGAATTCAATCGCTCTATCTCGTTTATCAACATTCGACTTCTGGTCTATCTTTGACTATTCTGCATTGACAACCCATGCATACTGATAAATGTTCATTTGAATAGGAATTACGGCCTCAAATATGCCATGTAGAGTACGGTCACTGTAATCAAAAGAAACACCACAAGATTTGAGCAAAGGCTCGGCATCATAATCATTGAGCTTCAGAGCATCACTGAGAACAAAACACGACCATCAACTTGCGTAAAGTTGCTAGCCCTTGTTTGATGTTCTTTACGTATGAATAATGACCCTTTGGCAACCCAACACTGACAAGAAAGACAATTCGGCTTATTTGGTGACTCAATCAAAATTTAGCTCTTTCCTTTACTCCCAACCTCCCATTCTACTTGTTTGTTACAACGTCGAAACTATCGTACGTTGTCGTTCAATAAGCCACTCACAGGCTGAAATTGTTCCTCAGACAACGGGTGACATAACTTTCTTAGTTGCATCACGCAATCCTCTAGGGCATCAGGTAACCTAGTGAATCCACTAATAGTAATCTCTACATCGAAGGGTTCATCGATGTTCCTTCTCCTTTTGTTTCCGTTCTCTTCCGATCGTCATATATCCTTCTCGGTGAAGCCTCCATCATAATCCATAATCCATTGTCGCAGATCGGCACCGAACTTTTATCGGGCACCACCAATCAATCCATCTCTTTTGCAGCACTTGGTGCTTGCCTCATAAGTTACTATTCGATTCACCCGGAGGTGTACGTCTATCCGCATACGTCTATCAGGGATGGTCTAACAGAAAAACAAGCGCTCTCTCAATTCTATTGCGGGGTCCTTTAGCGCACTGGGTAATCTAGTAGACTTACCTATAGTAGCTCCTAAGTCAAATGACATATCTTTCTATTCCTAACATGCAACTTATCACAAAAGGCAGCCGGAATGAAACCAGAGCCATAATCAAACTACACAAAGGCTAAAGGTCAATTGACTAGAAACATACCTGACGTAACATCGGAGTTCACCCTAGCCTCCTCCCGCGTCATCGTGTAGTTGCTGCGTTTGCCCTCCGTCCTTCTCTTCCAGCCTTCTTCACTCCCGAACCTTCTGCCCTTGACTTCTCACAATCCCTACTCATGTGACCTTCCTCCCCACAAGAATAACACCTCCCCATACCGCAGTTCTTCGCCACATGTCCGGTCCTACCATAACGGAAACAGACATTTGTCCCCAGTCTACATTCCCCGGGGTGCTTGTGTCCACACTTGTCATACTTTTCCGACCCCGTCTCAGTTATGACTACACGCTGATCATCCACCCGTGCACCTTTGTTACTTGGAGCGACTTCGCCACGTTCCAATCGCTTCCCGTTCCAATCCCGATCGCCTTCTCCTTTCTTGCTAGCTTCTGTCACCATCATCGATCTTTCATCGTATAACCTTCCCGCCAAATCTACCGTCGACCTAAACGTATTCGGTCGGGCAGCGATCATGTGCCTGCGAATATCTGCTGGTAAACCCTGAATATACCGCTTTATCTTTCGGGATAGAGGAGTCACCTGATCCGGCACCAGACGTGCCATCTCGTTAAACTTTGTGGTGTACTGTTGATGCGTCATCGTCCCCGCTTGAGGACAGAACTCCTCAATCACTAACCTCTTCAACTCTGGCCATCTCATCCTTCCGATAGCCCGACTACCCTCAACTTGAACTATGTTGTCCCACCAGCATAAAGCTGAGTCCACGAAAGAATGAGTGGCAAACTTAACTTTCTGATCTTCCCGGCACTCACTAATTTCCAGCACCGCTTCCATCTCTCTGACCCAGCGATGAGCCGCGGCAGCAGTGCCATTACCATCAAAGGTTGGGGGTTTGCATCGCCGAAACGCCCCATAATCACAGCCTCGTGCCGTCTCCGGCGCAGGCTCTTCCTCCTCTTCGTCATCGAAAAAGACCGTTTCAGTCTCGGGCCATTTCCTTGAGCCTGATGATCTACCCCTTTCCTGTCTTTCCCCGTCTCTAACAGCTTTTACTACCTCGGTCACTACAGATGGTAGGATCGTCTGCATGACCTGATGCACTTCTTCAGCTACCGCCTCTTTCACCGATGCTCTCAAGTTAGCACTCTCATCACCACCTCCCGGTTGAGGTGTTTCGGACTCCTCGTGAACCACCTGTTCCACTCTAGATCGTGCTCTCGTGACTCGTGGTTCAACACCACGTCCGCTACCACCTCCACCACGGGAAGCCTTAGAAGGTCTACCACCGGCCATTCTCTAACTTACACTGAAAGATTTAAACATTAACACGATCATTCCAGGGAATAGCTCAGTTCATGTCAAGTATAGTAAGTCCCTAATTACGGTGATCAGTTGTAATTAGCCACTTACTCTACTCTTCACACCCCGAGCATTACCTTTCCTGACTATATTAGCATCTAAATCTAACAGTAACACATAAACACATAACATGCGCACACAATGCTGGTTAACTTTAAGAAAATACCTGATGGCACGCAGCTACTCAGTTTGGCATCCCTTCCCTTTCCGTCCCATTCTCAGTTTAAGACTAGGTTTATTATGAAAATTTACCCATTTCACTTAAACTTTGGCTCTGATACCAACTTGTAAGGCCCCGTTCCCGGGCACCTCACAGTTGGTCATTCATCGCATATAAAACGTTTTAGAACACATATTTACTCGCAGCGGAATTTAAAAACATTCATTAATAACAAAAACATGTCATTTATTTCATTACAACATTCTTTTACATTTCAAAATACATTGACATGTCAAAATATGGATGCCAGCCTCAACAACTGAGTAGTCACCTCATGCCATCCTCAGCAACATACCTGCCAACTGGAAAATACATAAAACATCAGCGTTGCTGAGTGAGTTCTAGTTTTATAATAAAACATACTTTTCTTTTGTTAAAACCGTTCTTTACTTCTTTCAAAAACATACTATACTTTCGTAGATGAACACACATCATACGTACATGCACATAGATAATATCGTTATTATTTTCATCATTCATTCCTTAGCTTTCGTTCGGGCGTTTCTTACTTTCACTCATACGTTCGTTACATTCGTCTTTACGTACGTTACGTTCATTCTTACGTTCATTTCATTTATTAGTACGTTCATTACTTTCATGCATCCTCTATCTTTCACTTTTATCTAGGGCCAGTCAAACTTTACCCTCTTCATGGCACACAGCCATGATTACTGAGGTCAAGTGACATGGATCCCATTTCATACGTTATCATTGTGTTCCTCCGTTCATTTCTATCATTCGTTCGTTCTTTAACTTTCATTCGTTATGCATGCAAATCTCTAAGGGTCACCTCCCTTCTCTGCCCTCGTGGTTCATACCCATGAGCCGACAAGGCATACTCTAACATACTGGTGCCCCTATGGCTCTCAGTCCATAGACCGACACTCTGTTACCTCTAGACCATGCAAGACTTTCTTTCATATTTCTCATTCTCATCTAGATCTTGTCTCATGCAATATCCCCGACTCATGTTCGAAGACTAGCACAGCACCGGGATACGCGACAAAGATCCCGTACGAGTCAATCACAGAGATTGAACTCCATCCGAGTCTGTTGCAACACAAAGTCGCTCACCTCATAACTATGTTTGGCCTTATGCCACACCCCCGAAGTTAAACATAACTCGGGTAGCAACACCCCCACCGAAATGGGTATCATCACCCCCACCGAAATGGGTATCATCACCCCCACCGAAATGGGTAACTACACCCCCACCAAAGTGGGTAACTACACCCCCACCGAAGTGGGTAACTACACCCCCACCGAAGTGAGTAACATCACCCCCACCGAAGTGGGTATCATCACCCCCACCGAAATGGGTAACTACACCCCCACCGAAGTGGGTAACTACACCCCCACCGAAGTGGGTAACTAGACATACTACACCCCCACTCTATGGGTACCTGTGACATTCCACACCCCCACTATGTGGGTACCTACTATACACCGTGTACCACACCGAAGGTCAGTCTCAAGACTAGAACCTCTACGTGCACTCTTAAAGATTAGCTGAACCTCACGCGGTTGAGCTTGTGGCATTTAGGACCGTGCACTTTGGTACACTTCGCTTGCAAATCTCTCACGTTTTCATTCGTTCATTAAGGATTCATTATCATTCACTTTACGTCCCATTTTTCTTTATCATTAATCTTTCACTTTATTAATGATAATACTTCTTCGTTAATTCTTAAACATTCTTTATCGTGTTATACCATACTTAACAATATTAAAATAATAATATTGTTAACAATAATAAAATACTGATAAAATCAGTAACAATAATCAAGGGGTTAATCATTAATCATCATCGTGTGCACAAAACATCATCATTAAATGGCCCTTGGTCAACCTCGGTCAAATCCCCGAAATCCAGATTTTCAGAAAATTTCTGAAAATAATTCTAAGTGTTGGACACATGAGCACTATTGGAAGCATGAGCACTGTTGGGCGTATGAGCACTGCTGGGAGTATGAGCACTGCTGGACTTTTCACCCTACACTTAGAAAAATTCTCTGGTCATACGACCACTGTTCAGACTTTTCATCTTATACTTAACTTATTTACGGGCATATGTGCACTGTTAGACTTATGAGCACTATTGGACTTATCACCTTATACTTAACTTATTTTCGGGCATATGTGCACTGTTAGACTTATGAGCACTATTGGACTTATCACCTTATACTTAACTTATTTTCGGGCATATGTGCACTGTTAGACTTATGAGCACTATTGGACTTATTACCCTGCACTTAGTTTTTCTAAGTCAAAATTCAGACTCATGAGCACTATTAGACTCATCAACTTATACTTATTTATTCTAAGTCCAAATTTCAGACATATCACTACTATTTGGGCTTGTTAGTCGTTTTAGTAACCTGCTCATATGACTAATTCATATTTCAAATTCCCAAACATCAGATTGCCTAGTACTAAACATATACACATGATACTAGGCATAAATCTAACATAAACATAAACATACATACATTCATATCATACGGGTATTATACCCAAACTTATAAAAAACATACTTACATGCATTTCCAGCCCCAAAACATTTTAAAAACGAGTAAAAAGGGGACCTAGAAACTCACCTTGAGCAGCCTTTCGAACAACACTTCAAATCCGAGACCCACTTTCAAATTCTGCTCTTAAATCTCGAAAATAAGCACTTTCACAGCTTTTTCTTTCTTTCTCTTTCTAAAACCAGGAGTTTTTTTCTCTTTTCTCTTTCCTTCGAAAGAAAAAAAGCAGCTTTCTGCTTTTGATATGGGTGGCCATACCCATTTCTAATATAAAATATTAGATTTTTGTACTTTGTACACTTTACCCCCTTCCACTTTTATCCATTATCTATTCTTTCTATTTACTTTTCTTTTTCTTTTCTTTAAATGAAATTTCGGGGTGTTACATCATCATAGGTCAAAAGTAGGTCTTCTTGTCTATAGGTAGGCTTGATTTCCACAGTGCGATCATAAATATCTTCTAGAGGTCTAAAACCTTTAATGGGTTCATGATCAATATCCAATGATGTAGTTTCAGTATCATTTTCAAATTGTGATGATTCCTTTTGTAATGTATCATGTTCGGGATTATCTTGTTCCATGTGACTAAATTCACTTGCTTGATTGGGTTGTTCATGTTGATCAACTGAGATAAGTGGTTGTGGTTGATCAAGTGAGCCTTTCACAATAAAACTTGTCCAAGCAGGACTTTTGTTGTTCATTTCAGACAGATAATTATCCCAATCCCATGGTAAATTTTCTTCAAATTTCACGTCTCTACTTACGTATATTTGATCCTTTACAGGATCATATAATCGATGTGCTTTTGATCCCGATTCAGTTCCCAAATATACAGTCTTCAATGTTCGATCATCTAGCTTTTGTAACTGAATTGATGGTACCTTCATATATGCAGTACATCCAAATACTCTTATGTGTTTAACACTTGGTGGTTTTCCTTTTAACGCTTCATATGGAGTTTTATCCTTTAATGCTTTTGTGGGCACACGATTAAGTATATAAACTACATGGCGAGTTCCTTCTGCCCAAAAATCTTGTGGTAACTTCATTGCTTTAAGCATGCTTCTAGTTGTACCCAATATTGATCTATTTCTTCTTTCAACAACTCCATTTTGTTGTGGAGAGTAAGGTGCTGTGAGTTGACGTTGAATACCTTCCTCTTCACAAAATTTTGTTAAAGAACTTGATGTGAATTCTCCTCCACGATCCGTTCTTAATTGCCTTAATTTTTCCCCAGTTTCAGATTCGGCTTCTCTTTTAAATCTTTTGAACATTTCATATGCTTGATCTTTTGTTTTCATCATATATATCCACATGTAACATGAGTAATCATCAACCAACAGAAAGAAATAACGATTGCCAGTTTTTGTGGTGGGTGAAATTGGTCCACACAAATCTGCATGAACTAGTTCTAATGGTCTAGTTGCTCTGTATGTTGCTTGTGATGGAAATGCTTCTCTACTTTGTTTTCCCGCAAGGCATGCATCACATATTTGTGGCGGGTGTGATATTTTGGGAATACCACGTGCCAATTCTCTGTTAGGTTCAGATTTCATGCACACACAAACAATCTTCTTGCTAGTAAATAATGAACACGACACACAAGATTTAGAGTGGTTCGGTCAATGTGACCTACGTCCACTTTGCTGCAACTAGGTATATTATTAATCAGGTGCTCCAAGAATTACAAGTACAATGATATCATTATATAGAGACTAATCTAGGGTTAGGAAACTTAATCCCTAAGTTAGGCCCAAGCCCACATAGAACCCATTAGGGCCGGCTGCCACTAACGAGCCTACAACCCAACAATCTCCCACTTGGAGGCTCGAACTACGCTCCACTGTCGCCGTCATCTTGTACATCTTGTAATCTTCCTTAACACTAGTTGCAGCGGCCTTCTCTTCAATTAGCCTGAAGGCCCGTTGAAGCTCCCACTGAGCTTCAACTCACCAGTCACTATCAGTGACTCATTCTCTGTCTCTGTTGGCTCCCACTGAAACGAACTGCCGGACCCTGAGAAATCCTGAGAACAAACACTCTCCGAATAAAGCAGATAATCCTCTAGAGAGACTTTGACACCTGGAATACTGGTTCTCTTGACCCACCGTCTAGTAGTCCTGGCTGAAGCTTTGACTGACTGACTGCCATTGCTCCCACTGTCACGACTACCCCTGACTGATCTTTCTGAACCTTTCACAGTACATTCAACCTGAATCTGACCTGAAGCTCTGGGTTTATCATCTGCAAAACAAACCTTCTTCTGCCCCTGAGATTCTGTGAACCCGACTTTGGTCTTCTTCTGAACTGGGACGGTCACTCCCTCAGACGGTAAACTAACCATGTAAAGCGAACCTCTTTTTCTTCCACGAGCTATGACAAGATTACCTTTAACAACTTTCCACTGCCCTTTCCCGAACTTAACTTCATGTCCTTGTTCATCCAACTGTCCAACTGAAATTAATCTTTTCTTCAAACTTGGAATCACTCTGACATCCTTTAAAGTCCATGAACCGACTGGAGTTTGCAAATCTATGTCACCCATGCCCGTGACCTCAAGAACTTCATCATTCGCCAGTTTTACCTTACCAAAATCACCTTTCTTCAAATTCTGCAATGCTTCACCGCTGTGGGTAGCATGAAATGAGGCACCAGAGTCTATAACCCAGGAATCCACATTGTTCTCCACGCTACAGATCAAAACATCATCATCTGCGTAGTCTCCTACAATGTTAAATTCTTTCTTAGACTTAGACTTTGGGCACTGATTCCTAAAGTGCCCTTCTTCTTTACAATTCCAACAAACCACATCCTTACGAGTCTTAGACTGACTCCTCCTCCTGCCCTGACGACTTCCACGTTCATTGTTTCTTCCCTGCCCTCTGTACTCAACAAAGAACTTGAAGATTCACCTGAAACTTTACGTCGTGCATCCTCTCCTGTAATAAGATCCCGCATCTTATCAAACGTAAACTTGCTAGTATCAGACGAGTTACTAACTGCAGTTACGGTTCCGGACCAACTCTCAGGTAATGAGGATAATAAAAATAGGGCTTGAACCTCATCATCAAATTTAATGTTCACAGACACTAAACGAGTCAAAAGTGAGTTAAGCTTATTGATGTGATCTGTTACCGAGTCACCTTCTTTCATCCTGGTATTCACAAGTTCTCGGATCAGATAAACCTTATTTGCTGCAGAAGGCTTCTCATACATGTTTGATAATGCTGTCATCATACCACTAGCTGTGGTCTCCTTCTGGATGTTATACGCAACATTCTCACACAAGGAGAGCGTTATCACTGCCCTAGCCTTTTTATCCATCCTATCCCAATCAGCTTATGAAGTCTTTTCTGGTTTTATACCTTCAAGCACTATATCTAAATCTTTCTCACAAAGAACTGCTTCAATCTGCATCTTCCACCAACCAAACTTGTTCCCGTCAAACTTCTTAATCGTTATTTTCCCGTCTTCTGCCATTATTCCAACCTTCAATTGAAAACACAGAACCAGCAGCAACAGAACACTGAACCAACAGCAACAGAAAGCAAAACAGCAGCTATTTCAACTCAAATCAGACCCAATCAGCAACTATTTCAACCCAAATCAGACCAATCAGCAGCTATTTCAACCCCAAATCAGACCCAATCAGCACAGAACAAACAGCAGCAGCTGTTTCGCGGTCGCAGGGGGAATCCCGGTGGTGGTCGGCGCCGGATTCCTGAAATCGACGGCTGTGGCGGCGGTTTAAAGCTCGCCGGAACCCTAATCGGCGGCGGCGGCGGCGGTTGAGTGCTGGGAAGGCGTCACCGGAACCCTAATCGGGGTTTGGCGGCGGCTGGAGGCTGTTGCGGTGGCGCCTGAACCCTAATCAGGTCAGGCGGCGGCTGTAGAAGGCAGAGGTGTGTCGCCGGAACCCTAATCGGGGTTGGCAACGGCGGCTGGGCGGACTGCGACGGCGGCGAGATGCTGAAACCCTAGTTCGGTGGTTGTCTGTTCTTCAAGCAAGAGCCTAAACTGGCTCTGATACTAGTTGTTAGGTTCAGATTTCACGCACACACAAACAATCTTCTTGCTAGTAAATAATGAACACGACACACAAGATTTAGAGTGGTTCGATCAATGTGACCTACGTCCACTTTGCTGCAACTAGGTATATTATTAATCAGGTGCTCCAAGAATTACAAGTACAATGATATCATTATATAGAGACTAATCTAGGGTTAGGAAACTTAATCCCTAAGTTAGGCCCAAGCCCACATAGAACCCATTAGGGCCGGCTGCCACTAACGAGCCTACAACCCAACAATCTCTTGTAGTTAGGAATTTTAAAGAGTTGAAGTTTAAGTGGCCTAACCGAGCATGCCATAACCATGTCGTATCTTTGATTTGAGATAGGAGACATTCTGGCGAGCCAACAGATAATTCTATCTTGTACAATCTATTACTTGTTCTTGGTACCTTTAATAACAATTTTCCACTTGCATCTCTCATCCACAAATGTTCATTTTTCATCAAAATAGTGCTTCCAGTTTCAGTCATTTGTCCAAGACTAATTATATTGCTCCTTAAATTTGGAATGTAATAAACTTCTGTTATCGTCCTTTGTTCTCCATTTTTGCATTGAAGTAGTATAGAGCCTTTTCCTTTAATTTCTACACTCGATTCATCACTAAATTTAACCTTTCCAATGATGTCTTCATTAAGATCCATAAAGTATGAGCGTTTTCCTGTCATGTGGTTACTTGCACCATTGTCTAGAAACCATGTTCCTTCAGATCCTTTTCCAGATAAGTAAAGTTTTGGTATTACCTTTTCTTCATTTATATTGACGATTTCCTTTTCTTTACATGTTGCCATAAGTAAGGTTGGTTCTTCAGGTTCTTGAATAATATGCGATTCTTCAACCTTTTGTTTATGCTTATAGCATTCTGTGGCATAGTGACCATATTGATTACATTTAAAGCACTTTACATTACTTTTGGATTTCCAGTTCTTCTTCTGATCTTTGTTGTTCCTTTGATACTTGTCATAATGATTTTGATTTCCTTTTGATTCATTAGAGGTATGTCCTTCTCCTCTTAACTGTGAGTTATGTCTTGATTGAAAATTTTGTCTATCACGACCTCTTCCACCACCTTGGTGAGGCCTTCCTTTGTAGTTATTTTGTCTAAAATTATTTCCTCTTCCATACCTTCCTTCATGACGAGTAAATAATAATTTGCTTGAATTATCATTTTGTTTATCTTCTTTTGGACGAATTCGTTCTTCATATGTCTTTAATCTTCCAATAGTCTCGTCGAATGATATAGTGTCCAAGTCCGAATATTGTTCTATTGATGCAATAATTGGTAGAAATCGTTCGGGCAAGGAATTTAAAAATTTTCGTACCAAATTTGTATCATCAAACGTTGATCCAAGATTAGTAGCCTTTGATGATATACCATTTAATCTTCCCGCAAATTCATCAATTGATTCGTTATCTTTTATTTTCATCATTTCAAATTCAGAGCGTAGATTTTGTAATCTTGCCTTTTGTACTCGATCTACACCCACGTATCGTGTTTTTAGTGCGTCCCAAATTTCTTTTGACGTTTTGAATTTGGAGACTTGTAAGATGATATTTTCGGGTAATGATTGAAACAAATATGCCATAGCGGTTTTATCCTTCTTTGTGTCAGATTGTGATTCAGGGGCGGGTTCGATTTGTTCCCATAACCCGTTTGCTTCGAGAATCGTCTTAATACGAATTGACCAAATTGTATAATTTGTAGAATTTAATACTGGACAATTAAAGTGTGACATAGATCCTCCTTCTTTATAAACGACCATTTTTCCATCCGCACCAGGTTTATCTTTGTTTTCTTCCGTCATTTTAATGATCTTAATTTTGAAATCTTACTTAAAATTAAACAAATGATGATTATTTTCCAAGATTGATTGGTATTTAAACCTTTGTTCCAAAAATGAAACTATTCTAAACTTTTGTACTTGAGTGTAATTTTTAAGAAAATCCTTTGACTTTTCTTGTCAAGAAAATGTGTACCAAACTTGCAGAACCCAAAATGGGTTTTGTTTCTTCCAATTCCGATGAGTCTTACAAAAAAAAATTCGGTGATGTTCGATGGTGTACGATGCGAGACCACGCTAGTATTCAGCGTTCGATTTCTTCACCGGTGGTTTCAGAATGGGTTTCGATGGCAACGATGGAGGGTTCTAACCGCAACAGTCTTGGAGATCTGCGAATGGTTCGATGTTTTATCCAAGTAAATCAATTCGAGATGATGATGCCGCCCTCGTCCTTTAGGGTATCGGCTTTTGTGTTACTGTCTTGGATTCTTGATTTCCGTCAGTCTCTTCGCGGAAATAACTGGTAATAATCCTTTATTCGAACTCGGGTGTGATTTTGAATACGGTTTTGTTTTTCCCTTTCGATCACTGATTCGGATCTGTTGTCTCTGTTTGTTAATTTGATTCCACTGTCCTTTGGGAATTTCATGCCTGATTCGTATGATATTTATAGTCTGTGATTTGAATGCCTTTCGATTCGATCGGTCCTTCGTCGTAATCGATTATAAGTTCCTATGTTTCGAATAGTATGATGTTTGCAATCTCTAGGTTGAATTTCTTTCGATTCGATCGGTCCTTCGTCGAAATCGAGTATAGGATTTAAGTGTCAATCCACGGTCCTTTGGGATTGATTGTAGTGTTCTTGGTATCGGCTCTGATACCAATTGTAGGGGATTTGAACGTATGATTCAATGATAGATTAGATCGTAAGCCAAGAACAGAGAGAATGATAATATGATTATAAAAGTGTGTTGTACAAATGACAAAGATGTAGAGTATTTATACACATAACTTAACGGTAACTACTAACGGTGTTAACATAACTACCATAACTAACTAACGGTGTTAGTTAATATAGTTGGGTCTAGGGTCTATTTAGAGATCATTGGGTTAGTTAAATTTAATCCAATACGAAGAAACCACCCTTGAGAGGGGCGGTATTACCATTGACCATGTTATTATGGTCAAATAACCGTTTTCCACTTTTTTTCCTAGATTATACCATTTAAAAAAATCAACTACTAAGTATCATAATAATAGCTCTAATAATTATGCTAAATAATAGCTCTAACAAATATGCAGAGTTAAACTTTCAATGATTTATTTATTTCACTTGTATGTTCTGAAAATACTTCATAGTATTAAGGTTTACGTCAATCTTTATATTGCACAGGTGATATTGGCAGGAGGTACTGATACGTCCATATCCACCATGGAGTGGGCAATGTCCCTTCTACTAAACAATCCAATTGTTCTTAAGAAGGCACGCGCTGAGATCGACAATTACGTAGGACAAGATCGTCTTGTTGAGGAGTCAGATATGCTTAACCTACCATATCTTGGTTGTATAATAAAGGAAACTATGAGAATGTTTCCTGCAGCTCCGATGTTGCCTCGTGAGTCAGCAGAGGATTGCATAGTTGGAGGATATCATGTCCCGAAAGGTACAATGCTATTAGTCAATTTGTGGGGGATACAAAATGATCCAAATATATGGGGTGACCCGAAAACATTTAGGCCTGAGAGATTTGAAGGTCTAGAAGGGTTTAGAGATGGTTTCAAGCTTATGCCATTTGGGTTTGGAAGAAGATGTTGTCCTGGGGAAAGCATGGCAGTGCGTTTAGTTGGGTTTGGGTTAGCGTCTCTGATCCAGTGCTTGAGTGGGAGCAAACAAGCGAGAGCGAAGTTGATATGAGTGAAGGGACCGAAGGATTAAGCATGCCAAAGGCGATAAACTTGGTGGCAGTGTGTCGCCCTCGTCCTATGATGTTGGATAAACTATCACAACTTTGATTAGTTTGGCTTCCCATCAAGTATGGTAGAAATAAACATTATCATGTTGCTACTTTATGTTGAATATTGATGTACTATCTATACCTTGTACAGTTGTATGCAATCTATAAATACAAAGTCTAGTTATGTACTTTAAGATTAAATAGTACACAAAATGTGCTCTTATAACATCAAGTATTTTTTTTTATCTATACTGAATTTCACTCAATAACAACTCAAGTCCACTTTTGAATTGAATACATGATGTAATACAATTGACTTTATTTTGTTACTTTTGCCCGTCTCATAGCCAAACTGGCTCTAAAAATGTACAGGTGCAAGAATTAATATTTTATTTATTATTTATGAAGGAATACATGATATCTCTTTGTATAGAGATGGTATGGAAACTGAAAAGATGCCAACTAAATGAAGTAATAATACAGTTTAAAAAAGATAACTAAAAAATATACAATAACTCTAACATGCCCTCTAAACAGTGCCGACTCAAGCTTTTTGAGGCCCGAACCGGATAACAAATACGAGGCCCTTTTCGTCAATTATTATTTTGCTTTTGACCTTAAGATTCTTATATTATTTGTGTGGATGCATAATGATATACCATAAATCCTATAGCTAACACATCTCATAAAACTTGTCATATATCATATAATAATTCTAATAAATTGAGATATTGTGGTTGCTTTCATATACACACAAAAATAATGCTATTAAATACTTTAAATGAATGTTGATGGATCGATATAGATGAAATACCTGTGCTAGAATGGGTAAGAGGATCTTTCTATCATAGAAACCAATCTCACTAGATTGTTTGTATATAACATCACATGCACATTCAAAAGCATTTTTTTCAACTCTATGACTGAAACTTGGGAACCTTTAGATTTAGTTTTTCATTAAATAATGTACCATACAAGTTTCAAACTAAAAGCTTACCAATTGTAATAAATCAAAAACATCTTTCTTTGATATTACATCAAACACCTTGTGTGCTTTGTCAATTGCACATAATCTACCATTCACATAAATACAATCATTACCTATACATCAATTCATTATAAAACATTCTAGTCTCACAATAGATAAAATCAAAATACTTGTGCGGCATTCAAAATACTTCTACTAAGCAAGTTGATTTTTGTTTGATTAATTTAAAAAATGTGTACATAATCTCGATTTGTTTTATAAGCAACGTAAATCCAAGCTTTAAACTAACTAAATAAAGTAAATCCGGTATTCTTAATCATGTAGATAAAGAAAAAATTAACAATATTCAACGCATAAGCAGTAACAACCCAAAGAAAAAGCAAACCTTGATAGTTGATTCTTTGAACAAAGTATGCAAAAAAGGGTATGTCCATAAGCCATCAAGAATGATTGATTGGAAATCGGATGGTATAAAGTGGTGCTATCTTGTTGATTTAGTGATTCCCATAGCCGGCGAGAATAAATGGTTGGAGTTCGGATGGAGTGAGTTGATCTGAGTCAAGGAGTGTCTTTGGTGTTGTTTGTTTTTTTCTGCAGGAAAATGTCTGCAGTCCGCAAACCACATCTGCAGCAGAAGAGGTGGATCAAATGTCTGCAGTCTACAAAAAAAAGTTTGTTTGTTTTTTAATATCTGCAGACTGCTAAACAAATCATAAATCATCCTACATAAACCACAAATCAACTAAAAACTTAAGCCAAATCACAAACATGCTTCATCAACCACGATGATGGCAACTACGTGATTAAGAAATTCATGTTTCAAACTATAATGGTGCAGAATAATATATATATATATATATATATATATATGTATGTATGTATGTATGTATATATATATATATATATATATATATATATATATAGGGGAGAGATCCCTTGAAAACCATGTTATAAATGAAAACCATGAAAACCAAGGGTTACATATATGTAAGTACGTATTACAAGTCTATAACTAAGAGTTACATATATGTAAGGGTTATGTATATGTAAGTACGTGTTACCAAGTGTACAACTAAGAGTTATGTACATCTAACTCATGCAAGTTACGTATACGTAACTCGATTTGTTATCATCGTCAACCTTGGAGTTTAATATAAAAAATAAATAATGAACTCAAAAATTAAGGTTAAAGTTTACTCAAATATACTTTAAACAATTAAAAAATATAATCAATTATAAATTATGTGATTGGATAATGGTGGTTTTCACGTTTTCAATTATAAACATGGTCTTCATTTTATCCCTCCCCTATATATATATATATATATATATATATATATATATATATATATGTATATATATATATGTATATATATATATATATATATATATGTATTTATATATATATATATGTATTTATATATATATATGTATTTATATATATATATATATATAGGATGTGGTTAAATTAAGAACCCATTGTTTTTATAAAAACCCTTTAACCCTATATCAACCTTTGATCTCTAAAGTGGATCTAGATCTAAGGGTCAGGATTATTTGTTATTAAAATAATAAGGGTTTCAGTTTTAACTTTATGGAGAAGGGTAGGAAGGTAAAATTACATTGTTCTTGAAGTACTAACCGTACACTAACTGTGCACAAAAGAAACGTCCAATCAATCAACTTTACAACCACCCCTTTCAAAATTTTTCATACACCCATTCTTTGGAGAACAGAGTACCGACCCCCAATTTCCGTTTGCCCTCTTTTTGTTCCTGGTTCTAGTGCTTCAGAAGCGATCGACGGTAGCAGTTCAGTGTAACCATTTGTTAATCGTTTTCGTTTTCAGTAATACGGACGGAAAGCTTTCATAGGACAGAAGAATCAACTGGATGGAGAAGAAGATGAATAACTCGACAAGCGGGTAAGTCGTTTAAATAGTAAACCGGCGGTTTTAAATGGCGTTCCCAAATCTTATGTGGTCGTTCCTTTTATGAAATTAAGTAGCATTTTGTGGTGTTTTGGCACCAATTGTACAAAATGTCGATATGGTTTACTTTGTTTTTCATTCTATGGCTGCAAAACCCTAAAAATGTGATTTTGTTGTTGTTATGTACTCGGTGTAGTGTTATGTTCATCGTGTCTCTTTATGTTAATTACACTTTGTTGTTCAATGAACCAGAGGATAAATGTTAAGTTAGTTAAGATTCAATTTGCCAACACACATCTTTAATTAGATTAAAATAGAAGATAATTGGAAATCCCCTTTTCTAATTTGACTATATGTACTTTTTTTAGGGTTATACAGTTTGGGGGTTTTTGTTTTGCTTTTTGAAAGAAAGAGCAACAGGGGCCATAAGAATGATATAACATATTGTTGTTGCTGTTATCTATACATAAATCCCCTTTTCTAATTTGACTATATGTACTTGTTTTAGGGTTATACAGTTTGGGGGTTTTGTTTTGCTTTTTGAAAGAAAGAGCAACGGGGGCCATAAGAATGATATAACATATTGTTGTTGCTGTTATCTATACATACTTATAGTTTTGTAGATGTGTGGATAGTTACAATTTGGTTCCGTTAAAACATTAGATAAAAAGTTATATTACTGGATATGCCTTTTTAAGGATTGCTTGTTTGTAAGCATGTGTAAGTAACATGTAATATATAAGCTGTAGTTATTTAACTTATTCAATAATCACTTTTGTAAATCATTCATCACTTTTACAGTGAATTGTGTTTGAGTGAAATTATAATTATGTTTTATTATGGATTAGACATTGCCTCTTTTATTTTCAGAATCATTGTGTTCCAGTGAAATTATAATTGTGTTTGAGATATGTTTTATTTTGTTTCCTTAATTAAAAGAAGAGCAATAGGGGGACATAACACTGATATATCATATTGTTGGTGCTGTTTTTTATACATACTTCTAGCTTCGTAGTTGTTTATGCAGTTAAAATTTGTTTCCTTTAGACAGTACATAAATAGTGAGGGTAATACAAACGTGTTCTTAACGATTAGGTCGTTTTTAAGTATGTGTAAGTAAGATTTAATATAAAATCTGTACTTACTTGAGTTGTTCAAGGATCAGTTGCGTAATCATTTATCAGTTATAAAGTAAATCGTGTTTGCGTGTAATTAATAATATGTTTTATTAAGGAATAATCGTTGTATCGTTTTTTTTCAGATTCAATGTAAAATTATGTATAATTAACTTAGTAATAACATGTAACAAATGTGTAGCCATCGTAAGACTCAATTCAAACAATGAATGTGGATAACTAATTCCATGTAAAAGAGGTACTGAAGTGGGTTACTGTAGGGGGTGGTTGGTGGAAACATGTTTTCTAGGAATAAGAACATGTAATTACGTACTAATTTGTTTTTTGTTACGTGTTTTTTTGGAATTTAACAGAAACAAAAGGCGGAAGACTATACATCATACCAGTAATTCGAATAAATGGAGACACTCTAGAGGTCTATATTTAATGCAACCTTATTTTTTATAGTCTGTAATGTTCCTTTAATAACAACAATGTGTGTATAACCGCATTACGCTTAATGGTAATAAACAGTTAGGACCAGTGAAAGAATAGCACTTAAATCTTTCAGCCGCTTTACAAACACAGCAGGTAGCCCTATAGAGATAGACACTGCTGGGGAAAGTAAGCAAGGTTTGCTTGTCATTACGAAATCATATTTGTTATGTTACTATAGACGTTTACGACCTTTACTTTTATAACAATTATATATTCTTGCAATTCATAAAGAAACAGGTTATGATGATGACTCCAACATGCCAATCATTTGATTATTATCTTCAGAGGGCCCGAGTTCTCGTAGTAAAACAAAAAGTAGGAAAAAGAAGGGTAAGGTTTTATATGGTAGGATGATGAATTGTAAACTGAGTTATTTGTATTTTTTGTCATGTAATTGACTGTAACACAATTAACTTTTCTGTTTTTTTGTGGGGGGAGTTTTGATCTTACTTTTGCTCAAAAACAGGATTCGTTGAAGGGATTGATGTACCAGTTGTTTCTTTACTGTCATCTGGAGGAAGTAGTTTTCGTCGAAACGCAAAGAGTAAGAATTGTGTTAAAAAGTTTTCCAATGAAATGATAAAAATAGTATGATAATTGAAAAGTAACGCTTGGTTCAAAAAACAACAGGGGCTTGTGTGAGCGGGAAGTTAACGGATAACGCCTCGGAGAAAAAGGAAGACAAAACCACGGTCAAAGGTAAGAACATGTTCATAGTTGTCGTTTTCCTTTGGATAAGTAGTTGAAATAAATAAATATAATTGTAGGAGATAAATAAGTTTAACTTACTATAACTTACATAACTTTTTTAAGCGTACACAAATATGGAAGGTACACGAATAAATTGTATATTTGACATAATGTTGGTATTCATGCTTTGATACTGTTTCTTTCAGGAAAAGAACTTTTATGTGTGGAAAGTAGCAGTCGCACTAAGCGGAAGATAGATTATAGTGAACTAGATAACGAAAGTAGTAAATAAAGGAAAAACACTATGGGCGTAAGAAATACAAAAATTATCCATTGATAAATAATAGATGCTCACCCAAACCAATGACAAAAGTCGTTACATTACTAAACAATGAACAGCGTAGGGTTGTGGAAGAGATGGGGTTTGGTAAACTTTTGTCAATGAAGGTAGATGGAATCCCCCAGAAACTAGGATACTATGTTTTAGATGTTTTAAATGAAGAAACAATGGAGCTAGATTTGCCGTGTGGGAAAATAAAAGTTGATGAGGAGGCAATACACGAATTACTTGGTATTCCTAAAAAAGGGATTGTTTTAGATAGTCTTGAGGAGGCAGATGTAAAAAGTTCAGAGGTAGAGGATTGGAGGAGTTCATATGGGGATTCATACATATCACCGGCAGATATAGTTGCTAGGATATCGAGTAGAGTAGATAATAACGTCAACCACTTCAAACTCGATTTCTTGGCGTTGTTCTTGTCGACTATGGTGGAATGCCATGCCTATGGGAAATGTAAACTTAATGCAATCTACCACATAAACAACCGATTTGACGTTAGCCAGATCAATTGGTGTGATTATCTGCTTAGCAAACTTAAAACCAGCAAGTTGACTTGGGACAGGAAAAACACAAAACCATATACTGGGCCGTTAACTGTACTTACGGTATGTTACACCATCACAAATTTATGTATATTTTTTTAAATATTTGTTACATTACTATAATCTGATGTGCTTGCATTCAACAGAATTGACATGAGTTTACTTATTTTTATCCTATGTTAATAAGTTTTTTTGGACGACCAATAAATTTTCAGTTCGAAACTTTTGTTTGGCAGTTGTTGTATGTACGTGGAATGGGCTGCCCAGGTATGGAGGATGACAAATCTAAACCTGCCATTCAGTCTTGGAATTTTGAAAAACTGAAAATAAGAGAGAGAATTGAAATAAGGAAAGGTGGATTTGGTAAAGGTGAGTTATTAGAGATAGGAGGTGATGACCGTGGTCAACGAACAGAAGGAAACAGAACAGAAGATGGTAATGTGCCTTGTGGAGTGGATAACGAGGTAAGTAGTAAAAACATGTACTGTTTTTCTCAATGTAATACAGTGTAATTAAGCACAGTAACATGTTTGTGCTTCATTGTTCTTTTAAAACAAACATTGCAGGGACCTTTCGATCGTCTGGATAAAAAGATGAAGAAAGTTATGAAGTTAAAGACAGAGATTGAGTTGGGGATATTAGAAATGCAAGGGAAGGAAGAGGATGTCGAAGGAACTGATAGATTATTGTGTACTTTTCAAAGCGTGTTCAACCATAAACCAAGACCAGTATGCTCTCCTACGAAAATGGATGATGGTAAGGCAGAAGATAATGTTCATAAACAACAGTTGGTAGATGATTTGATTTTTAAGGTTTGTATGGAAATAAATGAAAAGAGACAACCATTGATTGAAAGTGAAGAAGAGGATGTTTATAAAAATGAGCAAAACATATCTAGTAGTGGTACGTAGTTGTAGTTTTATAACCAAAATATTATATTTTTTGGATGGCTCCCAAACAATGTACTAATTATAATTGTCACAGGAGGAGACCTGTCAAGTAGAAGTGTATTTGAGCGAATCATTACAAATGATGACCTAGTAAATGTGCAAGAACCGTCCGAAAGAAAGTATGGCAAAGAAGGTATGACAACACAAGGTACATCTGTAACACCCGGAAAATTTTCTAATCGAGTCAAGTGATAGTGATGGGCTCGGATGAAAAACCATTTAATAAATATAAAATGGTTGCGGGTATTACACCGAGTTAACCCAACGGGTCACGAGTTTAACGAGTTTGGGGTCCCGGGAACGCCTGGCATATAAATAGATGGATCAGCTGAGCAACTCTCATTTTCACTCAAACGCCATTCCAGAGAGAGAAAGTGTAGAGAGAGAAAGTGCCGGATTGAAGCTCGGGTGGTCAAGAATCGAAGGCTGGTGTTTGTGGACTCCTAAACTACAAGAATAAAGGTAAGAAACGTATCTAAATTGCTGCATTTGGTGAAAAACCCGAGTTTGGGGTTTTTGGGTTTTAAAGTGGCAAAATCACCCCAAAACACATGTTTTAGAGTAAGAAAACGTGTAATGAGCTTAGATATAGCTTCCTGGATGATAATCCAAGGGTTTGGGTGGAAAGGATTGGATTTTTGGGCTGAAACGAGCTGATTCGTAAATTTCAGCTCGTTCTGCGAATTTAAGGTCTCGACCAGCGAAACTGTGAGTTCGTCCAGCGAAACTGGAAGGATTTACAGCGAAGTTACAGTTTCGCTGCAGCGAAACTACATATTCGCCTTAGCGAAACTATAGTTTCGCTGATGACTATGCCAATGCCAAGTTGACCTAAGATATTGCGAAACTAGGGAATTCCAACGAAAGTTGGGCGCTCGAGGTAGCGAATCTGTCCAGCGAAACTGGCAGAATGCTGCCCGGCGAAACTAGCAGCGAAACTGCTGATTCGCCCGGCGAAACTGCTGGTGAATTTACGGGCGAAACTACCTGCGAACTTAGCAGCGAAACTAGGCAGAAATTAACTCATTTGAGTGTAAACTTATCTGCAGGCAGTGTAGTGTGACCCGCGACTTTAAGGCTTGATTGAGAAGCTGCTTGTCAAGCACAGGTGAGTTCTAGGACCCTCATTTACTTGTTTCAAATGATTTTTGGGGCTGGAACACATATAAACTTGTTTACTGACGTATGTATGTATGACCCATTTGGGTATAATGTTGTGTTATACGTCTAAGGTATGGTTGTGGACTCGGCACGTTATATAAGGTCCTAGTATGAGTCCCCACGTTCTTGGAGGGACAGTTTGTGCTACTGCACCAAGATGACGCATAGTAGGTCCCGGATTCGGGAAGGATACGGGAGTAAGTGCCTAGTGATGATTGATGATGTAGGTTATGATTGCAAGAGGTTAAGTATGATGATGAATGATGATGCATGTATGATGTTATGTACGACGATGTACGTATGATGCTATGTATGATGATGTATGTATGATGTGTGTGTTCCTTATAATATCGCATGAATATCTTTCTATGGCTTTACGTAATAATGAACGAACGAACGAAGTATTATGTAACGTAAAGTGAAAGATAATGAAAGAGGAACACGATGATGAATGCATGTATTAATGAATGAACGAATGATTTAAAAGATGATGAATACATGCATTAACGAACGAATGAACGAAAGATGTCTTGCAAACATTGGATAAGGTTAACGGGTCCTTCTTAGTGATTGACCATATGTATGGTATCCCTACCGCTTACCTCTAGTACCGCGGCATACGTTTTGCTGTTCATTTAATGACTTCGGCCCGGTAGCTAATAACGTTTGGGGTATAGCAGAAGGTAGTGGTACAAAGATATCCAATGTGCAAGAAAAGATGTAACGGGGTCCTTGTCATTCGATCACAGTAATCATGGTTGCGTGCCATGAAGTGGGTAAAGCCTGACAGGACCTAAACGAGAAGTGAAAGATAACGATGTATGACGAACGAACGAATGAACGAATGAGATAATAAAAATATTATCTATGTGTATGTACGATGTATGATCGCGTGTAAGGGATGAACGGTTTTTAATATAAACAAAGTATGTTTATTATAAAACTAGAACTCACTCAGCAACGCTGACTTTTTATGTGTTTCCAGTTGGCAGGTAGCGTTGCTGGGGATGGCACGAGGCGGCTACTCAGCTCTTTTGGGATGGCATTCTCCATTTGATAATGCTACAACGTCATGCGTTGTGGGCCCATAACGCACGCAACTCATCACGTTGCATGCCATTACGAGATTTCTTGAGGATTCCCATAAAAGGGATTACTTAAGAAATCTTCTTTAATTTTGAATATGCTGCCACGCACCGGAAGTGCGTGTGCGTAGCACATGCAACGAAATATGTTGCATGAGAGTGTCAAGAGTGTTCCTTAAGGGTTCCGATGTACGGAATTACTTAAGGAATATTCTTTATTATAAAAGTATAATTTTTATATTTTTGAACTTAATATCCTCTCTAGAGGTCGCTGTATGACCCTATGAGGGGAGACAAAGTAGAGAAAGCTGTAATTTTAGTAATCATGTCAATTATGTAATGACTTTTATGAATGAATAAGAATGTATGTTTTATTAATTCCGCTGCGTTAATTTATGATTATATACATTATGTATGTTTTACGTGCGATGAACCACCATCCGTAAGGCGCCCGGGAGCAGGGCCTTACAAGTTAGTATCAGAGCAAAAGTTTAAGTAAAATGGGTAAATTTTCAATATAAACCTAAAACTTAAACTGAGAAATGGGACAGAAAGGGGATGATGCCATCTGAGTAGCTGCGTGCCATCAGGTATTTTCTTAATGATAATCAAAGTTATGTGCGCGTGTAATGTGGTTTATGTGTGCTGTTAGATTTAGATACTGATGTAGTCAGTAAGGGTAATGCTTGGGGTGCGAAAAGTAGAGTAAGTGACTAATCACAACTGGCCACTGTAATTCGCAACTTACTGTACTTGACATAAACTGAGCTATTTCCTTGAATGACCGTGTTGGTATTTGAACCTTTCAGTGTGAGATAGAAGATGGTCGGTGGTAGATCATCTAAAGCCCCACTTGGTGGAGGCAGTGGCGGAAGTGGTGCGGAACCACGAGCCACAAGAGGAAGGCCTAGACAAGAGAAGAAGGTTCCTGAAGAACCTAATACTACTCCCTCGGGGGGAGTGGATGAGAGTGATGATTTAAGGGCCTCGGTGAAAGAGACAGTGATCGAGGAGGTGCACCAAGTCATGCAGACGATCTTACCGTCTGTAGTGACTGAGGTGATAAAAGCTGTACGCGAAGATGAGAGGCGAGGGAGGAATTGAGCCTCAGGGAGGCGACAACAGCAACAAGGGCCGGAAACGGTTCTTTCTGATGATGAAGAAGAGGAGGAGGAGGAGGTCGAGCGTGAGACAGCCCGGGGTTGTGACTACGGGAAATTTATGAGGTGCAAGCCCCCGACTTTTGATGGTTCGGGTACGGCTGCGGATGCTCACCAATGGGTGAGGGAAATGGAGGCGGTCCTCGATATCAGTGACTGCCAGGAGGATAAAAAGGTGAAGTTTGCTACCCATTCATTTACGGGGACGGCGTTGTGCTGGTGGGACAATATTGTCCAGGCTGAGGGTAGCAGGACTATAGGGAAGATGAAGTGGGCTGAGTTGAAAAGGCTGGTGATTGAGGAATTCAGTCCTCGACGGGAAATGGACCGAGTTGAGAGAGAGTTTCTGCAGTTGGAGGCAGGGACGATGACCCACCAACAATACACTGCCAAATTCAACGATATGGCGCGGTTGGTCCCAGAGCAGGTGACACCGGTGTCTCAAAAGATCAACCGGTATATTCAGGGGTTGCCAGCCGAAATACGTTGGCATTTGATTTCCGCTCGACCAAGTACTTTCAGGTCGGCGGTGGATTTGGCGGGGAGGTTGTACGATGAGCGAGCTGCATTGGTGAAGGCTGAGGGTAGTAAGAAAGGAGGTGGTGAGAAGGGTTGGCAGGGAAAGAGGTTTGGTCGAGGTGATACCTCGACAAGTAACAAGAAGGCAAGGGTAGACGACCGCCGAGTGGTCGCGAAGGGAGCAGGGATGAGGAAGTGTGGACAGTGTGGGAAAGAGCACTCGGGGGAGTGTAAGTGGGGATCCAACATCTGTTTCAAGTGTGGGAGGACTGGGCATATGGCCAAGGATTGCCGAATGGGCAAGTGTTTTAACTGTGGGGAAGGTGGTCATATGAGCAGAGATTGTAAGAAGCCGAGGGCTGAGGGCTCAGGGGAGAAGAAGACGGGAGGAGAAGCACCAAGGGCAAAGGCTAGGGCATTCACCATGACGCAGGAGGAGGCTAGAACGGACCCTGACGTTGTGTCCGGTACGTTCCTAATAGACCAAATTTTAGCCTCTGTGTTATTTGATTCGGGTGCAAGTAGGAGTTTTATTTCTACTACCTTCTGTGCTAAATTGCCTGTTAGAAGTAAATGCCTCGATAAGTCCTTTGAAGTAGAAACCGCTATTGGTAAATCCACTAGGGTTACGGATGTGATAGAAGGCTGTGCCATAGAATTAGAGGGCCATAGGTTTGCTGCCGAGTTACATGTGATGCCTCTAGGAGGATTTGATGTAGTGTTAGGGATGGACTGGTTAGCAACCTACGAAGCGAATATCGTGTGCCGAAAGAAGATGATTAGACTGACGGCGACCGACGGAAGTCCGGTGACAATATATGGCGATCGAGTTACGACGATTCCGAAGGTGATCTCGATGGCGGTGGCGGGAAGGTGTATGAGGCGCGGATGTAACGCCTACTTATGTTATGTAAAGAATGTAGACACGCCAACACCACAGCTATGCGATGTGCCAGTGGTGTGTGACTTTCCAGACGTGTTTCCCGAAGACTTCGGGATTGCCACCTGACCGAGAGATCGAGTTCCAGATCGACCTGATACCGGGTGCCCAACCTGTCGCAAAAGCACCGTATCGCTTGGCTCCGACGGAGATGAAAGAGTTGATGGAACAGTTGCAGGAGCTGCTGGATAAGGGGTTTATCCGACCGAGTATCTCACCTTGGGGTGCTCCGGTTCTGTTCGTAAAGAAGAAGGATGGTAGTATGAGGATGTGCATCGACTACCGCGAGCTGAATAAGCTGACGGTGAAGAACAGATACCCCTTACCAAGGATCGATGACTTGTTTGATCAACTTCAGGGTGCGAGTTGGTTTTCAAGGATAGATCTTCGATCGGAGTACCATCAACTGAAGGTGAAGGAGCAGGATATCCCTAAAACAGCCTTTCGTACGCGTTATGGTCACTACGAGTTTCTTGTCATGTCTTTTGGGTTGACCAATGCGCCGGCTGCTTTTATGGATTTGATGAACCGAGTGTGCCGACCAATGTTGGATAAATCAGTAATTGTATTCATCGATGATATCCTGATTTATTCGAGAAGTGAAGAAGAGCACGCTGGGCATATTCGGGAAGTGTTGGAAACGTTGAGAAGGGAGAAATTGTACGCCAAGTTCTCCAAGTGCGCCTTTTGGTTACGCGAGGTGCAATTTCTAGGTCACGTAGTGAATGCAGAAGGAATAATGGTGGACCCAGCAAAGGTTGAGGCTGTGATGCAATGGAAGTCACCGAAGACGCCAACCGAGATTCGCAGCTTCTTGGGGCTGGCGGGCTACTATAGAAGATTTATTCAAGACTTCTCCAAGGTAGCCTCACCTTTGACAAAATTGACTCGCAAGGATGTAAAGTTCGTGTGGGGTCGAGAACAGGAGGACGCTTTTGAGGAATTGAAGACGAGACTGACACAAGCTCCTGTCTTGACATTGCCCGAGGGAAATGAAGACTTGGTGGTCTATTCGGATGCATCCTATTCTGGGCTGGGTTGCGTATTGATGCAACGCGGAAAGGTCATAGCCTACGCATCTCGACAACTGAAGACCCACGAAGTCAATTATCCCACACACGACCTAGAACTAGCTGCGGTGGTTTTCGCGTTGAAGATTTGGCGGCACTATCTATACGGGACGAAGTGCACCATCTTCACGGATCACAAGAGCTTGAAGTACTTCTTCGAGCAGAAGGATCTAAACATGAGGCAGAGACGGTGGTTGGAGCTGATAAAAGATTATGATTGTGAGATCCATTACCACCCGGGCAAAGCCAATGTGGTGGCTGATGCCCTTAGCCGGAAGGAAAGGCCCGAGCCGATTCGGGTGAAGGCTTATCAGCTAATTATGACCTCTGACGTGATGACGCAGGTTAAGGAGTTCCATGACGAGGCTTTGAAGGAAGATCGTCTTAACTCTGAAAGGATGAGAGGTCTAGTTACAGAACTGGTGAGAACACTCTTGGTGTTAAGACCCGATTTGGGCGAGCGTGGATTCCTCGGTACGGGGATCTACGTGGAAAGATCATGGATGAGGCCCATAAGACTCGATATTCCATTCACCCCGGCGCTACCAAGATGTACCAAGACATGAAGAAAGACTATTGGTGGCCGGGCATGAAGCGTGATATGGTGGAATATGTGAGTAAGTGCATGACTTGTTCACAAGTCAAGGCAGAGCATTAGAAACCGTACGGGAAGATCCAACCGTTGGATATACCCGAGTGGAAGTGGGAGCACATCACCATGGATTTCATCACGAAACTACCACGTACCCCGAAAGGGTATGATGCTATATGGGTGATAGTTGATCGATTGACGAAGAGTGCCCACTTCCTACCGATCCGCGAGACGTATTCATCTGAAAGATTGGCGGATCTATTTATCAAAGAAATTGTAGCTCGTCATGGCGTACCGGTGTCTATTGTGTCTAACCGTGACACCCGGTTTACCTCCAAGTTTTGGAAGAGGTTTCATGATGCAATGGGGACGAGGCTACACATTAGCACGGCATATCACCCCCAGACAGACGGTCAGTCTGAGAGGACGATCCAAACACTCGAAGACATGCTTCGAGCGTGCGTGATCGATTTTGGAGGAAGTTGGGACGATCACCTGCCGTTAGGAGAATTCTCGTACAATAACAGTTATCATGCCAGCATTGGCATGCCGCCCTACGAGATGTTGTACGGTAGGAAGTGTAGGACGCCTGTATGTTGGGGAGACATTGGGCAGAAGGAACTGGGTGGTATCGAGGTGGTTGAAGCAACGACTGAAAAGTTAGAAAAGATCAAAGCCTTCATGAAGGCGGCGAAAGACAGACAAAAGTCGTATGCTGACAAGAGGCGAAGACCGATAGAATTCAAGGTCGGTGATCGGGTCATGTTGAAAGTCTCGCCTTGGAAAGGAATTATTAGGTTCCGAAAGCGGGGTAAACTGAGCCGCGGTATATAGGCCCTTTCCGAATTATCGCCCGTGTGGGAGAGGTGGCCTATAGGTTGGAACTGCCAGATGAGCTGAGTGGAATTCACCCGACCTTCCACGTATCTCATCTGAGGAAATGCTTGGCCGATGAAGATATGATTGTACCGCTGGAGGATATCGAAGTAGACGAACGGCTCAACTACGTGGAGCAACCAGTGGCGATCATCGATAGAAAAGAGAAACGGCTAAGAAACAAAGTGGTTCCTCTTGTGCGTGTACAGTGGAAGCACAGGAAGGGATCTGAGCCTACGTGGGAGACTGAAGAAGAAATGAGACAACATTACCCACATCTGTTCGAAGAATAACAGGTTTCGAGGACGAAACCTAAATAAGGGGGGTGGACTTGTAACACCCGGAAAATTTTCTAATCGAGTCAAGTGATAGTGATGGGCTCGGATGAAAAACCATTTAATAAATATAAAATGGTTGCGGGTATTACACCGAGTTAACCCAACGGGTCACGAGTTTAACGAGTTTGGGGTCCCGGGAACGCCTGGCATATAAATAGATGGATCAGCTGAGCAACTCTCATTTTCACTCAAACGAAATTCTAGAGAGAGAAAGTGTAGAGAGAGAAAGTGCCGGATTGAAGCTCGGGTGGTCAAGAATCGAAGGCTGGTGTTTGTGGACTCCTAAACTACAAGAATCAAGGTAAGAAACGTATCTAAATTGTTGCATTTGGTGAAAAACCCGAGTTTGGGGTTTTTGGGTTTTAAAGTGGCAAAAATCACCCCAAAACACACGTTTTAGAGTAAGAAAACGTGTAATGAGCTTAGATATAGCTTCCTGGATGATAATCCAAGGGTTTGGGTGGAAAGGATTGGATTTTTGGGCTGAAACGAGCTGATTCGTAAATTTCAGCTCGTTCTGCGAATTTAAGGTCTCGACCAGCGAAACTGTGAGTTCGTCCAGCGAAACTGGAAGGATTTACAGCGAAGTTACAGTTTCGCTGTAGCGAAACTACATATTCGCCTTAGCGAAACTATAGTTTCGCTGATGACTATGCCAATGCCCAAGTTGACCTTAGATATTGCGAAACTAGAGAATTCCAACGAAAGTTGGGCGCTCGAGGTAGCGAATCTGTCCAGCGAAACTGGCAGAATGCTGCCCGGCGAAACTAGCAGCGAAACTGCTGATTCGCCCGGCGAAACTGCTGGTGAATTTACGGGCGAAACTACCTGCGAACTTAGCAGCGAAACTAGGCAGAAATTAACTCATTTGAGTGTAAACTTATCTGCAGGCAGTGTAGTGTGACCCGCGACTTTAAGGCTTGATTGAGAAGCTGCTTGTCAAGCACAGGTGAGTTCTAGGACCCCTCATTTACTTGTTTCAAATGATTTTTGGGGCTGGAACACATATAAACTTGTTTACTGACGTATGTATGTATGACCCATTTGGGTATAATGTTGTGTTATACGTCTAAGGTATGGTTGTGGACTCGGCACGTTATATAAGGTCCTAGTATGAGTCCCCACGTTCTTGGAGGGACAGTTTGTGCTACTGCACCAAGATGACGCATAGTAGGTCCCGGATTCGGGAAGGATACGGGAGTAAGTGCCTAGTGATGATTGATGATGTAGGTTATGATTGCACGAGGTTAAGTATGATGATGAATGATGATGCATGTATGATGTTATGTACGACGATGTACGTATGATGCTATGTATGATGATGTATGTATGATGTGTGTGTTCCTTATAATATCGCATGAATATCTTTCTATGGCTTTACGTAATAATGAACGAACGAACGAAGTATTATGTAACGTAAAGTGAAAGATAATGAAAGAGGAACACGATGATGAATGCATGTATTAATGAATGAACGAATGATTTAAAAGATGATGAATACATGCATTAACGAACGAACGAACGAAAGATGTCTTGCAAACATTGGATAAGGTTAACGGGTCCTTCTTAGTGATTGACCATATGTATGGTATCCCTACCGCTTACCTCTAGTACCGCGGCATACGTTTTGCTGTTCATTTAATGACTTCGGCCCGGTAGCTAATAACGTTTGGGGTATAGCAGAAGGTAGTGGTACAAAAGATATCCAATGTGCAAGAAAAGATGTAATGGGGTCCTTGTCATTCGACCACAGTAATCATGGCTGCGTGCCATGAAGTGGGTAAAGCCTGACAGGACCTAAACGAGAAGTGAAAGATAACGATGTATGACGAACGAACGAATGAACGAATGAGATAATAAAAATATTATCTATGTGTATGTACGATGTATGATCGCGTGTAAGGGATGAACGGTTTTTAATATAAACAAGTATGTTTATTATAAAACTAGAACTCACTCAGCAACGCTGACTTTTATGTGTTTCCAGTTGGCAGGTAGCGTTGCTGGGGATGGCACGAGGCGGCTACTCAGCTCTTTTGGGATGACATTCTCCATTTGATAATGTTGCAACGTCATGCGTTGTGGGCCCATAACGCACGCAACTCATCACGTTGCATGCCATTACGAGATTTCTTGAGGATTCCCATAAAAGGGATTACTTAAGAAATCTTCTTTAATTTTGAATATGCTGCCACGTACCGGAAGTGCGTGTGCGTAGCACATGCAACAAAATATGTTGCATGAGAGTGTCAAGAGTGTTCCTTAAGGGTTCCGATGTACGGAATTACTTAAGGAATATTCTTTAGTATAAAAATATAATTTTTATATTTTGAACTTAATATCCTCTCTAGAGGTCGCTGTATGACCCTATGAGGGAAGACAAAGTAGAGAAAGCTGTAATTTTTATAATCATGTCAATTATGTAATGACTTTTATGAATGAATGAGAATGTATGTTTTATTAATTCCGCTGCGTTAATTTATGATTATATACATTATGTATGTTTTACGTGCGATGAACCACCAACCGTAAGGCGCCCGGGAGCAGGGCCTTACAACATCTTTATTGTTTTACTTTATTTAAAGTTTGTAACGAAAAATTATTTACAACAGTCCCTTGTATCCTAAAAAGTAGGGAAGTTGTTTCCGAAAAGTTTGCTTCATAAATGAATTACAAATGACGGGGAGGATATGGGAGGAACAGATATGTTAATGCATTGTAATTTTTATTATTACAATTAACGCGAATAAATAAACATTTGCCACATGTGAGTGCTGTGTGTTATATATTAGTGCTGAAAATTATTTCACTATGGTCAAATTTACTTGGCTGTTGAAACAAAAATGCAGAAGATAGAGAGACAAAAAAACAGGACTACTGATCAGAGTATGCTTGAGAAGTCAAACATAACAAACGAAGGTATTGTTTCAAAAACAGGTTGTTATAATATAACGTAATATAATGTAATATGAAATTTCATAATTAATGTGATAAAAATATAAGTTTCTTGAATACATTCTGTTACATAATGTAATTTAAAAGGTACAGTATACTAATATATTTGTTGGACAATAAATGAGAACATAAATGTACGACATACAACTTGCATGTGGTTAGTAGAAAGTTATAATTCGTTATGTTATGTATTCATCTCATGTTTACAGTGAAAAGGAAGTCCTGTTGTTAGGACCTATTTGTATGCTGTAACCTAATGTAGCATGATGTAATATCATGTAAATTTCAGAGCAGGGCCATTGTTTGCGTAATAAGTAGAGTAACTTTGGCGCAGATGTAAGTCGACCAGGGTTGGAGAACATCGCACAAGAAAATGTTGAGAGAAAACAAGAATGTTCACTACGAATGGAAGGAAAAAATGATGAATCAAAACAGGTTAATAAAGAGGGGCCAAAAGTGATCAGAGGTTTGTAAAAATAATGGTTGTGTTTTTACATTGATTAAAATTTTAGTTTCTCTATTTGTTTAACTCGAAATTTTTCATATTCATTAATTATAAACTTAAATTTCTCTAGGTTATACTAAACGTGATATAATAAGTAATCGATACAAGTTTGGGAAAAAAGATGATACAATTCCAGGAGAGTTGGAAAAAGCAGCGGATAAAGGTTGGCGTCTAAACTTTGTTGGTATCTTTTATTGATTAGTCAGTAACTTTTCACACAAACAAATTGGTATCAAAACTATGTCTTATCGCAGGTTTAAAAAATATACCAAGTGAGCAGGAGAACGCTGCTATAATACCCAAAAATATTGTACAAAAAATCGCAATGGAGCTAGATAAAAAAAGAATCAAAGGTAAGCAACTTCGTCTATCGTATTGCACAATTCGGTACATATATACAAAATATATTAAAAATATTTTATATTCCAATACTTGGTGTTCTTCTAGTGCCACATGATACATCATCCAACTTGGGTGGACCGTCTTTCAGTTTGGGAATGACGCAAGAGTTTGGGAAATCGACAATTGGTGAAGGTAATGTATAAAGACACGTTCCACTTGAAATGAAATTTGTTGTTACATCAGACTGCATTGTTCTGTTTTGTAAGAGTTAAAAAGGACGTCTATGCTAACGTTCCCTTGTGTGTTTATGCATGTCTTTTACAGTACATCCCGGAACCAACTTTGTAGCCCCATCATTCAGCCTGGGCCTTACACAAGATGATAACATTGTTAGAACAGAGAAAGGTAAAAATACCAAAAAGAATTCTTTATCAAATTACAGTATTTCGATGTAGCGGCTTTATTTAAAAATAGTAACGTTTTCTACTTATGTTGATCAGTTTAGTTTAGATTTTGACGATTATTTTTTTAAAGAAAGTAGATTTGCAACTTCGTAATAAAATAAAAAGGAAATGTTACTCTAACTTTCATTACATGTATTTCATATATGACCATATAACTTAATTCCTCAGTTATAACGACAGCTGATGCACAAAACCTGGGTGCCCCGTCTTTCAGCTTGGGTTTAACACAAAACGCTAACATTGAGCCGAGTCGATTAGGTAAAATACAAATACGAAGTTGCACCACAAAAAAATAAAAGAATTACTTGATGTTACAAACCCCCCCAGGGCGAAGTATGTCCTAGTCATAAATTAAATTTCGTCAGTGGCAAAAATAAAATATGTTTTATTCATTTTGCTAGGATTATTAAATTATGAAGTATTAATATTCTGGGGGAGTTTCTATTGCAGATTCTTTGCATTATTTATTATATGTTTTATAGAAAAAAAAGTAAAAAATCTTATTGTTGTATTGTAGTGGATGAGGACTGCAGCGTTGGTGGACAGTCTTACAAGTTGACGATGACACAGGATGATGAAATAGGTTAAAAAATTTTTTTATTAGACTTTAAAAAGAACTGCAGCACGATACCTTTTACAAGGGGTGAAAGGGGGGGATGAAAGATATATAAATAAGTTAAGTTAAATACGTAACGAACATTAGAAGTAAAATGAATTAAAATACGCGGTAACATTTTTTTATTGTACTGAAGATTTGTTTGACCTTCTTGTACATGATCTTAACTCTGCTTTTGTTGATAAAGCTACGAACTTGGAATCTGTTGGAGCGGTAAAACGAGGTCCTTACATATTCTACATCGAACTACTACGTCTTACATGACACTGCATTGTTGGTAGACGTGTTCTTCTATTGAGTATTCCTAACAAGATTCGTTTTTCTTATTAGTTGATGGGATTAGCGTAATGGAAAAACAGAAATTTGAACAGTTGACAACGATGGACGGACCGAGCTATAGCCTAGGATTAACACAGGAAGAGGAACATGCAAATCCTGTGGGAGGTAATTACTGATAAGAACATTTATGCAGAAATATTAGTAGGATTTTTAACATGATTGATTCTATTTATTAGTGGATGGGCTTAGCAAAAAAAATAAAGCAGAAGTTGAACAGTTTACAACGACCGACGTCCCGAGCTATAATATAGGATTAACACAGGAAGAGGAGGATGCAAATCCGGAAGGAGGTAATGACTGATAAGCAGTAGGATTTGCTTTGTTTAAAAATAATTATTAAGGAATAAGATAGTACATAGTTTTGTTTATTGTTAAGTGTTGTTTTAATATGCAGAGAAACAGGTAGAAGAAAACAAAAAAGGGAGGATAATTACACGAAGGAAAAGAATGGTATCCTCGAAAGTAAAATCCCCGTACAGAATTCGGGTGACATCAATTGACCCATTGTTCAACAAGGAAGAAGACGCAATATGGGAATTAATCTTCAAGGGAGAACCAAGGTAAAAAAATACCATTTAATTACACTTGTTGGTATTAGTAATATAAGCTGATTGGTACATTAATGCAGCAACCAAGTTTTTGACACCCAAATGGGGGTTAGGACAGAGATATTTATTTAAGAACACTTGAGACTAGTAGAGAGATATATGGAAACATCATAGACTGCTGGGCTGCGGTGTTAAATAATGAGGAAAAACTAAGAAGCAAGGATTCACCGCGCAGGCTGTTTCTCTGCCATCAACCATTTGTAAGTACACCTGCTTAACGCATGTCATGTATCGAATTAACTTCTTCACAGTCATTATTTTCTTTTTACAGTTAGAGTGGTTGTTCGTGAACGAGGAAAAATGTCTTAGGACTTTTACGAATAACATCTTCGAAGGGGTGAGCCAGGATGAAAGCCAAAGAGATTTAAAAGGGTTTGATCTTGTATTCTTTCCAATATTGGAAAAGAAACATTTCTACCTACTTGTCTTTGATATAAAGAACCCGTCAACTTTTCTCATTGACAATATGGACCCTACCGAGAGCATTGTACAACTTGGGGACCACAACGAGTATCAAAAAAAAGACACACCTTACAAAGTGGTAAGAACACATATACAAATTACTTATCATATTTAAGGATAGTGTGAACTATTAACAGTTATTTTATGTAATTTAATGCGTATCCTTTAAAAATAAGAAATGTCATAGGAAATTGTTTAATTGTATGCAGAAACATATCTTCAGACAATACCTGCTGAATATGGGCAACTGCAAAGCCGGGAAATTTGAAACAGCGAAGATCAACAGAGTAGACCTACCGTGGGCCACTAAGAAAAACTACACCGATTGTGGAATATTTACTATGAGACATATGGAGATGTTCATGGGCAAAACAGGGGCAAAGTTTGATTGCGGGTTCAAGAATAACGAAAGAGCATTGAAGACACAACTTAAAATTCTAAGGAAGAAATATGCGGCGAGAATAGTGCTATCGGATATAAACGTTCACAAGGAAAAGGTGTTGGCCGAGGCTTACAATCTGAAAAGTTAAACTGTGTTGTTGGAAAGATGTTATCATGGACAATGAAAATGTGGTATGTATTTGTTCGTTTATGTAATGTAATGTTAAACCTGACTTGTAGTACGTTATAAAAATATTTTGGGACGAATTAGCATTCAAATGTTGGACTTTTCTTAAAGTGGGTAGATATGTGGAATGTGTTTTATGTATTAGACCCAAAAAATGTTTCACTTTAGTTTGTATATTTTGTGTCACACTTTCAACATGTAAGAAATCGTAATACGATGTAAATTAATGTAAACAGTAACCCAAATATACGTCACCTGGGTCTTTCATAATGTACGTTCACCGGTTTACAATACGACAATATAAACATATTACGCTTAATGAACAAATGACGTGAAACGAATATAAGGAATTTTACACGCACTTACATATGTAAAAATAACCAAACCAAAAAAATGTAAATCCATGCAACTTTTCCAAAATGGTGACATTACGGGTGGCTAACTTAAAAATTAGTTATTTAATATTAAAATGTCAGGTATACAGTTAAAATGGAATGTATGAATATAAGTTGTATTATAAATATAACGTTATGCACTGGATCATGTAACCTGAAAATAAAAATGTAATACCTACTGACAAGTGCTTGTATGAATAAAAAGTTACTTTATACTGCTACTTGCATAATGTACATTACATGTACAGTAGATAGACATAATATATATGGTATACTTAAATAACATCTTTGCAAATTAAAAAAAAAGGATCTTACATAAAATTACTTATGTACATAAAAACAACTAATATTAATGGAACACATGAAACTTCTAAAAGGTCACATTAACTACTGCCAAATTCAATTTGGTTCTTTCATCTTATTATGTGAGGCGTACTTTCTAATATGATATAGCAATATGTATAACGACGTAAAAAGATTAAGTCAATGTTACATTATCTTACATTGTAATGGATTGGACAAAATTGATAAAAATAAAAAAATATTGATTGTTTGACATGTCTTCAAGTGGATCATGTAAGCTGATGTAAAATTATTGTAAACAGTAACCCATAATACATGTTATGAAAGTTAACGTAAGCATGTAATTTGATGTAGTGAATATTACCGGTTTACAATAGGACAATCAGTTACATATGTAAACATAACCGAAACAAAAAAATGGAATTTGTGAAACTTTTGCCAAAAAAACATTACGTGTGACTAACTTCATAATTAGTTATTTAATATTAAATTGTCAGGTGTACAGTTACGGAGAATGACATGCTGTAATTGAGTGTATGAATATAAGTTGTACTATAAATATAATATTATGTACTGGATCATGTAACCTGAAAAATAAAATGTAATACCATGTAAAAATATAATTTTGCCTTTGAAATGTAACATGTAAGTTCATGTAAGATCTACTAACAGGTGGTTGTAAGAATAACAAGTTAGTTTGTACTGTTATTTGCATAATGTACATTAAATGTACAGTAGATAACATGATATATATGGTATACTTACACAACATGCTTGAACTTTGTTATTTCATAAAAGGCTTCTTACTTAAATTTACTTGTGTACAAAAAAAAACAAGTAATATTACTGAACACATAAAATTTCTAAAAAAAAGTCACATTAAGTACTGTCCACTTCAATATGGTTATTTCATCTTAACTACCAATATGTATAACGACGTAAAAAAATTAAGTCAATGTTACGTTATCTTACATTGCAATGATTGGACAAAATAAGATATAGAGTACAAAAATATTTACTGTTTCCACAAAAAGGTTTTGCTGCATTAACAGTGTTTGACGAGATAACAAAAAACATAACCACATAACATAAAAGGAAGTTGGTTCTTACAAAAGTTGGGGATAATCATAGATGTTTCATAATACCATGTGAATGTGTTACCCCGCACATGAGTAAAGGGTAACCAAAAAACATATGGAGAAGAAACATAAATGATGTAACATAACAAAGAACCCTACTAAAACGTTACCCAAAAGATAATAGTGGTGATGCAATACGATAACAATGGTAACCAAAAGATAGTCCGTTACCCACAAACGATAGTTGTTAGCAATAAATAAAGATGACGGTCTCCAACCTAGAGGGTACGGTCCGCATCTCCTGACTTCACCTTTTTGTGGCAATTCCTAGAATCATGGTGCGCGTACTCGTTACATATTTTACACAATCTTGGCTTCTTCAGACTCTTCTCGATTGCCTTCTCCCCAGGACCAATTAAACATCGATTAGTACCACATCCCTTGTTTCTAATTCCTTGAGGGGCGGTTAAATTAACTGCAGGTACATCATCAACACCAACAATCATCTTGATAACTTCAGTCCTACTATTAGAGTTATTATCTGCTGCTTTGTTTGCTTCAATTCCATCCTTGATTTCCTTTAACTTTGTAGCGAGCCCTGATAAGCCATCAACGTTATCCCTTAATTTATCAACACAATCATTCACACACTGCAAAACATCATTCCTTAAAACCGCTTGTTCGCTGGTCTCAGCTGTCAGCCTGTTCTGTAAACTAAAAACCTGTGTAGGAAGACTTTCACGAAACCAACGGGGGGAGATATAAGCATCCGGAATTTCAGTAACTTTGTTTAAACGCAAAACGCAGAAAATGTGTCTGCACGGATAACCAATGCGTGTGAAACCCATGCATGAACACTCGTAAGACTTTGTAACCAGATGATGATAAACCTAAAAATAAAATCAGAAATTAGTTTAGACAAAACTAAATATAAACATAACATACATAACAAAAATACATACTAGCGTAAGAAAGTGTTGGAATGTAATTCCTTACATAAAACTCATTGACAAAATCTGTGCGCTTGTCCATGTGAGAGATTGTGAAAACCTTCGTATTATCCTGAACATCAACATTAGTTATGAAACAACACATTAAACCCTTGTAAATTTCTTTTTGAACCTCCTTGAATAGAGTTTGAGTATAGAAACGTTCGGCATGTTTCTCGATCGGTAAACCACTAAGCTGTTGTAGGCGGGTGGTACTGCTTACATAGTCAACACTTCTCTGGTTGTATCATTGGTTATCTAGGGCGGTGTCATACGCCATTAGAAATTGAACAAGGGTGTGCGCATGACTAGAATTAACCTTGAAAGAAGCATTCGAACTCTCGCATCTAGAAGTGGTCTTCATGAGACAACACATAGGGATCTCTCTAAAATACGCAGGCACCCACATATGTCTAATAGCAAACATGTCATTCAACCACACATTGTCGGCTAAATTAAAAGAATTGATTAGATTACGCCAACGGTCTTCAAATGTGGCAGGTGTGATGTAAACATTCCATACTAACTTATGAATTGCCGATCGAATATTTGAATTCTCATAAATATCGGAGCAAATCTGCAAAAAAAACATAAATAATTAAAGTTGAAGGTATGATCTGTAGAAAAAATACACAGTAGTATATAAAAAAAATGTTTACTTTTACTTCCAACCAATTGTATAAAAAAAATATATTCGCTACATCAAGTTACATCATCTTACAAACATTTACGCGGACCCCAAAAACACATATGGGCTTCTGTTTTTTTAAGGGAAGTTACACAAAAAAACCTCATAATCAAAGTAGGTATTCATGTTACACGTTAGAATTAAATTTCATAAAAAAAAAATGTGGTACATTAGACTTAATATAAAGTCCAAATTAGGTACAAGCTAAAACATGGTCATCTAAAAAATTTGTATAAATGAAATGTTGGGTTATCAATAAATAAAATTCAAATCTTAAAAAAAATATACCTTAGATGGTAATTTCTTCATGATGTGCCACATACACAAACGGTGATGGGATTTGACAAAGACCTCTGAAACAGCAGCCTTCATTGCGAGGTCCTGATCAGTTAACACTAAAGAAGGATGTGTCTTGTGCGTTTTCAAAAAACAACGTAGTAGCCACACGTAAGACTCAGCCGTTTCATCAGACAACAAACCAGCAGCAAATGTTACACATTTTTATGGTGATCTACGCCAGTAAAAGGAACAAATATCATGTTGTACCTAGAAAGTGACGAATGAAAAAAACAACACAAAAAAATTAACATTAGAAAATACGGACAAAAAATTAAAAAAATATAGTATCCACCAGAATATGTAACAGGTAAAAAAGAAAGTATACTTGTTAGTTGAATATGTGGCATCAAACGCAATGACATCTCCAAATGAACGATAGTTGATCTGAGAAATTTCATCAGCCCAATAAATAGCTTTCACTTCACCACGAACGTGATGAATGTGATATGAAAAGTTACGGTGGTTGTTGGCAAATTGTTCCTGTTTACCAACGACAAGCAACATGTCACGGTCACCAATAAACATTCTAATGTCACGACTGACATTCTTGTAAGCGGATTTTGTACCTCTCATGTTGTGGTGGCCTCCTTTTAACGCAGAATGTAGACGATGAGCAACAGTAGGACCAACTCGGTGTAAACTCATCGTGTGTATAAATTTAATATCTTGAAAGTCCAAGTGTCGCCCCGTACGAGTCAAATCCATATTGTCAGATGATATAAGATCATGATTGTGCTTCTCAGAAAATTCATACAAAACATACTGTTGGCTTCCTTTTATAACCTTCAACCGAATTAGAGCCTTACAATCAGTTACTTTGAATGGGCAGCCTCTAGTAGGTAGTAGGGTGGCAGGATCTGTGGTATTGACAATCTTCCCTTTTGGCTTACCCCATTTGTTGCATAACAATGTTCGATGAGTAATGGTGTCGTTCCATCTCTTAAACCCTCCAACACGTACAACAAAACCTGATAACTCCGCGTAACGTTGGTACATGTTCATGACCTGTTCCCATGAACTAAAAATAGCACCAATGTAAGGCCGGTCATCAACAGAAACCTCAGGCACCCAAAACTTAGATCCATTTGGTGACTGAAATATTTGACTACAATGATTTCCTGCATTTTAAATTAATTTGGATAAAAGAAATGTTACTAAAAAAGACTACACTAAATATTTTTTAATAAAATTGGCCTTACCTGATATTACATGTTCTTACATGTTATTACATGCTACTACATGTTGTTGCATGGTGTATCAAATGTCATACAGTGACAAATTGTTACTTTTTTTTAGTTACTCACAGTAACTTTGTGTGACTTTTTACAACCCAGTGTAAGAATGTGTGGAAATGTATTTTGGGTTACTATTTGTAAATACAAATGTAAGAAGATGTAATAACAGGTTATGCGAAAACAAAGGTATTGTTGATTATGAATATGCACACACAATGATTCCCCTGCAAAGTAATTAAATTTGGATAAAAAAAATGTTATAACATCTGATAAGAAAACAGTGTAAAAACTCATTTATTTGAAAGGTATATTTAGTTGAAAGGTATTTAGTCAAACATGTGATAACATGTAAAAACTCATTTAAACACAGGCAACAACATGTAATAACATGTGATAAAGAAAACAAAGGTTTGGGTGATTATGAAATATGCAAGACCAGGAATGCGCAACCCTGCCAACAACCTGTAATAACATGTAATAACATGTAATAACATGTAATAACATGTAAAAAAAACCGTGTTACATTTGACTACATGTTTTTACATACCGATGCATGATGTTACAAATTTAATAAGTAGAAAGTTGTAAATCCATTGTCAAAGGTCATATTTAACCACAAGCAACCACATGTAATAACATGTGATAAGAAAACAGTGTTTGGAAGATTATGAATATGCAAGAACATGAATGTGCAAACCACCCAACAACCAGTAATAACATGTTTCATAGAATTTCCTGTAACAAGATGAAAAAAACACACTATATTACATTTGATTACATGTTGTTACATACGTATGCATGGTGTTGCAAAAGTCGTAAAACCATAAAAAGACTGTGACAGGTTATGAGAAAAAATGTTTTGTTTGTCACACCCTCAAATTCCGGGTCTGGAATCTATCACGGAGGGGTGAGCAAACAGGATCGAACACAGTAGTTACACATGAGATGCAGTTATCTATATGATAAGTTTTAGATAACCAGTTCATTAATAATCAGAGCATTAAATATTATACGCAGCGGAAATAAATATATGTTTGTTTCTTAACATTACTTCTAATCATGTCTTGTTGATAACCAATATGTATCTGGAGCTCTTATATGATCCTACGTGCATGTCCATAAGCTCCTAATAGATACCTGAGAATACATGTAAATCAAGTGTCAACACAGGGTTGGTGAGTTCATAGGTAAGTAAAACATATTTGATAAATCATCCATTATCATTCAAAGAAGGGTTTACTGTAAAAGTGTGAGTTTAATTTACTCACCGGTATATGAATAGCCTGTCGGAACCCTTTTCATTAAGGTGAACCCGCTATCCCACATACCCGCTATGTACAAGCCCAACAAATCCTTCACATAGGATTTGCCCATGTATCATAGCTTATTTTCCCTTTTCCTTTTTATGTGTGTATTATGCCAATTTTAATAATTCAAATCGGAGGGCGCGAATCCTCTCTTTACATTTATCCTCATATGGGTGGTAAGTGGAACTATAATGGCAAAACTTATATAGCGCAACAATCTGCCTTCCCACAGAATCGTCATCCCGAATGACAGCGAGATCTTTGTGCATCTGATAAGGACCACATGTCCAAACCTTTGTGGGGGTTAGTCACTCCCCGATAGTACTATCCAAAAGATCCCTGCCTTGTTTATAGCCCAGTTTACAGAGAAGGATTTCATAATAACCATATGTAATCATAAATGTGATCTAATTATTATTTAACATAATACACAAAATAATTTGTAATTTTAATTACAACATGTATTCCAGCCCCAAAATATTTAAATGATTAAAAAGGGGAATAGTTATGAACTCACCTCAGTCCTTGTGTGTGGTGTTGACAAGCTAGTAAATTCCTCCTAAGGAATTAATATTCTCATAAGTATATATACAAATCCATAACCTATATAAGTTAGATCTTGAACCTGGTGTTCATTTGATATAGGGTTTGGTTTTCTGGGATTTGTTATAATCATTAAGTCATTTAGTTATTTTTGTTAATAATTAATGATTTATATAAAATTTAATTAGTTTAATAATGATTTTGAATATCATTATATTCTAATTAAATTATAAACGTTATATAAACATATAAGTTTATATTTAATTCGTATTTATATTATCAAAATAAATCCCTAAATAATATAATATCCATTAATAATTTGATTGTTTTAAAAAAACCCATTTTTGTATGGATAACAATTTATAATACATGTAATAATTTATAATACATGTAATAATTATTTACATAAATAATTAGGGTTTTTAAATAATTGAATTTCTACAATTTTTATGATTTATCATTAATTAAAAATGATATGGTGTTCAATTAATAAATTAATACTTTAAATCATAATTTAAAGTCTATTTTTATAGAAATAGTTATTTATAATATTTTTAAATAATATTTATAAATTTTATTTAAAGTATTTTTAATTAAATAATTTACAGAAAATATTTAATGGTGTTAAAAATAACAGAAGCCTTTAAAAATTATTTTTATAATTTTTAATAATTTTTATTTATTTTTATATGGCCTAAAAAGGCTTTAAAAAAATATGGGAGTGGGCCGGGTTCGAACCCGCGACCTCCTCCCCATAACCCCCGTGCACAACCAGTGAGCCAAAGGCTCTACATTGAACAGAACACGGGCACCCTTCCCTTTAAACACTTAAATCCAGTCTCCCCAAATTTCACAAGAACCCTAGATCAATTTGAATCAAATTGATACCCAATTTGATGTTTATAATGTATGGATTCATGGGGTTTTGTTTCCCCATGATAAATCGAATAGAATGGAGTGTTTAATTTACCAGATGAAATCGAATTGATGATACACACTGGATGAACAAGCCGCGACTACACCAAGATCGATTTCAGTGGCAATTGTTGATAATAATCAAATTCCTTTTACAGGAAGTTCTAAGAGCCTCACTAATGAAAAGCCCTCTATATTTCCATGTTAGAAAGCTCGTAACATAGCCTTTGAATAGTTGCAGGTCGCGAAACAGAGGTGATGATCGAACAGTGTTGTGTGGTTGTTTTAGATGCAATTGAAGGTACCATTAGTTTAGGATTCTTATAGTAGATCGTTTGGATTTATTTAATTGAATTATTTCGAAGTGTGGTGCGATCGGGATGTGTAAAGCGGCCGACAACGAAAGTGGTTGGATTAGTGCGATCCTGAGCTGTGTTTTGAATGATTAACCACGTTGCTTGATTCGAATCTCACTCACGATTCGATTGGGACCGGTTTCATGTTTTAATATCGGGATTTGATTGGGTTTTGGGGTCGCCGGAGCGTTGGCCGGAGAGTGGCCGGAAAAACAGGTCGACGGTGGGGGTGAGGGGTGTTTTAAAAACATTTACACTTTAGCCCCCTGAAGTTTAATATGTTTATTATTTCATGTATAAAAGTTTTAAAACAAGTTTCAACAATTACAAACCACCCCTTGGACTTAAATTAAGTTTAATAATTTTATAATTTATTATATTAATAATAATAATATTTTCATTATTATTATTATTATCTTTATTAACATTATTATTTTTAATAATAATATTATTATTGTTATTATTATCATTATTTTTATTATTATCAATATTGTTATTAAATAATAAAAAAAACAAATTGTAAATTCACTTAAATATTATATTGAAAAAAAAAATTTTCGGGTTGTCACATCATCCCCCTGTTAGAGGAATTTCGTCCGAAAATTAAGATGTACGGGCAACATCTTTGAAAAGGTTAGGATACCTGCGTATCATTTCGTCCTCTCGTTCCTAAGTGAACTCAGGACAACGTCGGGAGTTCCACCGAACTCTGACAACTGTAATCTCGCTATGCTTTAATTGTTTAACTTCCTTATCCATGATTTCAACTGGTGCCTTAACAAGTCTGTGTTTCTCACATACTTGCAGTTCCTTGAAAGGCACAACCAGTATTCATCGGATAAACACTTCCTTAGATTTGATACGTGAAAAACATTATGCACACCACCAAGTTCAGCAGGTAGATTTAATTCATAGGCTACTGGGTCAATCCTTCTGATAATTTCAAAAGGTCCCACGTAGCGAGGGTTCAATTTCCCTCGTTTCCCAAAGCGTATAACTCCCTTCCAGGGAGATACCTTTAGCGAAACTTTATCTCCTTCCTGAATTTCAGGTGGCTTGCGGTGTTTATCAGCGTAGCTTTTCTTATCTGGACAATTTTCTCATGAGTTTCAAAGATCAATTCTAACTTGTCTTGGGATCCTAATCAACCTAGGGCACACTTATGGTATTGGTCAGAACTCAACCTTCTTAATGTCCCCATTTAACACATGTTAGCTTAATCGTATCAACCAACATAGCTAGGTTCACAACATTGACATTAAAGCAATCATTTAAACCATCAGAGAGGCTTATTCTACTACTCACTAGATTTTTTTTTTTCCAGTGTCCTTCTTAATTCTATTTGGTCTAAGGTATGATATCAGTTTTATCAATTCGTGGGTTTGTTAATATAAAGAGCACGACTTAACCCTACCATTGCATGATTTAGAATTACAATTCTAGCTTTTGCATTTCATTCCTTAGGTATAGTAACCCTTTTATAAGCATTACCGGTATACTAAGAATATGCTTAAACCGGTTACACAACATCCTAATTTTATCATCCCAAAGAATAACTTAATGTATGTGGGTATCAGCACCCTTCTATATCTCCTGTATTCCACTTTCATTCTAAGCATTCAATCAGTCCCTCAATTACTGAAATGCTAAGTGGAGGAATGCCTCTTAAAGGATAAAATTAATATTATGATTGGAAATACCATGAAGCTCTAAGTAGGACAGGACTTAAGTAACAGCAGGTAAACTACAAGCACATAAGTACAATATGTCTAATGATAGCTGCCTATCCTTCATACCTTCAGGATTTCAGGTATAACCATGTCAGGGCAAGTACTAGGGGAAACAAGTCTCTCTTAAGTTAGGACAGGTGTAGTTTAGATTACCAAATGGAACACGTCAGGGTAATTTGATTCATATGCCTTAAAGACTTGTATATTGTCCACAGTAATTTCACGTGCTACAATAGCAGCAATCTTACGACCAGAGTTTCTAGACCGTGAACGGATTTGTCGAGAAGCCATTCTGAGATATCATTAAGAATTTTCATGGAAATATGTTCTATGAGAACCGAGGTGACAGGATCTCAGCCTCTCGTGTTGATCAATTAGATTATGTTTGCAGCGGATTTAGCACATTAATTAGCAATTAAAGCAAGAACATAAAAGATATTGCAATTAAAGCATAAACATAGAGAGAGAGGAGTTCTGCGAAACAATAAATGTTCTATTGGTCGCACGTTTCGGCAATTAAAACTGTATGGTTACCCATCCTTTTATAGGCGGCAAAAGGATGGGCATGATGTCCTTTTTCTGACATCACTGAATATTCAAATTACAACTGACAAAACATAAAACTACTGAAGATGTCAACAGCTGACATCTTCTTACAAAAGTTCCTAAGTGTTGACAAAGTAAACTACTGAAATCCTACAACGACTGAAGAACATGCTCTTCAGTTGTTGTACAACTACTGAAACAAAATAAACTACTGAAAAAGAAAAACCACTACAACAACTGAAGAAGACTTCTTCAGTTGTTGTGACAAACTCTGAGTCTTCAGTACTTGGTCTTCAGACTTTGTGCTTCAGTAGAAGGTCTTCAGTTCTTTAGTTCTTCAGCTTTTGATTCTTCAGTACTTGTCTTCAGTACTTGAAGTCTTCAGTACTTGTAAGATCAGTACTTCAGACTTCAGTACTTGGTCTTCAGTACTTTGGAGTCTTCAGCTGATATTCTTCAGTTCTTTGATCTTCATACTTTGTTCTTCAGACTTTGTCATAAAAGCAGAAGGCTGGAGCTAGATGCTCTCGAGTTTGACATTCAAGCAAGAGAACACAATAGCTGATGAGAGTCTTCAGATGTTCTCGAGTTGACATTCAAGCAAGAGAACATGTGTAACTGATGGGAGTCTTCAGCAGTTGTAGTAGTGGCATGTGGGACTTAGAGGTTTTCTGATCTTGGTCATTGGTTCTTTTGGTCCAACAAACTCCCCCAGAACCAATGCAGCCAAAACCTCTAATTATTGGATGTCCCACTTATTGGTGGCATAAAGATTGGTCTATTTCTCCTAGATCAGATTAGGAGTTGACAAGATTAGCACTGGCGGGAGAGGTAGTCTCTCAAGTGTTTGTTTGGCTAAGTATGGATGGGAGCTCTGTCTTGGGGAATTGGACACAGAGCTGTTTACCCATATGAGATCTAACCTCCCATGTACAAGTCGGTAGGATTCTCGGGTGTAGGCCTGAAGAAAGATCATTTGTTCTTCTTTGGACAGGTCTTCAGGCACACCTTCGAACAATCCCTCCCGACCGTACAGCTCTGAGATGTACTTGCCTGTCTACCATTTTGAGCTCAACTGTTGTGATTTGCCTGTATGCAAATTCATCAGGGTGTTTACCCTCCAAAGGCAGGTTGAGCTCATCCTATGGAAATTCTCAGCTTCTTATAGGACCAGATCCTTCCTAACCACCTATTATCTAGCATTGAAAGGGGTGATTGGCCGGCTCTCTATAAGCTTTCTCGAATTCCTCTACTATTTCCCAGGGTGGTATTACAAGAGCCACAGAGATTCTCTTCATCTACAATTCTCTTTAATTGGCTCTTGTACCTCACAGGCATGTCCTTCTTGACTATCTGTGAGCCACCCTTGGGTCAGGCCAAGTTCTCACCTTATCCTTTTCATATTGAAAAGTTGTTTCAAGGTGAATAATCTCAGAGCCTCTTTCTGCATGTTTATTATAGAGGTCGAAGCAGCATAACATTTGTCAATGCTTTTCAGCATTTCCTCATCATGTTTCTTTTGTGCTGCTCCTCTCTTCTAACTTACCCTCACAGTGTCCTGCTGTGAGGTGGGAGTGATGGTTGGTGGTTAGCTTTGGGTAGAGGTATAACTGCTGAAAGTGGCAGACTATCCTCTCATCCTCCTCATCTTCTTCTTCTTGCAGCCTCACCCCCTTCTCTTCTTCACCAAGGGTGGATCATGGGCTGCGGGTTTTGATGTGAAGGGGTTGGTTTTGTGGGTTGTGGTTTGGTTGTTGGTGTGGGAATGTTGGCAGGCACTGCTA